>JACEFZ010026686.1:917500-1077500 GCA_014155875.1 Cepaea nemoralis
TTACACCGTACATTGTTGTCCATATGATTACACCGTACATTGTTGTCCATATGATTACACCGTACATTGTTGTCCATATGATTACACCGTACATTGTTGTCCATATGATTACACCGTACATTGTTGTCCATATGATTACACCGTACATCGTTTTCCATGTGATTACACCGTACATTGTTGTCCATATGATTACACCGTACATTGTTGTCCATATGATTACACCGTGCATCGTTTTCCATATGATTACACCGTACATCGTTGTCCATATGATTACACCATGCATCGTTGTCCATATGATTACATCACATATTGTTGTCCATATGATTACATTGTACATTGTTGTCTATATGATTACACTGTACATTGTTGTCCGTATGATTACACTGCGCATTGTTCCTCAGTAAACATGCTGTTGTATCACTCTTAGACATGGTCGTGCTTCCATGGAAGGTCGGCTGCTGAAGTTTACCAATTTAATGAAAGGCTACCGGTATAGATGGGTTGTTCTCAACGATGAGGAGGGAACTTTACAATACTTTGAGGTACTGTTTATTAGTTTTTCATTGTGGTTTAATGGTACATTTGCTTTATAAAATGTACATCATCATCAGCATTAACGCCTTGAGCGCCATCGTCATCATTGCCAACGGCACCATCATGTGAAACATCATCGTAATATTTTTCATCATCACCAACAGCGTCTTACCCATTACAGTGACATCATCCTCCTCGTCATTATCATCATAATATTCAGCATCTTCATCACCATCGTAGTTGCCATCATCACCAATATCATAATCATCACTCTGATGATGATAATGATGATGATAATGATGATAATAATAATATTAATAATAATAATAATACGAGTAACAACAACAACAACAACAACAACAACAATAATAATAATAATAATAATAATAATAATAATAATAATAATAATAATAATAATAATAATCAATATCGCCATCATCGTCATCATCATCATCACCACCTCGATCACCATTATCTTCATCCTTATCATCACCAGCAGTACCACCATAACAGATTTGCATCTCCACATTGAAGATCATCTGTGATCAGTCTAGATAAGCTCTGTTCTGGGTCTTTACGTTGCATTCACACATGCACCATCTATTTTATCTCTCAGCGTTGTTTATCTACATTGTTTCCCTCTTACACAAACCCCCAACTCCCAGTTTTACTTTCCCCCTTTGCACATCCTTTAACACGGCGCTGTATCTCTTTAAATGGCTAAGTACACGAATTATCTGATCTTAATCTCATTCAGCTATCCCAATTGTAATACATATTTTTGGTGGATTATGACAAACCTTGTGCATAGTGTACCTGTGCGGACTGTTGGTTTGTCGAGACTCCTGTCTGTTCCACTTTTCACATGGGGCAGTGAGGAGCATTTTGTGTGATATTCACTGGCACTAGAATGGAGCATAATGTGGCGACCCTGTGCAGTGAAGTAGCAATCGCAAATAACTAACCAAAATAAAATCCTCCTCGGTGTCACGGAGTTCGTGCACAAAGCTGACAAACTCCTAGTGTGATTTGAAGTAAGTGACCAGAGCACAAATGGATAGTTTCAGAGCTTGTGGATGGTCCTTGAATACAATGAATTATCATTATTACGTAGTCACAAGGAGCAGCGGTGAAGTAGTGACTAGTCGCTTACCTACTGGCCCTTAGGTTATGGGTTCGAATCCGTATCGAGGCGGATGTTTAACATTAACCTAGGCTCCCAGGCCAACACAACCTACAACGTGTACCATGAAATATTGCGAGAGGTAAAGGCGGCCTACACGATACTGATCACATCTCCCCGGGTGTGTCGAGTGGTCTATACATGTATGGGTCGGGCACGAGTACGAGTGTATAAGAGTACTGTAGTCACTCACTCACTCACTCACTCACTCACTCACTCACTCACTCACTCACCCCTTCCTGACTCACTGACTGGATGAATCACTCTCTGACTGACTGACTGACTGACTGACTGACTGACTGACCGACTGACTGACTGACTGACTCACTCACTCACACACACACTCACTCACTCACTCACTCACTCACTCACTCGCTCGCTCGCTCAATCACTCACTCACTCACTTACTTCCTGACTCACTCACTCACTCACCCCTTCCTGACTCACTGACTGGATGACTCACTCTCTGACTGACTGACTGACTGACTCACTCACTCACTCACTCACACACACACT
Source organism: Cepaea nemoralis (assembly GCA_014155875.1). Lineage (NCBI taxonomy): Eukaryota > Metazoa > Mollusca > Gastropoda > Stylommatophora > Helicidae > Cepaea > Cepaea nemoralis. Next base: position 919,734 of record JACEFZ010026686.1, read on the forward strand.
CACTCACTCACTCACTCTCTGACTCACTCATTTACTCACTCACTCACTCACTTTCTGACTCACTCACTCACTCACTCACTCACCTACCCACCCACCCACCCACCCACTCACTCACTCACTCACTCACTCACTCACTCACTCACCCACCCACCCACTCACCCACCCATCCACTCACTCACTCACTCACCCACCCACTAATTCACTCACTCCCTCACCCACCCATCCACCCACCCACTCACTCACTCACCCTCCCATTCACTCACTCACCCACCCACCCACCCACTCACTCATCTGCAGCTGATTTCGAACCCTAAACTAGGTATGTATAGAAATTGTGAAATGCGTTCATTTCCCCTAAACCACAGCCCCGGAACTCCGAGAAGAGTGTGGTAAAGTTAAGGCTGATCTTTTACCTATATTTTATGTGCTCTACCGAGTGAACCAGGCGATCACGTGTCTCTGCAGATTTCACTTCTTAATGCCCTGAATCAATTCCATTAAAGATTCTCCAAAGCGCTATATTCTTGACTTTGAAGCACCATTTCTGTCGCCATGGCTCTCCCTCTTTGCTGATGTTCTTCAATGTCTCTCTTCTCAGTACACGACCAAAGAACCCGGTCTCTTATAGTTAGTATTACGTGGATAAGTTAATAAGTAAGTCACAAATGGCTGTAGGAAAATAACTAACTATGATAACTTGAAACCAGTTTATTTTTATAAATACATTGTCCTTTTATTTCTCAACATAATTTCCACCAACATTGATGTACTTATCCCATCGTTTTATCAGTCCTCCCAAACCGGCTGCATAGAACTACTGTGCCCTTTTTTCTAAACCACGTTTTCACTTCAGTTGAACTTCGGCGTCATTCGCGAAATGTCTCCCGCCAAGGTGGGTTTTCAGTGGACTTAGCTCCTAGCGATTTCCCGTAAAGATGTGCATTGTTTTTGTGTGTGTTCGCATATCCTCTACAGGACATCGCTGTCAAAATCAGCATCTTTTAGCTGATTGTTGATTTCTTGGCAAGATTACGCTCAGTAGTTTGCCATTGCTTTCTGAGCGACCGGCTCACATACCCCGTAAGTTACCGAAGCGGCTAGAACCGCCACCGATTCTCGCGCACATCACGTTACTTAAGAGAGTATACGGGATTACGGAGAAAATCGCTAACCCCTTGGCCGGGGAGACCGGCAATGCGGTGCATAGTTGGGTAGAAAGAAATTATGCGGGTGAGTCAATAAGTAAGTCACACAGTTATGTGGCATGGCCGGTAAATGAAAACAGGGCACGCAGATTTATGTAGCCGGTTTGGGAGGACTAATAAAACGATGGGATAAGTGCATCAATGTTGGTGGAAATTATGTTGAGAAATAAAGGGACAATGTATGTATAAAAATAAACTTGTTTCAAGTTGTTATCATATTTAGTTATTTTTCTACATCCATTTGTGACTTACTTATTGACTTACCCTCATTTATTCTGTTCCACTTTCAATAGCCTCTTTCCGTGATCGGTCTTAGTTGCGCTGACTGTCCACAGTATTTGAAAACAATTCCTTTCAGAAATCACATCTCTGGTGACTCCACGACATTCCTTGTTTGCTCATTCACAATTTGACCGTTATATCACTTGCATTGAACTCCAGCGTAGTCCAAGCGGGTGCTGTTGCTGATGGTGCTGCCGGTGCGGCTGCTGCAGCTGCTGCTGCTTCTGCTGCTGCTGCTGCTGCTGCTACTACTACTACTACTACTACTACTACTACTACTACTACTACTACTACTACTACTACTACTACTACTACTACTACTACTACTACTACCTTTTAGTGCGTTGAACTGATTGTGTATGAGTGAGGATTAGCTTTCCCTATTACCAGTGTCCCTCGCCATCAGGCGAACTCTCTCCCACTTCTGAGGTAGTCCCCAAGTCAAGAAAGAGACGTCCAACTGACCGGTGCAAGTAATGAATCCACAACTCCGCAGTCACAAGAGACAGTTTAAGCGAGAGCACGTTTAACCTATCGACTATGCCGACCTAATGAGCTGTATATAAAGAGTTACATCATATTTTGAAAATTACTGTTGATATTTTTATATCAATCAAATGATAATTTAACATGATTATACCGCTCCCCAAACCCGACATGCCTAATTATGCCAACGGCTTCCGGAGGAGGAGCGCAATTGGGAGGGTACAAGCCTTATCCTAGTGCGGGGATATGACGCTAAACGTCGTGGCAGGGCAGATCAGGCACTAATCCTTGGTCGGCAACTGGTCTAGGATAGAAGCTCCCACAGGCGGACTGTTGAGTATCACTTTGCTGATCCACCAGCGTGTGCAGCCTGTCGTGTTCCAGATGTATTGGTGTTATCTTTCCTCTGGAGTAAACTAGGCAGACCGAGAGAGGGACCATGCTACATAGGCAACACATGATCTCTACAATTCAGCCAAGGCTTTATGTTATGGAGATGTATAACTCCATCCCTGGTCCCTGCCATGGGTTGTAGTTATTATTGAAGCACAGTGTAACAAGTTATCGTTAGTCAAGACTGCCAGGTGCCATTGTGTGTCAATTACATGCAATTCTTGGCGTGCAGTCGCAGTCTGTTGTGATATATCTGCCTTATTTATTTCTCTCTGTCCATTAGAGCAAAGAGCAGAAGAAGTATACGCCCAAAGGTTGTATTCACTTAGGGGTATGTTTCGTAAAGTTTTAATTATTGTAACGACAAGTTAATCCCTTCTGTCTCAGATCACTGTTATTTTAACTCATTTCATCGTGTGCACGTTAACCAAGTTGATAGCAAACTGCGTTGATGATGTCATGAGCACGGGCTGACGCATGGGCTCGTCGCCAGTGACAGTTAGAGAAAGACTGACCACCTATTCCTCAGTGCACTCAGGCCTACAAAATGTGATGGCGCTATCACACCACAGATCCATAACAGGAAACTACGTCGTGACAACTTAAAATTTAATTAATTTCAAACAAAGGTAATCATCATAGGGAAATGTTAAATCTGAATGACCATCTACTTTCATGTCCATTTGTCTTAACTCTTTGTGCAAGGGCTCCGAAATAGCACTTTTACACGCTAATTTTTGGAAGACATTTAAGGACATGATTGGTAACTGCAATATTAAGCTTGGACAGATTGAGTTATAACTGACAACTCCACCACACCTCAACACACATATTATCAGAAGTGGCTTGTAGAAATGCTGGCTATGGAAATGTCGGAAGTCGGCCATGGAAAATATATACACAAGAATACGCTGTATACCATGGAATAAAAAAAATCAAATACTGGGATCCCGGAAAAATTAAAAGAGAGCTGATTAAAGAAATTAAAAAAAAGACAAGTGAGATATTTCGGCCACAAAAATATACATAACACTTGTTGAAAAGCCACATTGGCGAGAAAAGTCGAAGGCAGGAGAGAAGGATGTAGACAGCGATACAAATAGGAAGATACTATCAAGAGATGAAAAAAAAAAAGGAATCTGACAGAGGAACCTGACACCGGGCCGCTGAGGTTCATTGTGAACATGGCACCTGATTGACTGAATTCATTATCGTGACGACCAGACTGATATATAACTAATTCAGACATTGAAAGTCCTTGTTGGTATAGCTCGTGTGGAAGACTCGAGAATCAGATAGTAGTCAGAGATGGTGAACTAATATCAACAACGCTTACTGGAAATGGCACACTGTAATGATGATGATAACGATAATGCACATGTATTAATATTAATAGCTTGTGTTCAAAACTGTGTATTACCTTAGAGAATCCAAACACAGAAGCCACATATAATATTCTGCATGATTGACTGCCTGGCATATTTCGCCACATCTCATCAAGTGCATACGGCAGAGTTATATTACTAGTATGGAATAAATAAATAAACAATACTTAAGCTGGCAGAATTAATTAAAGAAAGTAATAAAAAAAATTAATTATTTCAGCTTAGGTATTATTCATTTGAAAAACAGAAATGTGGTTTCTGAGGAAAATGCAAAGAATACCATGGACAGATAGAAAAACCAATGACCAAGTACTACAGGAGACAAATGAAACTCGTACATTGATTAGAGAAATTAGACGTAGAGAGTAAAAATGTTTTGGACATGTTATGAGAAGAAATGGATTGGAGAACTTGGTGACAACTGGCAAGATCGAAAGGAACAGACCAAGAGGAAGACCGAGAGGAAAATACCTGGATGGATTGGCCACATGGCATGGACGAGACAGGAACACTGAGCTGATCCACGACACTGGTGATCGAGTGAAATGGCGAGTCATGACCGCCCACGCTTTCCGGCATGGCACATGATTGATTGATTGAGTTAGGTTCACGGGTGCAGTTTGCTCGGAGACTCAAGGGAGCTACGTAGTTTGAGCTTTGTGCGATGCTTTCAGTAGGACACCCTGCAAAAAAAAAAAAAGACCGAGTAATATGGGATAAAACCTGGTGCAATTAAGCCGATTCTCTTGCCTTTTAAAACCCCTTTCAAGCTTGTGAATATTCACTCTAACGCCTGAGCCCGAGGCATGTTGAGACTCGAAGAATTAGACGTCATAGGGGACATGGCAAGAGAAAGGCAAACACTCGTATACCGACTAACATTTCCTGGACCCAACGCTTGAGAGTTCTAGTCAAGTTGTTGAAGAAGTACAGGGAGACTAAGAAGATGCACGTGGACGCTGATGGAGTTCATCCACAAGAGAAAGGCTGAGAAGTCCAGATCTAAAGTTGTAAGTGATCAAGCTCGTAGTTACTTGCATATCCTTTACAGGATGTCGCAGTCAACCCCACCATTCTTTTGGCTGTGTGTGATTTCTCGGCAAGTTTAGGTTCAGTAGTTTGCCGTCGTTTTCTGAACGGCTGGCTGGCTCACATACCATTATATCAAAACCAACGACAAGCGGGTTGTTGCCAAATTGCCCGCAGCTGTGTTTCGAACGCAGTTGTGCGGGTTTACGAATTGCGTCAGTAAACGTTCCCCTCTGACCCCGTAGAAAGAAGGTTAAAGAGGATTGTCGCAGGGGCCTGCGACGCATTGTACAAACAAGAAAAGAACAGTGAAGACCCCAAGGAGAACAAAATCCATTGTTAAGGTGTTAATATCAGTTAAAAAATAATGCATTCGACATGCTAATTTCGTAATTAGGGAGTTATTCACTCACAAGAATGCCCTGGTACCTCCGACCACAAAGAGCCAAATTTAGGAAATATGATGGATAGAGAGCAAGGGAAAGATTCAAACTCAAAATAATGTATTGATGGTATCAAAAATAACCAAAGAGAAATGAATACCAACTTACAAAGAGCATTAGAAAGCGTCCATAAAAGATCTTTACATCTTCTCCCAACACTTCACTGAGGTAAATGAAGGAAAAGAAGAAGAAGAAGAAGAAGAAGAAGAAGAAGAAGAAGAAGAAGAAGAAGAAGAAGAAGAAGAAGAAGAAGAAGGTGGTGGTGATGGTGATGATGATGATGATGATGATGATGATGAGGAGGAGGAGGAGGAGGAGAAGACGACGACGACGACGACGACGACGAAGAAGAAGAAGAAGAAGAAGAAGAAGAAGAAGAAGAAGAAGAAGAAGAAGAAGAAGAAGAAGAAGAAGAAGAAGAAGAAGAAGAAGAAGAAGAAGAAGAAGAAGAAGAAGAAGAAGAAACGGCCGATACTCTTGTAGATTGTTGCGTTTTATTGATGTTGTATATGAATCCTTTGGGAGACTGTTATAACCCTAAAGGGGGATGCACTGGTGTACATGTCACCTAAAGAAACCTGCGTTCATTGAAGTGAGATACCTTTAGTCTTTAGACACTTTTCTTCCGACCTGGTACCAAAGTATCATCTATGCGAGGATTCTGTTGCACATTTCTCCTTCCACTTTCCCAGATTAGAAACCAGCGGGGTCTTCAAGACAGGGATTGGAACTTCACATCTGCGAAGAGGTCTCCAAGGTCATGATTCAGCACGGCACAGGGTTAGCTGTACTTAGGCCTAGATAAATTTGCATTACACATTCTTGTAGATGGGGCACTTGCCATTAGCATACACATTCTTGTAGATGGAGCACTTGCCATTAGCATACACATTCTTGTAGATGTAGCACTTGCCATTAGCATACACATTCTTATAGATGGAACACTTGCCATTAGCATACACATTCTTATAGATGGAACACTTGCCATTAGCATACACATTCTTGTAGATGGAACACTTGCCATTAGCATACACATTCTTGTAGATGGAACACTTGCCATTAGCAAACACATTCTTGTAGATGGAGCACTTGCCATTAGCATACCCATTCTTGTAGATGGAACACTTGCCATTAGCATACACATTCTTGTAAATGGAACACTTGCCATTAACATACACATTCTTGTAGATGGAACACTTGCCATTAGCATACACATTCTTGTAGATGGAACAATTGCCATTAGCATACACATTCTTGTAGATGGAACACTTGCCATTAGGATACACATTCTTGTAGATGGAACACTTGCCATTAGCATACACATTCTTGTAGATGGAACACTTGCCATTAGCATACATATTCTTGTAGATGAAACACTTGCCATTAGCATACACATTCTTGTAGATGGAACACTTGCCATTAGCATACACATTCTTGTAGATGTAGCACTTGCCATTAGCATACACATTCTTGTAGATGGAACACTTGCCATTAGCATACACATTCTTGTAGATGGAACACTTGCCATTAGGATACACATTCTTGTAGATGGAACACTTGCCATTAGCATACACATCCTTGTAGATGGAACACTTGCCATTAGCATACATATTCTTGTAGATGGAACACTTGCCATTAGCATACACATTCTTGTAGATGGAACACTTGCCATTAGCATACACATTCTTGTAGATGTAGCACTTGCCATTAGCATACACATTCTTGTAGATGGAACACTTGCCATTAGCATACACATTCTTGTAGATGTAGCACTCGCCATTAGCATACACATTCTTGTAGATGTAGCACTTGCCATTAGCATACACATTCTTGTAGATGGAGCACTTGCCATTAGCATACACATTCTTGTAGATGTAGCACTTGCCATTAGCATACACATTATTGTAGATGGAACAATTGCCATTAGCATACACATTCTTGTAGATGGAACACTTGCCATTAGCATACACATTCTTATAGATGGAACACTTGCCATTAGCATACACATTCTTGTAGATGGAACACTTGCCATTAGCATACACATTCTTGTAGATGGAACACTTGCCATTAGCATACACATTCTTGTAGATGGAGCACTTGCCATTAGCATACCCATTCTTGTAGATGGAACACTTGCCATTAGCATACACATTCTTGTAAATGGAACACTTGCCATTAACATACACATTCTTGTAGATGGAACACTTGCCATTAGCATACACATTCTTGTAGATGGAACAATTGCCATTAGCATACACATTCTTGTAGATGGAACACTTGCCATTAGGATACACATTCTTGTAGATGGAACACTTGCCATTAGCATACACATTCTTGTAGATGGAACACTTGCCATTAGCGTACATATTCTTGTAGATGGAACACTTGCCATTAGCATACACATTCTTGTAGATGGAACACTTGCCATTAGCATACACATTCTTGTAGATGTAGCACTTGCCATTAGCATACACATTCTTGTAGACGGAACACTTGCCATTAGCATACACATTCTTGTAGATGTAGCACTTGCCATTAGCATACACATTCTTGTAGATGGAACACTTGCCATTAGCATACACATTCTTGTAGATGGAATACTTGCCATTAGCATACACATTCTTGTAGATGGAGCACTTGCCATTAGTATACACATTCTTGTAGATGTAGCACTTGCCATTAGCGTACACATTCTTGTAAATGGAACACTTGCCATTAGCATACACATTCTTGTAGATGGAACACTTGCCATTAGCATACACATTCTTGTAGATGGAACACTTGCCATTAGCATACACATTCTTGTAGATGGAACACTTGCCATTAACATACACATTCTTGTAGATGGAACACTTGCCATTAGCATACACATTCTTGTAGATGGAACAATTGCCATTAACCTACCAAACTTATCAGAATGAGCACACGGGTGCATATCTTATCCTTCCATCCTTTCTTTCCTCTACACAGTCTGCAAAAGTGGCATCAGGAAAAGGAGATCTGAACTTCACAATTAGCTCAGTTAATGGGAAGATATTTAAGCTGAAAGGTGAGCTGATCTCATCGTTAGTCCAACCACGGTCCCTTTCTCATGCATTGAAATGCAATGGGTATGTTGTAAGTATGTTGTAGTACAAGTACCTTTTTATCATGAGTTGTATATGCAGTGCAAAGGTAATGGCCTCAAGAATTGGAGAAGAGGTGTGTTGGACATATCTCGCTATTTCCATATTTTTATCAGATTCAGTGCCAAACAAGAAAGTAGGTTTGAACCAAACACGGTACACAATCAAATGAACAAGTGTTATAATGTATATTTCCTTCACTGAACATTACAATTGCTGAAGATACTAACAAACACAACTAAATAACACGATGACCATAGTATGGCGATATATCGTTCTTCAATCCAAATGGGAGGTCACATGTGGCGATATATTATCCATGGCACTCTAACAGTTCAAGACAAATTCAGCACTCCATGGACGATGTGGTCAATATCACACCGGTCTTCCTTCGACATTTCTTTGTAAACATTTAAAGTTGAGTCCACCTGGGAATTCAGGGCACTTAAAAAAAAAAAAAACTTTCTCGCATCGGTAAGAATTCGAACTCGTGGCCTTAGAGCCTTAGGAAAATGTACTGGCCAGTGGGTTCTACAGGAGCTCCCGATATAATTGTGGGTTATTGTAATTGTCTTCCTGTAATTGTCTTGTAAATGTCTATAGTAAAAATGTAGAAACCGTCGTAGCCTGGTATATTAATATGCAGTAAAAGTGATGCTTTGCAAAAACAAAGCACTGATGAAAGGCAAAGTTGATGGTGCAATGATGAATGCATTTTTAATAATATAACAGGTTGAGATAAATTTACATGTTGTTTATAGTTAATAATACTTTCATGACAGCATATGATGCTAGAGAGAAGCAAATATGGATTGAAAGAATCAAAGGAGCAGTTGAATATCACACACGACAATTAGCGAAGGTAAGTTTTTTGTTTTTTTCCCCCAAGCATCCTCATTATCCAGTGCCTTGCCGGCTGGTGTGGATGATCATGCTTCTCCAGAGATTGCAATCTCCGACAGCGTGGATCAGTTCATGTGATGACTCCCTTCCGTGCCATGAATCAAGACTGTCAACAGTTTTCTCACGCTGTCTTCCTTCTATCTCTCTTTCTACAAATATTTCCGGTTGCCACAACATGTTTTAATTTTTGTCTTCCCATGATGAGGTCAAACAATGATGACTGCTTCTTTCTGGTGTCTGTGATAAGATGTCTTTGCGACCTAGCCCCCCTAAGAACGTCGAGATTGCTCGTGTTGGCTGTCCAATGCATTTTGAGCATTCTTCTGTATAATGGTTTTGAGAATGTTTCACCTGTTCTGGCCTAGGTAATTCAAAGAACATGATATTCGTTGATGAAGAGATGAGTGATATGTTTGAAGAGGTTATTCACCATAGAGCCATTGCCCTATTTGGACAATAATCACCTTCAAATTAATATCCTATTTGCGGCTGACTCTGTTACAGGTTATTTAATATGAGCCAGGCGATGAACCCTAATATAACTTCTCTTCTGAGGTTGAGCAGGGTAGGGGTGATGGTAGTATCAAATCTAATTTTCTGGCGTCACAAACGCATATAACACGTTGCGTGGAGACTCGTAGTAACCCGGGACCGCTATGTTGGCAGGCAAACACTCTAGCACTGTGCCACCAAGGAACTTCAAGGCAAGGGGACACAAGATGACTAGATGGTGAGTCAGCAGTTAGCGAGCTGAACTCATTGAATCGTGGCAACCCTCAAATGAAAGAAGAACATAAGATGTGAAATAAACGTGAAACGTGAAATATGGGTAGTAGAGTTTGAACAATGACATTCATAATTTTTGAACCCCCATATGAAACAGAAAACTTATAGAAGTACTATATATATTATGTATAGAAATTCATAAGGTATGATTACATCAACATCGTCATAATCAACATCATCATCTGGCGTTATGATAACAGTTAGCGACCATTATTCGCTATCTGACACTATTACCGCGTTCGAAGCAGCTGTGTGCGATTTGGAAACAGACCGCCTTGCTTTGGTTTTCATACAATAGCATGAATGCCCGTCTTTCAGAAATCTATGGCAAACTATTAACCGTAAACGTGTCAAGAAATCACAAACAGCCAAAGAATAATGGAGTTCACTGCGACGTCATGTAAAGGATATGCAACTAACTTTTAAATTTTTTCTCAAGCAGAATTTTTCCAGGTTCGAACCGCCCTTAAAAAGTAGGTATAAGAAATGTCCATGAGAAAGTGACGGCGGTCCACGCAATACTGACCACATGTCGTCTTGCACATGGGTCGGTCAATAAAGTATGGGTCTGGTGTCATTTATTCAGGATGCTTCACTAACAAAGCGGGTTGCTGTGACATAATCACCAACCATCATTTTACAGTGCGTCAACATTTTCACACCAAAACAGAGAACGACATACAATTGACCGCACGATTGAGAATCGAACACCAACTTGACACTCGAGATGGACAGATGTCGGCTATTAATAGAAGGTACAGCGTCTTCAACTAGGAAGATTAGTGGAAGGAGCGGGTCACGTGATATAACTTTGACCTGCGAAAGCGTTCATTTCTTCAAAACCGCGCACTTCTTCATCTTCAGCCCTGACGGACAGTCAGAGAGCCATTGTGACCTGTCCTTTACATGAAAAAACGGCAGTTTGATCCGAAACCCGAGGTAAGCTTGTGAATCCTCAGATCAATGTGATACCCAGATGTGTGCAGCAGAGGTATCCAGTGTTTGTGCGTCAAAATTAAATGTATTACTTATAAAATAAATCTCTGAAGTGTAAAATTGTCGACTGCAACCTTCTAGCTACACCGAGCCTTTCCCGGGCAAAATTAACAATCTCACACTTTCTCAAAACTGCAAACTCTGAAGTTATTCACTACATCTGTTAGCTTTACTATGTGCATACTACAATAATCTATCACAGAAAACTGTACGAGGTGAGAATTTCAAACGCACTTTGATGCATTTCATCAAAACTGTTTTAAAATGCTTTCTGCAAACACAAGCCAGTTTGTGCACACGAACCACCGCCTCGCTTAAAAACGTACTTATTTCTGCCTATTCGCAATCTAAGGAGCTGAGAGAAGGATTATATCTTTCCTTTCCTCTTTACGAATTGAAATAATAGGGTTTGATAGAAAATAATTGTATTTATGTGTCAGATTTTCACTCAGACAAAGCACTTATTAAATGCATTGCTTTAAAAAGGTTACGCTTCACAGACGCCATTTGTGACAGACGGCCTAGTTAATCTGTCCAGACCAAAAGGTAAACAAAACCTCGGTCTATTGCCAACTGTTGATCGCCAACAGAAGGGACATGATGTGCACTGTTAACAGAAGAAGAAGAATAAATTAATATGAAGAAGAAGAGAGGTGGATTAGGAGAGGTACTTTATGTAACAACCTCTTACTAATGTATTGTTGTCATGATCTTGTATGGATTACATTTTGTAACAAATACACATCAGAAATTCTGTATGTTGGACATGAATAACAATAAAACACTTGATGAGTTAAACTCATATTAACTGATGAAGATGGGGGACAAGTGGTACCAGCTATGAGAACCCCAGTCAACAGAAGTTAACTCAACACACTACATCACACAGCACTCCACATAACACCACAACAACAGCAGGTAAAAAGGAAATGATTTATAAGAAGAAGAAGAAGACAAATAGTTAATTTGGAAGGTACAGATAAACATTTATATACACAATGCATAACCCAATGAGTTGATGAAGATGTTTAATTGTATGTCATTTATAAAAATGCATCTTATCCTTGTCTTAGTCCTGCACTATCAGCTTGACTTGAATGCTCCAAGGAACAACACATCATCACTCCTATCTATGTCTGATTGTACACTTCTCAATGAACCACAGGTACACTGAGAAAATGCATACAGCAGGTACCAGATGATAGCAGGTGCATCCAGTGTAATAATCTCTGACCCCACACAAATTAACACAACACCACTTCTTCTGATCTTGTCCTTCCTGTTATGTTGTGTTCACACTTAATAACATGCTGGAAAAATTACATTGGTAGGATTATACATGCCTCTGTAAATTTTACACAGTGATGTTCTTGGTGGCAACCTGACCAGAAGAGGGAGGCAGATAGAGAAAAGATGACCCACACACATGAGATGGAAGATAACCTCAGGCCTTGAGCAGAGCAAGGGGCAGCCTTCAGGGTAACTTCACTGGCAAGTACTGAAGCGGATCCATCAGTCAATGGACCCAGGCTTAACCCATATCTACCACTCAGAGGTGACCTTTCTCAATGCCAACAAACACAATCCCTCCCAGAAACAATGATTTGTATAAACCATTTGAACCTCATGCCACACTGATGTAGAACATTTCATTATTTAGAAGAAGATTTACAACACTTAGGATCATCATATTGATTATTGTTTATGATTGATTGTCTGTAATTGGTACTGATGTGCATTTTCCCATTTGACAATATGACATGATGAACATTTGCCAAAAAAAATGAGATATGTATCAAAAGGCCAAAAGAAACAGGCCAGTCAATAAATGACATCAACAGTAACTGAATCTTATATTAATGTGTCAGTTCAACCTGTCTGTTAATTACCTGTTTATTTGTGTAAACAAGATGTCAATGTCTACCAGTATTTGTTAAATAATTTATTTAGCAAAACTAAATAACTCAAAAGAATTAAAAGAAGGGAAATATCTCTTGACTGTTCCAGACCCATGCTACATTTCACCTGATTCATACTGAGGAAGTCTTTCAGACATTTCACAGAATATCATGGGGGTTCGAGAGCTATTAGAATCCTGGTGAAGGGGCAGAGTCAAATCTAGTGTTCACTATTCCCCAAAAGAGGACCACTAACTCCTAGACAAACAATTAAACCGAGTCTGTAATACTTCAAGGGTCGTATTCTTGATTTATTTACATATTGGAAGTGGATGGGGCCCAGCTTCTAAAACCAGAATATGGGTAATGCACAACAGTGATCCCCAGTCCCTTCAGAATATACGACAGTTGCAGTTAAAGATGTAGTAGACAATTGCAAAGCTAAGATTGGTGTTAACAAGAATATTTCCTTTTGATTCCCAGCCTCAAAAGTGCGGAACACCTAACGTAATGACTGCCGTGTTGTCAGTCTGTGAAACCAGCCCGTGCTTAAACACACCCAATTCATGGAGGAAATACTGCGCAGTGTAAGAATCTATCACACACGGGTCATTCAATGTACAAGGTATCAAACGCGACCTTCACATATGTCTGCCTATCATAAATCTTGGTAAATTATTCACTCTGTGAATGTAAAGCGATGAAGGTAGTGCTATTGCTGTTAGCCGGGAAATATTTGGTCTACCCTTATCATGTCCACAGCTTTATGAGGTGATGTGTTCATTTGCCTTCATCATTTCCTTCCTAGACACGTTGCATTTCATTCCTAGACACGTTGCACTTGCTTCCTACACAACTCTGAGAGTTATTCAGCACCCGTTGTATAAAGCTGAGTCGACTGCACTCTCTCTCTCCCCCCCCCCCCCTCTCTCTCTCCTCTTCTCGCCGTCATCCATACGCTACGAAGTCTTCAGAAAGGTATATACCATGTTAAAAGTTCATTTATCCTTTATATTAGTCTTTTATATTCATTTTACAGTATTAAGACCTATTTATTCTCCATAAACTGCGTTTTTGGTATGTATTCCTGAGTTCCAGAACGAATTAATTGGATTTACATTGATTCATAGGTGCCGGTCGTTCAGAAAGCACTGGCAAACTACTGAACGTAAAACTTGCCCAGATATAACGAACAGCCAAAATGCTGGGGTTGACTGCTACGTCCTGCGAAGGACATGCAAGTACACACAAACACACACACACACACACACACACATCAACATCTGTAGACTACACGATATGGTTACACACGGCGGGCGAACATTATGCCACAGCCTTCACAATCTTCCCCTGGCGGACACACACATCAACATCTGTAGACTACACGATATGGTTACACACGGCGGGCGAACATTTATGCCACAGCCTTCACAATCTTCCTCTGGCGGACACACACATCAACATCTGTAGACTACACGATATGGTTACACACGGCGGGCGAACATTATGCCACAGCCTTCACAATCTTCCCCTGGCGGACACACACATCAACATCTGTAGACTACACGATATGGTTACACACGGCGGGCGAACATTATGCCACAGCCTTCACAATCTTCCCCTGGCGGACACACACATCAACATCTGTAGACTACACGATATGGTTACACACGGCGGGCGAACATTATGCCACAGCCTTCACAATCTTCCCCTGGCGGACACACACATCAACATCTGTAGACTACACGATATGGTTACACACGGCGGGCGAACATTATGCCACAGCCTTCACAATCTTCCTCTGGCGGACACACATCAACATCTGTAGACTACACGATATGGTTACACACGACGGGCGAACATTATGCCACAGCCTTCACAATCTTCCCCTGGCGGACACACACATCAACATCTGTAGACTACACGATATGGTTACACACGGCGGGCGAACATTATGCCACAGCCTTCACAATCTTCCCCTGGCGGACACACACATCAACATCTGTAGACTACACGATATGGTTACACACGGCGGGCGAACATTATGCCACAGCCTTCACAATCTTCCCCTGGCAGACGCTAGCAAATGAACTTTTTTCTCTTGTGTGTTTTGAGCCCGCTCCTTTTGACCTGAAGGGTAGTCCATACAAGTGCTACTAATACTAATGCACTGGACTGATTTCTTGCGTGTGGATTAGCTTTCACTATTAGTATTACCAGTGTCCCTCGCCATCAGGCGAACCCACTCCGACTTCAAAGGTACTTGTAATTTCCTTTCCCCAAGTCAAGGACGAGAAGTCAACATTTTAGTCCAACTGACCGGTGTAGGTGTTGAACCCGCTACCTCGGCATCAGCGCACCGGATGTTTAAGAACGAGAGCTTGTATCCATTCGGCCATAATGACCTCAAGCAAATGAACTTGATGTATCAAATTACCAAATAGCCAACATAGCTTATGATCAATGCACGCTGGACATTCCGTTGGTGCTCATATCTCCGCTGAATCTCTGAGGTGTGTATTGACAGATGTCGGTGTCGGTTGACCATAATCTCTACGGGTGTGTAGTGAAGATAACTCCAGTTCTGTGTCGGTTTACTATAATCTCTACGTGTGTGTTGTGAAGATAACTCCAGTTCTGTGTCGGTTTACTATAATCTCTATGGGTGTGTAGTGACAGATAACTCCAGTACGGTGTCGGCTCACCAGTCTTCTTATGATGATCAGTATAATTATTTTTAGTTGACTCTACGTAAATTAATTCTTCTGCCATTTTCTTGGGTCACGAGTTTTATTTGAACATTTACTGGCATCTGGTAGTTATGAATAACCGCAGGAAAGAAACTCGTTACAATTAACTGAAAACATTGGGTTTGATTAGTTTATCATTTCGGCTTCAGCAACTTATATGTCTAAACATCGGAGTTGTCTGCTTCTCAGTTTTATGACATGTACACAGACACACACACACACGCACACACACACGCGCGCGCGCGCAAGCACGCACCCACCCACATACACAATACCACCCACCCACACACACACACACACACACACACACACACCCCACCCAGACACACACCCACCCACCCACACACTCACACACACACACACACACAAACACATATATATATAATCTTGAGAGCCACTCTTCTGTTATCTCAACAGAACAACAACGGTATTAACACAATCATTCGTGCAAGCCAAAGAATATTTCCGAGACGCCGAAGATTTCTTTAAGCATCTGGACAGCAAAATAATGGTAGGTATTCCTTACGATTAGACCTTGTTGACCGTCAAAGTTATTGCCGTTAGAAACCGTCATCATTCAGCAAGTTGTGACGCACTGGCTCCCAGAACACTCCGCCGTAAAGTTTATCGACACATAGTCAGTTTCCTTTTCTCACGCATGTTAATACCCTTTGTGTACTTAGTGTCGTTTGTCAACTATCGTGTTAGTCGACATCTGCCTTTCTTTTCTAGGAACTGTCTTTTCAATTACAGTTCGTGTTAAACAGCTGTAAACAGCTGTTATATGACCTATGTATTTCTATTTCTAAGACATAAAGCTGTTTATGAACCTTGTCAAAGTCCTAGCTATCTTCCTGCCCTCACACACACTTGTCTCGGACAGATAAATTATAATTTTAGAAATAACTCAACTCGGAGACTAGCAGGAAATGCTTCCTGTACACCGTTTATTATATTACAACGATTTAAAGTGCCATCTCACCACACGTTCGCTCACTACACAATTCACACCGATACTACATACTATTACCATGCCTCAAATTGTTATTTTTTCCTAGGCTACCGTGCCGTTTGATATTACCAGGGTATTTTAGATCCCGAGACACCATGCTATTTATAAACCAGTTTGCTTGAACGTTCAGATCTGGTAGAATACCCAGACTTGTTTCCCTTTTCCCTCTACCAATTATAACGTCATGTACAAGGCTGTGTGACCTGATAGTTACGGACGCAATTCGTAATCACGCATACCGCGCTCGAAACCCAACTGGGAGAGGTTTGGCAGCAGACCGCCTTGCATTGGTTTTCATACAATGGTATGTGTGTCGCTCGTTCAGAAAGAAATGACAAACTACTGGACTTAAAATTGTCGAGAAATCACAAATAGCAACCAAAAAAAAAAAAAAAAAAAGGAAATGCTGGGGTTGACTGCGATGCCCTGTATAGAATATGCAACTAACGTTTTTAACAATGCTACATTTGATTTGTTGTCCCATCTGTTTAAACAGTACTGTTTCCAACGAGCAAAACAAACAAACGAGTAATACCTGTATTTTATTTGGTTTCCTTCCTAGGAGTTGCCGTTGCAAGGCATGTACATGAATTCATTAGATGCCGTAAGTATCAGTCTAGGTAACTAATTCTTCTGTTTCTCGTAGATGCTCACTGGGTGATCTTCTTCTATCCCTTCCCGTCTCAAAGCTCAGCAACCACGGGGAGTGCAAGACCAGTACCTGAAGACTGACATCTGTGGAGAGGCATATTTCGGAGGTGATGTAAATTCAGGCTGGAAGCAAGAAATATCATGAGACTTTCGATCGTCAGAAGAGGTTCCCCTTCCCCGAATATTTCAGGCCTTTTACTTTCATAACACTCTCTGGAGGCGACTCCAAGTGTCTTTCTCCTGCCGTACGTTCGTACCTTGTTTCATAAACGATCAGTTCGTTTTCCACACGTCGTACCCACGCGCATTGTGTCTTCTCCCATGCCCTCGAGGAATACGAAATACCCAGATGATGATTCAGCAAGGTGGTGTTTATCCATCAAAATGATGATGTACTATTAATTTCATCCAGAAGTTGGATAAAGAATGATTTGAGCGTTGAATTGGATTAAAGTGAGGAAGAGTTGCGCAATTCGTCGACCACACTTTCTCGACTGAGTCCATCTGAATCCAGTGGCAAAACAAGTCAAGACGACTGGAGACGAATATATGTGAGTGGATGACTAGGGACACTCTGCGTGCTCTGCCGTGCTCATTACGTTCCACAACGCTTTGCAGGTAAACGCCTTCTTGACTGTTGAATCATCAATGATTTTTTTCTGCGCAGTCTGCCGAATCCTGTCTTCATACACTGGTTAGGCATACCCTAGTTCTCCCAGGCCAAGGGGTTAACGACATTGTTACAGCAGCTGCGATAATCAGCAACGGTTCGCACTGCGCTGGTAACTTATGGGAGTATGTGAACCGGTCGTTCAGAAAGCAATGGCAAACTACTGAACGTAAAACTTGCCTATTAAATCAACAGCAGCTGAAAAATGCTGGTGTTGACTGCAACGTCCTGTAAGGGCTATACAACATTTGAAAAAAATGTTCACCGATTGGTTTGACGCCAAATCGGTTACCCCCGCTTGGTTTTGCCAGCCTGTCACAGCCGTTGTCCAGGGGGTGGTCGCATGCTGACAGCTACTACGAGCCACAGGCGTCAGCTGGATGTCAGGCTTGGAATATTGGGGAATGGGCCATGAGAAGGGGCGTGACAGCCATCCTGACTAAAGGTACTACCGATGTCTGTCATCCCAGACACCCCGCCCAACACATTGCATATATAGGACTCGGTTGTTAGCGCCCCTCCCCCCTCCCCATGGGTTTTGAGGTATTTCGTTAACAGTAGAAACTCCGTTGTGGAGCTGGCACAACAGGTGGTCCCTGATCTCCAGGAGCCTCCCTTTCTGATATTGCTTCTCCCAATTAAAAATCCAATCAATAGGCTCCATCTCCCAGATGGCATTAGTTGCATAGCCTTTTCAGGACAACGCTGTCAACTCCAGAATTATTTTTGGCTGTTTGTGATTTCTTGGCAGGTTTATGTCCAGTAGTTTGCCATTGCATTCTGAACGACCGGAACGCATACCTTTGTATGGAAACCAACGCAAGGCGGCCTGCTGCCAAATAGCCCGCAGTTGTGTTTCGAACTCGGTATGAGGGATTGCGAATTGCATTAGTAACCCCTTCGCCACAAAGTAGGCCAGCTGGTATATGATCAGTAAAAGAAAAAAAGAAAAAAAAAACAAGCTCAGCTGTGCCTCTTGGAAAGAATAATTAGCTAGCAATAACACATGCGAAGATAGTAAACAAAAGCCCAGGTGATCAATGGTAGCATGCCATTGTGTTAACAATAATTCAAAGGAATGCAATTTAAGACTTTATCAAATAGGAGACAACCAGTGAGTGTCATCTTGGGATGGTAATATAGCAGTACATGAATTGATACATTCTGTTGGAGGTTGAAAGATGTGGAAAACGTGGTAGCCCTTCTCTAGTTGGCAAATCACTTGATGAGGATGATGATAAGTCTGTATATTCACAAACTTAGCCTCGGATCCTAGTTGAATGAGTGACTCAAATAATGAATAAACAGTAACACTCAAATAATTAGTCAACAGTAACACTCAAATAATTAGTACACAGTAACACTCCTATAATTAGTAAACAGTAACATTCAAATAATTTGTAAACAGTAACACTCAAATAATTAGTCAACAGTAACACTCGCATAAAGGTTAAGTTTTTCCCTTTCTGACTGCCGTTGGGTTGTGGAGTGGAAGGCCTTCAAATACTCTAGACCACGGCACATGAGGTGAGGTGATCCGTTTCCTTCCTTATCGCTTGTCTTTCCCAGAACATTTTGAAAATTATAGGCCTTAGGTTCATACCAGAATACGATCAGCGTTGCCAGTGGTGGGTTGTGCTCAATATTTAAATTTCAAACCCCGAAACAACCAAATAAATCAATTATTAAAATTGGCTGGTGCCCATTTCTTTGAAGATGTATCGCCCATAGAGCAGTACTGATTTGGGGGTGGGGGGGGGGGTAAAATTATCCTGCCACTGCAGGAATTTAACTCGGACCACTACTTGGCAGGCAAGCACATTAGCCACTGTGCCACCTCTACTACAACACTATAAGGTGGCATGAACAAACGGATGCAGAATATTAGAAACATAGTGTATACACATTCACATACAAAGTTTTGAATCTTGATAGAGTGTCTGCCACCAAGAAGGAGAGCAGAAGACACACGATATGAAAGAGAAAACAGACGCAATGATACAACAGATCAAGATACAAGTGAAACAAACGCCTAGCAACTGCGATACCTGGGCTCCCGCATTACAGGAATAAACCTAACATACAAAGGGAAAGCGGGTCGTCATTTTCACAAATCTATTCATGCAGAGGTAATGAGACATGGTAGCATGATGGTTAGCGTACTAACTTGCCAAGACGGTGGGTTTACGTTCAAGTCTCCAAAGCAATGGCAGGAATTTTCTGGCCAATAATTTTTGGGGTTGATCCAGCCTCATAAAATTGGTCAGCATCATTATGTGTCACGTCGACAAACGCGGGCTGATATGGCTCGCTATTTCAGACGATCACCAGTGGCAGATCAAGTTTATGTTCTTGTCCCGAGTATGTTTTATAGCCAGATCATCAAGTTATCAGACCTCAAGGTATCAGACCATCAAGGTATCAGACCTTCTAGGTATTAGAGCATCAAGGTATTAGATCATCAAGGTATCAGATTATCAAGCTAACAGACCATAAACCTATCAGACCATAAAGGTATCACATCATCAAGGTATCACACAATCAATGTATCAAACCATCAAGGCATCAGACAATCAAGTTATCAGACCATAAATTATCAGAGCATCAATGTATCAGATCATTAAAGTATCACACCATCAAGGTATCACACCATCAAGGTATCACACCATCAATATATCACTACATCAATGTATCCCAACACCAATGTATCACCACATCAAGGTATCAGACCATCAAGGTATCATACCATCAAGGTATCATACCATCAAGGTATCATACCATCAAGGTATCAGACCATCAAGGTATCAGACCATCAAGGTATCAGATCATCAAGGTATTAGGCCTTGAAGGTATCAGACCATCAAGGTATCAGACCATCAAGGTATTAGGCCACCAAGGTACTTTGTCTTCCTCCTGCTCTTTTTAAAATCATCATCTCCTAGTTCTTTTGCTCGCCGCCTTTGCTTTCCAGTGGGAAAAAAAAAAATCGTACACTTATTCTATACCCCTTTACAAGTTTGACGCACGTGCTGTAATGGAAAAAGAAAACAACAATAACAACAACAACCAAAAAAACAAAAAACAAAAACAATCCTGTCATACGTGGTGATAGAACATGGACCACTCTCCTGTTAATCAAGCCCGCTAATCTATATTATTGCGGCTCCAAGTATAATCTGGTTTATGATATCCAACTGTGTTGCATCAAGACTGCTGAAGTCACTGACGGACACATATTGTTTCAGGACTTCCTGTTGTTGAAAGCAATGTCTGCGGCTACACTCCAGGGTGTGCATGATTGTATCTACCTATTACATCTAGCTGCTGTAAGTACCATGTTCATTATTTTGAAGAATCTTGGGTATAACCTGCTTTCTGTTAGCGGAGAAGTCTAGCAATGCCCACCAAACCCGACACCCCATATAGTGTCAATGGCTTCAGGCAGAAGAGCGCAATCGGGTGGGTACAAGCCTTATCCTGGTCTGAAGAAATGCAAGACTAAATGTCCTGGCAGAGCAGAACAGGTCCTAAGCCTTGGTAGACAAGTGGTCTAGGATCGAAGCTCCGGCAGACGGACATTTAGAGCATTGCTTTTCTTGATCCAGCAGCTTCTGCAGCTTGTCGTGTTCCAGATATGTTGGTGTTACCTTTTCTCTGGAGTAAACCAGACAGGCAGCGAGAGAGAAAGAGAGAGAGAGAGAGAGAGAGAGAGAGAGAGAGAGAGAGAGAGAGAGAGAGAGAGAGAGAGAGAGAGAGAGATCATACTGCATGGGTAACACATGGTAGCTACAATTTATCCCAGGCTTTGTGCAATGGAGAGGTATAACTCTATTCTTGGTCCGGTTGTAGTTTTTATGTCCGTTTAAAAAAATAATAATGGAACATTGTGCTTAATATTAGCAGAATCTTGGGTCGACTGCATATGTAGATGTTATACGAAGACGCTTCAAAAGTCAATAAATGTGCATATTCACATACATCACCTGACGAGATGTAGCGACATTCGCCAGGCAATTACTCGCGCAACCTCTTGTTCGTGGCTTCTGTGTTTAAATGCACTCAGTGAACACATCGTTTGGACTACCATTTTATAAAATTATAATTTCCCAGACAGAATCAAAACTCTAAAATGACTTTTCAAGCAACGTTTTGCATCAAGCTTATGTGAGGAATTCCAATGTAAAGTCCATTCGACTCTAATTACGACAGAAGAGAAGAAATCATTCAACATGCAATTTATAATGGTTGGCATTTATTTCATTTTTATTTGGCTTCCATCTAATTATAATGATTGATATTTATTCCATTTTCATATGGCTTCCATTTAGTTATAATGATTGGCATTTATTTCATTTTTATATGGCTTCCATCTAATTATAATGATTGGCATTTATTCCATTTTTATATGGCTTCCATCTAATTATAATGATTGGCATTTATTCAATTTTTATATGGCTTCCATCTTATCATAATGATTGATATTTATTCCATTTTTATATGGCTTCCATCTAATTATGATGATTGGCATTTATTCCATTTTTATATGGCTTCCAGCTAATTATAATGATTGGCACTCATTTCATTTTTATCTGGCTTCCATCTAATTATAATGATTGGCAATTATGTCATTTTTATATGACTTCCATAATGATTGGCATTTATTCCATTTTTATATGGCTTCCATCTAATTATAATGACTGGTATTTTTTTCCATTCTTACACGGCTTGCATCTAATTATAATGATTGGCGTTTATTTCATTTGTATATGTCTTCCATCTAATTATAATGACTGGCATTTATTTCATTTTTATATGGCTTCCATCTAATATAATGATTGGCGTTTGTTTAATTTTTATATGGCTTCCATCTAATTATTTATGTTGTTTCTTTCTATTAACATCGGCGTCTATGACTTAGTAGTGGTGAACTCACTTTCATAAACCCGCCACACTGGGTTCGGAATCAGCTGCAGCCCACTTTTTAGCAGACTGCTTTGCGTTGATTTTCACAATATTATGAGCGTCGCCATTCAGAAAGCAATGGCAAGCTACTACTGAACGTAACTTGTTTATAAAATCACAAACAATCAACAAATGCTGGGCTTGATTGGGGGGTCATGTTAAGGATATATAACTAACATTTACCTTTTGTACATGTAACTAACTTGTAACTTGTGTACATGTTACTAACTGTTAACTTTTGTTAATGATCAAGCGACATATTGAAAAGATGTTCCCGTGTCCCTATTGTAGGTTCAGCTGGAGCAGAGCACGAGTCCAAGAAGTAGGTATGTTTTCTATTTTTAACAATATCAAGTTTAGGCTTAGTACTTTATGAAGCAAGACCCGACCAGAAAAACAATACTTGATGAGTCATTACTGCATGTACAGTATTGCCTTGCGGTGTAGGACAGAAGGGTATTGAGCCTGTGGAATTAATGTCGCCTAACTCCACATTTCGTGGCGTCTGCACTGGTCAGGCGGCCTTAATTCCTCAGGCTCAAGACTCCCCACCCCCTCCCTGCACAGCAAGGTAGTATAGGTATTAATGACAATTGTTTAAAAGAAAAGACGGATAAAGGCGAGCAATAAGTAAGCAATACAAATAGATAGCGTCAAGAGATGACTAGACCGCAGCCTGCCAGTGTAGAGCCACAGCGAGAAACACAAATTGTTGAAGACCCATCACAGCCACACTTCATTACCGAGGCGGGATTTAGATGGTTTATTTACTAGGTGGGTTTGTCTACACCCTTTCTTGTAGCATTTTGAAGTAGTGGGACCCATCGTCTTCTTAAATATGTTAGACACAGCTTTGATAGATCTACATCACAGACGTTTCAAGGGTCAACTGTGCTTGATCAGTCACCTACAAACCCACCCTGAGCCTTACCGAAAAGAATTACCCCCCCCCCCCCCCCGCCAAATGGTAATGATGTAAGGAAAGACATCTTTATCCGTCTTAAGGCTTATTGAGCTTAAGGTGCCCAGACCTATATTTCTATAGATGAATCGGCACTCCAGAAATAATATGGCCAATATTATGCCAACCGCCTTCAGGTCTCAAGATATTTCCTGGTACTCATTTCAGGCCTAGGTCAATTAAAAAAATATCTGCTTCGAGTCGAATTCGAACCAATAACAACCAGCCGACAGGTAAGCGTCTTGCCACTACGCCAGCGCTGCTCTCCTTCGCCAATGATATACACACAATATATCAAAATTTGCACGGCCTAGTCCTCGGTATGTTTTCGTTTCTTTACTTATTCAGTCAAGGGAGATTTGGTCGCGACGGACGAACAATATCTCTGGCGGGTCTATTCTCGCTGGTCGCGGGATCCGCAGAGTCAGGCAGGGAGTCTGACGGTAGTACACGCTTACATTGGTCCGGACACTTGCCTTTGCGTTTGAGAGGTGTGCGCGCTCATATAGGTCCAGACACTTGCTTTAAGGCCCTCTGCTGCGGGATACGGCTGAACGTCTGTAAGCCAAGTCCCACGGTTGTGAGTACTGGCCACCACTCACCTCCTGCTCTTGGAGGTGAGACTCACCTCTGGCTCTTGGAGGTTTTGACGCTGAGCCGCCAGCGCCTGCAGCCTACCTTGTTCCATACGTACTGGTTATCCTTTCCTCTGGAGTAAGCAAGGTCGAGAGAGAAGGGGAACATAATGCATGGGCAATACATGTTCTCTGAATCCATGCCCAGGCATTGTGCAATGGAATTTTGGCCAAATTCCAATCCACATACTTTCGTCTGTCAAGACGGCAAGGTGCCACTCACAGACCTCGGTATATTGTCATGTAATTTATTTTAGTCACGTAGAGCCGTTTACTTCTATAACATCCGATTTCGAGTCTTGTTTGTTTTGCATGTATATTGTATAAGTTAACACTTATTGTCTGCTTATATTTATGTGTGCAGCACTAAACTTGAAGCCCACTTGATAGCGAACTGCGCTAGAAATTTCGTGAACACCGCCGGGCGCGGATTCGACGCCTCAACTAGTCACTAGTCACCGTGACAAAATGACTTGCCGCCTCATCCCCCTTGCTCTAGGCCTACACAATGCGATGGTGCTAACATATCACCGACCAATAGCAGGAAACTACTGGGCTACATTAACATTTAAATGACTATCACAGTTGCTAGCAGGCTTGTCTGCTAAAGCGGCCATCGTATCATCGATCTCTATGGTGGCCCCCAAATGTCGACCCAGATTTAAACTGGTACCGGGAAATGTCGTGGAATGTAACAGCGGGCGTGATACTGACCACAACACCCGTGGAGAGGCGATTAGTCTGTAACGATAGGACTAGCACCATAGCCAATATACCCCAAGGCGTGTAATATGACCTGTACTTGTTACTGTCATAATTGTCAGATGCGGGACACTTCCCATTGTCATGTCTCCACGATAGAGTGCCTGAGGGGCATGCGTACTCCAAATAGCCATGCATCACTGGTATGCGTGTTCCAAAGAGCTATGTCTCATTAGTATGCGTGTTCCAAAGAGCTATGTATCATTAGTATGCGTGTTCCAGTGACATATGTATCATTAGTATACGTGTTCCAATTACCCATGTCTCATTAGTATGCGTGTTCCAATGACCTATGTATCATTAGTATGCGTGTTCCAATGACATATGTATCATTAGTATGCGTGTTCCAATGACCTATGTATCATTAGTATGCGTGTTCCAATGACCCATGTCTCATTAGTATGCGTGTTCCAATGACCTATGTATCATTAGTATGCGTGTTCCAATGACCTACGTATCATTAGTATGCGTGTTCCAATGACCTATGTATCATTAGTATGCGTGTTCCAATGACCTATGTATCATTAGTATGCGTGTTCCAATGACCTACGTATCATTAGTATGCGTGTTCCAATGACCTATGTATCATTAGTATGCGTGTTCCAATGACATATGTATCATTAGTATACGTGTTCCAATGACCCATGTCTCATTAGTATGCGTGTCCCAATGACCTATGTATTATTAGTATGCGTGTTCCAATGACATATGTATCATTAGTATGCATGTTCCAGTGACATATGCATAATTAATATGCGTGTTCCAATGACCCATGTCTCATTAGTATGCGTGTTCCAATTACCTATGTATCATTAGTATGCGTGTTCCAGTGACATATGTATCATTAGTATGCGTGTTCCAATGACCCATGTCTCATTATTATGCGTGTTCCAATGACCTATGTATCATCAGTATGCATGTTCCAGTGACATATGTATCATTAGTATGCGTGTTCCAGTGACATATGTATCATTAGTATGCGTGCTACAATGACCTATGTATCATTAGTATGCGTGTCCCAGAGACATATGTATCATCAGTATGCGTGTTCCAATGACCCATGTCTCATTAGTATGCGTGTTCCAATGACCTATGTATCATTAGTATGCGTGTTCCAATGACATTTGTATCATTAGTATGCGTGTCCCAGTGACATATGTATCATTAGTATGCGTGTTCCAATGACCCATGTCTCATTAGTATGCGTGTTCCAGTGACATATATATCATTAGTATGCGTGTTACAATGACCTATGTATCATTAGTATGCGTGTTCCAGTGACATATATATCATTAGTATGCGTGTTCCACTGACCTATGTATCATTAGTATGCGTGTTCCAATGACCTATGTATCATTAGTATGCGTGTTCCAGTGACATATATATCATTAGTATGCGTGTTCCAATGACCTATGTATAATTAGTATGCGTGTTCCAGTGACATATATATCATTAGTATGCGTGTCCTGTAACAGTGTAGGTATAATTGGGGTCTATTGGAAAACTCCGATACAGCACGATTGAGCATTGAGACTGAAAGAGGTGGGAGATGCTCAATCGTGACGTATTATGTTGTTATAGGCAGTTAACATCTAAGAAACCAGCTGAAAGGACGCGGCTTGTAAACCTTGACAAATAAACAACGTTTTATGCAGTTGGCGTTTTGTTACTCCTTCCAACACTACAACAGGAGTAATTATGGAGCCGTAAGTCCAGGATTTTGAATCGAGTCGTCCGGCTAACTACGCGAAGTACGATGAAACTCAGAAGATAATTTTATCAAGAGGCTTTTCTGGAGCCGTGGCCGAATTGATAATGGCCGTTAACTGAACTTCAGCCTTCAAGGTTTTCCGGAGCCGAGATCTGAACTCTGGAGTTTCAAAAGAAAGGGCTTCTATTTTAAAGCGCCAGCCACTGAAAGTTATCAATAACAAGGGGCTTCTCATAGCCGTTGCATGAAACTTATCGTTTTTTTTGAGAAGAGCCATCCTGTCCTAGAACTTTGAGAAAACCAGAATTTCAAGCTGAACCTGTCAGACAAAAGAAGAAAAATAAGTCAAGAACTCTTCTAGGCTCAAGTAATAATGGACAAAGCCTTGTAATTTCGTGATTGGGTTTTTTGAACACATAAATATCACTGGGCTTCGGTTAACTGTGATAAATTTTTGGGGCCACGTCATTACTACGACCCCTATCAAGACGCCGATGATGTACTTCACTCAGAATCAAGGAAGGGACCCAACCAGGGGTTGAAATCTATCCAGGCATCCCATGAGACGTGACCCAACCAGGGGTTGAAATCTATCCAGGCATCCCATGAGACGTGACCCAACCAGGAAGAGTATCTGGCAGCTACAAAATTTACCTGAGGGAAGAGAACTCCGCCACCTGAGCTTCTGGACTCCGCCACTTGAACTCGAGACTAGGTTTCACTTGATGCGAACTCTGGTTAGTGGAACTAGATCCGTCAGCTAATAAAAGAAGGTAACTGTGTAACTCCGGTGATGTGCCATAAATTCTTGGTTAGAGCAGAGTCTAAAAACATTATTATATTATTAGAAACAGGTATGAGGATTTATAGCGAACTTTTTGGTTTCAAACAGGACTTATTGAAGACAGGGTTTTTCCTCCCTCTACGCTGACAGAATATTGATGCTGATTACAACTTGTGCTCTTTAGGGATTAACCAAGGGAAATTTGTGCGATTCTGGAACTAAATAACTAATGGAACAGTTTATGAACTGGGGGAATTATGTGTTGTAAATTAGTAAATTTAGGTGATTCATAAATAAGGTAATTAATTAACCAGATTTTAGAAGTAAATAATTTGAAATTGTGTGTTTTTTTTTGTTCTTTGCTTGCTTTCTTGCAGTATTTTCAGCAGAGCAGATTCATCACGACACAGTTGAGAATTATTTCGGCTGAGATAGCGTAAAGAGTAAAAATGTACTTGAGCAGAGACTTAGAACACGTGACTGCATGGTTAGGAGAATTAAAGGTGGCAGTCAGCGAGGTAGAATGTTTTGTACACTGGTTACAGAGCAATGTAAGAGGTAAGGAGAACAAGAATAGCCGAGGACAGCCACTGGTTGATGAAAATAGAGGGCAATATAGAAGCATTTATGTTAGTCCAAGGATGACTAAGGCTAGGAGCTGGTACAATGATCAGAGATACAGAAATGGGACATGAGAAAGACTGTTATAGGAGTTGGCCATCCTATACTGTAAGCGCTAGGAAAAAACGTGACTGAATGGTTTGAAAAAAGACAAAGACAATATCTAAACTCAGGTGTAAGAGACAGAGTTGAACCTGTAAATAAAACACAGACAAATCCTAAAATGCTTGCGAAGTGTGACTAATGGACAGGAAAAGAAGACGACGGTGTTAGTAAAGAAAAGAAATAGAGAGACGCAGACACAAGCAGGTAATACGATAGAAAGTAGTACGCAGACTCAGGTACAATCAGTCAGCAAGATGACAAAGGGAACTCAAACTGATTTCATAGAGAATCAGTCAAAACCTACTCATTTGACTAAGAGAGACAAGGTTGAAGTTAGGAAAGATGGACAGACAAGGGCCAAGGACGAAAGGAAGTCAATGAAGAAAAGTGTTAGTATGGTTGTAAATAGAGGTAGTACCATGTCAACTTCTTCAGCTATAGACAAGAAACTAATTCCCAAATGGTGTAGGAATATTAGCTGTCAGAGTTCAAGCTACGGAGAAGATATTCCCACACCTGAATATTATAGTGATGCTGAATCAGATATTATTACAGATGATTCGGAGAAGGAGAGTGTTACACTACGGGCAGGTCCTGAATCGAGGCGTGATCTTCCATCATATGGAGTAGTTGCTGGTAGACAGACGGACAGAGTTTTGGGTAGTGACTCTTTGAAACAAAATACGGGTTTATATGACAAGACAGTAGGGAAGGCTAAGGGACGAAGACCGAGGAAGAGAAAGAAAGTCAGACGTTTTAGGGACGACTAATAGGAATAGAGCCGACGTGTTTGCAGTAAACTATGGTGACTCTGATGTGGGAACTATTATTAGTGTGTCATCTGAGGACGAGATGGGAAGGTACAAACGTTACGTAAGGTACACAGAAAACAGTGAACAGACTAACGTAAATAAGAAATTTAAGAAGAAGAATAGTGGTAGACAGTTAGCGGAAATTTATTCAACAACAGAAAGTGACTTAAGTAAAATAGAAGATCCTTAGGACCTTAAGACCTGAGTACTTTAGTAACTTGACAACAGATAGTGAAGATGACATTATAAGTGAAAGACGGGTTAATGTATTGAGAGACAGTGAAGTGTTCAACTTGGACATACTATATGACTAAAATAGAGTAGATACAGCATAGAATTAGTAGAGGGCTGAGAGATAAAATAAGTATTAGAAATAGTTTGACTCAGAGCTATGACGTGATGTCCAAGATAGTTTTGTTTGTTGGTTTGAGAAGAAAGAATAGTATTGTTGATAGGTGAACCGAGACTGACTGGTAAAGAGATATAGATTGAGAAAGTACTGAATATCCTTTGTGTAAAGTAGACAGTTGAATGTGACAGTTAAGACTGTAGTAGTTGTGTGTGAAGAAGTATAGAAGGATAGTTACGAGATTAGGGATCTGTTGGAATGAGGTTTGTTTTGAAGAGATAGTAGATAGTGCATGTGAAAACAATAGAACTTGCGAGAGTGTCATGTATAGGGTCTGACCTTCGTATAGAAGTAGAGATATAAGAAAGGCAGTGAATTGAGAGAGTCCTCTGGAATAATTCGTCTAGTTGTGCGGTGTTCATACGTGAGTATAACCGTAGTCAGACAGGTGTTCGTCGTGATGAAGGAAGTTAGAGAGAGGTGTGATGACCTCGCATAAGTGAAATACATAGATAAAATATAAGAGTGGCGTTAACATGTCTTGTGTCAATATGTTTTGAGGAGATCAATACGTGTTGATATGTGGTGAATGATTGATGGAATGTTGAGGTGGCGTCTAAAGAGCTTTTTGTAGTAATAGAAGAGACATGTTAGATTTGTCGTGATGCAAAAGTAGTCGTGAGATGAGAGCGAGGTTGTGTATCATTGTCCGTGTGAATATGAGAAGAGTGATTGATAAGTCCAGAGAATTGAACAGCCTGGTTACACCTGTTGTCAATATCATTTGTTTCGTTTCGTTTAGCTGAATTGTTGTTGTTCTTCTTTAGCTATAGTCGTCGCCTCTGTTTTGTTTGTGCTAAACTGTGATGTCTTTTGTTTGGAATGTGTGATCTTGGAAGGAAATTATAGAAGTCGTATGACAGAGAGTTAATATTCTGACTGACAATTCACAAAACATCTTTAGTATTTTTGACAGGAACATGCCGAAGCAGGAGTGACTAATACGGAGATGTGAGAAAAATGAGGTCCGTTGTCAGTTATCAGGACATGAGTTGCTGTTCCGAAAGAATCCTGATAAATAGGAGTGAAAGATACGAAGGTAAACAAGGTGAGGTAAATGAAAATTAGAAAGGGTGTTTCGACTGGTTTGACTGTCGTCACGATGTGAAAAGGATAGGAGAGAATTGAGGTAATGGTGCTGAGATACAGAAAGTACTGATGCAAAAGAATGAAATATTAATTGCGTCGGATAGATGAGAAACTTAAAGTTGAATTAGTTGTCAGGACAGGAAGTAGATGTGTTGGTGAGAGGTCTATACTAGGTAGACAAAGTTTTGTTGGACGTAGGAGGATGAAGATACTGTAGTTAACAGTAGTGATTAAGAAGTTTGGTACAAAGCCAAGGGAAACAATTAGTGTATCGAGCCACAGGTACAGTTTATATTGACGGCTGGTACATTGAGATGACATTGGAATAATCCCCACATAATAGAATAAATGTGTCGACCTGTAGTTTACAGTGCTGGATTAAGAGGATATTTTGGATGTGATGACGTATTAGGAGTGAGGCTGGAACAGGATAGAAAATTGTGAGGGGAGATAATCAATGTTGGACTTCCAGAAAAAGGAATGGTCAGTTGTTGAGTAGTGATTTTGCTTGGAGGGGAACAAGTATGGTTCCGCATTATGATGGTCTGTAGATAACAGATAGATATTTGTATATATGTATATACGTATTTTGGCATTAATGCTTGGTATTGAATTATTTTGACTTGGCTAAATAGATAGGTGTTACATTGGTTAGCAAAGGAGGACCAATGCTGCTGGGTCACTTTACGTAGTAATTCTAAGAGAATTATATTTTTTTTGAAAACCTTCCCTTTAGTGAGAAGACAGTTGTATTTATTGTAATTGAGCTTACAATGCCTCATATATATAAAGTTAATTTTGCTTGATTTGGTCCTGTAAAATTGATTGAAATTATTTTAGAGTAGGGATATTGTGTCCTTAGACTTTCATGTGTAAACTACTGGTCCGTAAAAGAGACCAGTAGTAGTAGAAAAAAAAAATAGATTAGGATGTATGTTGTATTATTTTAATCATCGTCACCATCATCATCACTATCATCATCATACTTTTAGTTGAATTGCGGGGAAACATAAATGAATGTTACAAAAATTTGGGGGGGATTTGATGTCCTGTTGTGATTTTATTTCACTGTTTTGTGTGTTAAATAGTAATTAATTAAGTTATGTTTAAATTATAGGGTTTTTGTCGAGAATAAAGACAATACAGAGGGCTGTAATTAGGACCCTTCGTTCAGAAAGTTATAATAAACTACTGTGAGCTAATAGAGAGACACATTCTCTTTGTGAAGAATAACTTCATGGGTGTATATTACTGGGATAATCAGCATAGTGAGGTTGATGGGCTTATGAAGAAGTGGAAACATATACCGGGGATGGTTATGGGAAAGGTTAGAGATACACTAAAGTAAGCATTAATTAGAAAAATATGGGATTAGAAACCACATGGGAGAAGAAAAGATTAATGAATATATTCAGTGGGGTAAAGCTGAGAAAAGTTTTGAACATAGTTTCCGGGGGTTCAGAAGAACCATGATATACACGAGATTGCGGGGTTATAGAAGAATAAGAAAATTACCCCAGACAAAGAGTAAACATGAATTGGATCCATGTTTGACTAGACACTGTAGATAACAGTACAATAATAAAGAGGTGTTAGGGTGTAAATGAGAAATGAACATAGGGGAGACATAAGGACATGGAGTGTTTATGGGTCAGTAATAAAGGGACTGAGATTAAAGTTGATTACAAGCAGTCACAGACATGAGTGGTTATTTTCGCTGCTGTAGATTACGGCATGAATTATGAATTGAGATTTTAGAGAGACATTGGGTTACATGGCCTGGGCAGGGTGTAAATGTTTATAAGTGGGTCAGATTACAATGTTGTGTTTGATGGTTAATATTTAAGGGGAGATTTCAAGGTTACTAGGTTGCTGTTGATAACGGCATAAGTGGAGCATTTTAGTAGATATGCCCATAAGAAATGGACATTAAGAGTAGAACCTGAGGTATTGGAGAAGATTACTTATACGAGGTGATGAGGTTATGTGAGGTGTTGTGTTGGAGGAGGTCTTAAGGGGTAATAGACCTTTTTAATTGTGTCTTCGGGATGTGTTTTATGGTTTACATTACAATGTGAGGGTGAGGTAAGGTAGTGTCTGTTATATAGACACTTAGAAGTGAAGAATATTTTTGGATGATGGTTGGTATTGATGCTGTAGATAGCAGCGTAAACTGTTACCATAATGAGTGGTACTGGGGAGATATAGTGGTTTAGAATTTATTGCATAAATTCTCAAAAAACAAAGGGGTGTAAAGGGGTGTGTGGTTTAGGTGAATGTTGTTTTTTCGAAAGAGTCTATTTCTTCTTTTAAATTCCGGTGGCCACCGATTCTTTATCTTCCTATCGTATGAAAGTGATTTCAGGTTAGTTGAAAGTGGGGAATTAGTAGTATTGGTGATAAGAATAAGGAGTTGGTGTCAGCGTTTGAAGTGGAAAGCGGATTGCTTATTGAAGTGGAGAAGGAGTATTTAAGAAAACGTGTTATGGTGTTATGATGTATTATAAAGTGAATTTGAAATGTTATATGTAAATATGTTATGTTTGGTTGAAGGACCAAGAACGAAGAAGAAGTGGGTTGATTATATAATGTTGGGGAAATAAAAAGGAAAGAAGGACTGGTTGGATTAACCGTGGTATTATATTAAAAAAAAGCGAAGAAGAAGTATATGGGGAGGTTGTAGACAGACCATAGCACTGGGAGAAGAGTAAAAGATGTATTGGCGAAGGTTAAAAGACAAGTAGGGAATAGAGTATGGGGATTAGGAGTAAAGATTTTTCCTTTAAAAGGAAAATTCTTTAAGTAACATGGGGAGGTGTAACAGTGTAGGTATAATTGGGGTCTATTGGAAAACTCCGATACAGCACGATTGAGCATTGAGACTGAAAGAGGTGGGAGATGCTCAATCGTGACGTATTATGTTGTTATAGGCAGTTAACATCTAAGAAACCAGCTGAAAGGACGCGGCTTGTAAACCTTGACAAATAAACAACGTTTTATGCAGTTGGCGTTTTGTTACTCCTTCCAACACTACAACAGTCCCAGTGACATGTGTATCATTAGTATGCGTGTTCCAATGACCCATGTCTCATTAGTATGCGTGTTCCAGTGATATATATATCATTAGTATGCGTGTTCCAATGACCTATGTATCATTAGTATGCGTGTTCCAGTGACATATATATCATTAGTATGCGTGTTCCAATGACCTATGTATCATTAGTATGCGTGTTCCAATGACCTATGTATCATTAATATGTGTGTTCCAATGAGCTATGTATCATTAGTATGCGTGTTCCAATGACCTATGTATCATTAGTATGCGTGTTCCAATGACCTATGTATCATTAGTATGCGTGTCCCAGTGGCCTATGTATCATCAGTATGGGTGTTCCAATGACCCATGTCTCATTAGTATGCGTGTTCCAATGACCTATGTATCATTAGTGTGCGTGTTCCAATGACCCATGTCTCATTAGTATGCGTGTCCTAGTGACATATGTATCATTAGTATACGTGTTCAAATGACCCATGTCTCATTATTATGCGTGTTCCAGTGACATATGTATCATCAGTATGCGTGTTCCAATGACCTATGTATCATTAGTATGCGTGTTGCAATGACCTATGTATCATTAGTATGCGTGTTCCAATGACATATGTATCATTAGTATACGTGTTCCAATGACATATGTATCATTAGTATGCGTGTCCCAGTGGCCTATTTAGCATCAGTATGGGTGTTCCAATGACCCGTGTCTCATTAGTATGCTTGTTAGAATGACCTATGTCTCATTAGTATGCGTGTTCCAATGACCTGTGTCTCATTAGTATGCGTGTTCCAATGACCTGTGTCTCATTAGTATGCGTGTTCCAATGCACTATGTCTCCGTATGGATATTAAAGTGGCTTATGTATCATTAGGATGTGTGTTCCAATGATCTATGTATCATTAGGATGTGTGTTTCAATGACCAATGTATCATTAGTATGCGTGTTCCAATGACCTATGCATCATTAGTATGCGTGTTCCAATGATCTATATATCATTTACATGCGAGTTCCAATTACCAATGTATCAGTATCGAAATCGGATGTAACGAGCCACAGACTCGACGATGCAGTGCAGCTTCACTTGCTTGACGATGACGCGATGCATGACGTATTTAAATAGTCAGTCTGACATTCCGTGTCCACCTTGTATTAAGCAATAACAGTTTATTGTATATTCATGAGTCTAATAACCCTTATTGCTTCTTTGCTTTTAGTGTGGCTAAAAAACCATCCCTGTTTATCACGCCTACCATTCTGGATGCATCAGGTATGATGTAATAGTACATTCGCCCGTTTGTGTAAGGAAAACGAAGAATAGTAACACTATAGAAAGACATGCATTTGGTAAAAGACGACTAAGGAGGAGTTTGAGTGAGACTGGAATAGAAAATGTTGGCTAGAAAATATAAGCAGTCATGAATAAGACTACAAAGGGCACGGCGTTAGATGGTTGAGAGCCTAAACTTCTATGCTCTACAGAGAGGAGAAGCAAGGAAAGGAGGAGGAGGCGAAGAAGAAGAAGAAGAAGAAGAAGAAGAAGAAGAAGAAGAAGAAGAAGAAGAAGAAGAAGAAGAAGAAGAAGAAGAAGAAGAAGAAGAAGAAGAAGAAGAAGAAGTGTAAGAGGAAGAAAGAAGAAAAAGAGGAAGAGCAAGAGGAAGAAAAAAAAAAGAAGAAGACGAAGAAGAAGAAGAAGAAGAAGAAGAAGAAGAAGAAGAAGAAGAAGAAGAATGGCGAAGTTGTTAAGTGGTTGAGTGGTTAAGCCGTCTGTCCTCGTGCACATATGGTCACGATATCGTTCTCGGACTCCATCATTTGATTGGTCAGTTCCTTGGCAAACAATACCGCTGGTAACAAGATGTCCCAATCTTCGGGCCGTCCAGCCGCAACTTTTGCCAAGGTTCGTTTCATTACCTCGTTGAAATTCTCATTCACGTCATTCGTCATTGGGTGGTACGGTGAACTGAACACCTGAGGTATGCCCAGCATCTTCATGGCGGCTTGGGTAGCATCAGAAATAAATTGGCTACCTCTGTCGGATAGTATGTATAATGGAAACCCTGTCCTACTGAAAATCAAAAGAAATGAGTCTAAGATGGATCTAGATGTGATAGATCTCAGTGGAATCGCATCAGGCCACCTAGTGCATAGATCAATCATCGTTAGGATGAATCTATTGCCTCGATCTGTTCTCGTATTGAGTGGACCTACGATATCGACCGCTATTTTCTGGAACGTTTGTGGGGTTATTAATGCAAATGGTCGTTGAATAAATGTCTAGGGTTTAAAGGGCCCGGGTACACACTATAAGACATTGGATCGAGTCAGTTTCTTTATTAGAAGTCTCCAGGAATATAGAGTAGTTTTGGCTCTATTGATGTAAGAATGGGACAGGTCCGAATAGACCCCGCCCAGCCTACATGATAAGACTACCCTCCTAAAAACTAGTAAGAGAACAGGCCAGTCACCATGGATCTCCGTCAAGCTGTTGCCTTTCTGTAGACCGTATGAATCCATGTGTTGTCTGACCTCCCACTTTCGTTCTCTATACATGAAATACAGTAGCACATTTCTACAATAACAACACGTTGTACCACTGGTCACAAAACAATAAGGACTCTCCTAGTGATATATATATATATATATATATATATATATATATATATATATATATATATATATATATATATATATATATATATATATATATATATATATATATATATATATATATATTCTTTATTGATAGAATCTCTAACCTGGAGTTACGAGACTCTATCTCTACTACAATCTATAAAAACATCATAACCAAAACAAATACATTAGTCAAGTAATGACTTAACTTCTAAACTAAAAACCTCACCCCCTCCTCTGTCTCACTCGCTCACTCTTGATGGTGGTGTTTTCCCGAATAACCATCTCGGGACTACCGTTAACTTTGTTCAGTCTAATCAACCACCGTACATATACATCACTACATGATATCTATTATACGAAAAACAAGACAGATCATAAATCATGGATCTGACTGGTGATTGTGTCTTTGTCCTTACTAAGTCTTGAATAAGTAAATCCTCTGAATCAGGAGAATGTATAATCGCCCCACACTGGGCTTCTCACAACTGTCTCTATTCTCCAAAGGAAAAAGTCATATGAGGACGCTTCTACAGTTCTATAATGATTCTCTAAGTAGTCTCCTGTTGATATAGATGGGTTCATCCCATCCTGAATTGACCAAACACCATACTGTGTTACTGTAAAAATGTTCTCTGGATGCCGAACACTGTGATTGTGGATATGGAATCAATGACGTTGATGTAATCCATTTGATGGTGGAACATAATTGACAGACAAATGTAACTGTCCACAAATGCTCCAAAAGGATTTAAGATAAAAATTGTGATGTTGTTGTTGTGGGGACTTGAATTCTGGACTACCCGATCTGCTTAGGTCTTGAGATGAAAATATGTCTGCCATTTCAAGGGGCTTACACCCACTGGTAGTATTCGCCATTATACTATAAGTTGTTGAAACCCCGACTATTGACGAGGTTATAAGGGTTGTTAGTTGAAGAACATCCAGGAGGCACCTAAGATGATATGGGTAGTATTCTTCCATCGTAGATCAAGATACATCCCTGATGTCGTTGAGCGACATTGCAACTGAAGTGGGCCATCACATGGTTCTCGACAGACGTCAGATGTCTTCTAACTATACATGGAATTGATAACCCAGTTCTAAAGATCCTCTGGTAGTTCGGGCGGCAGACTCTGTAAATCTCTCAGACCCAAATAGTGGTAACCGATGGCACCGCATTCCAGATCACTCTTCAAGCTGTCTTGCCATTAGCTCATACGTTGTTAACACCAATAATCAAAGGGAGGTGACTGAGATATGTCCTTCTCGTAGTTAGCGTAAAAGAAAACACTGAGTTATCTCCCTCGTCCGTTAGTCAATCCATCTACATGCTCAAACTATTAAAGTGTATGCGCCACTCTCTAGCAAAAATCATATCTCGCCTCCATCTTGTAACTGCCTATGTTGGACAGCCCCCTCTTTGATGATAAGTATAGATAAAAGGATAGCCAAAGTTGGTATATGACAAAGGTTTTTGACTCCGCCAATTGTCCCTCGCGATCTTGCCCCAGTGCCTGTAAAATTGTAAACAACAAGCACTGTACATTCTGGCATAATATACATTTTCATTTTGCACAAACAGAGACACACATTGGCAATAAAACAAGAGGACTCCCCGCTGTTCTCTGCTGGTTACTTTGTACCTAAATCTCTGTTGACAAACGGGGTCTCTAGGCATTGCCCGGTAAACTGATTCGTCTAGAGTCGGGGATTCGGGACTGTCGTATAAATTGACCCTACCCACCTCCTTATAAGACACACCTGACGAATAAGACAAACACAGATACTGAAAAATATATACTCTCCCCTACACATTATAGCACCCACACTAGGAGAGTACAACAATCTGTTCTAGAACATGACCGGGAGTGTCTTTGACTAAACTGTCTTCTCTTAGCAGTTGGGGTTGTTAATATCCGCTCCCATGTCTTGTTATTATTTCAAGCCACTCTGCACGATTTACTGCAGGTAGAAATGAGTATGTAGGTATGTTGGCCGTTCTCATGAATTGGACTTAGCCAACAGGACATACAGGACCCACCAAACCGTCTGAAGCAATGGGGGGTTCCTAACTAACGGTTTCCCCAGGCTGTCATACACACAAAATTAACTTCCCCTCCCCGGCATATTCCGTACACAGATGACGTAAAGATTCACACTCAATATGTATGCTTACATGTTATGAATCTTAACAAATGCACTATTTATCACATGAATAGTTTACCAGAAGCTAGTAAAGACAGGCTCTTCTCTAGAGAACATTGAACCGAAATGTGAAGATATATTTACTCTGCATAGAATGCACAGAATTGGCAGATATATCAAGATCTTCAGCAGAATATGAACTCAGTAATCATAGCATGATGAAGAATTGTAGGCAGAGTAATTATGATACTGTGGTATAGACGTTCGAGATGCAAAGTTCGAACTTCAGGCTGTCTTCTTACAGAAGTAATGTTGCAGTTTCAAACTTCACCAAAATACATATGTTACATGTCATTTATCTTACCATGTCATATTTATCTTATCAAACAGATATGAATCATTCAAAAAACCAATAGTTCTCTCACCATCATCAACAAAGAGGCAAAAATGGTCACCAACACCAGCTCCCTTTAGAATTAAATATTTCCAGTTGGCTGGGCAAAACTCAAGTGACTATGTCTGGTCTCTCCAGGGTCGAGCTTCCCAACGCATTCTATTTGGAGCCCCAGCGCCAAATTCCGCCTCGTTATCAACTCTGGCATGCCTTACCTTATAAGGCGACGCCAATCGCTTACACGTGAAATTCTATTTTCCTAGAAAAGTATTCCTCTTTTCGTGTCTGTAAACTGGGGAAACTGGAACACTATGTGACAGAAACTCCCCTCATTAAGCCTGTTGCACCATGTACCAACAGGAAACCCAGTTGCAACAGTTTTCAGACTCCATGTGGTAACCACTTCCTGTCTCCCTGATGCTTCTCCTAAACAGTCTCCTTTCTGATCTTACTTCCGCCTGATATGTCTACAGAATTCCCACTAGCTCACAAATTCCGTTGCTATAAATCACTAATCCTCCTGAGTCGCTTGCATTCATACTCTGAATGGACGTTTGCGATCTCAGAAATAAAATAGAGGGTTTACACTCAACCCAAATGTGAAGACATGTGTGATGAAAAAAGGGACGACTCCACTGTTCCCCACTTGTCCTCAATAAAAAATAAATAGAAATCTCATCCGTAAATTCCTACTGGCCGGATGCAGATTCCATATTAGAGTAATGTTGTATCTCTCATTAAACCCAGTCATGTCGGCATACGGAACCTATAAAATGTTGACTAGCACATAGTTAAAGTCTTCCTTTCCATATTCGACTCTTATTCGTGCTAGTGTATATATCCTTTTTGCCTAACACCCAGAATCCTAAATCTGCGCATGCAGATCTGGGTTAATATAGAGTCACGGTCTATTTTCCCAAATGATTTCTGGTTGTGTTTGCATAAGAATTAGTTCCATGATTGACCTATGTAAGTACTGCCTGTGTATGACTAAGTGGAAAGAGTAACATTCTCTCCTCCAACTCCACTTTCTTTGCCTATTGTTGATTTCCGTGGATAGAAGCTACGTCATAGGTTGTAGTTCACCTCACGTAAGTCCTTATTGACTTATATCAACTCAGCATAAACGAATCCTCAGTCCTAAGGTAGAAGGTAAATATGTCAGCTGCACTGTTTCATTGTTTATCAACATTGGCTTGAGCCTTCCCGGTAACACTAGGGTATTCCCCCTCCAGGATCCGCGCCAGTCGACAATGACGTATCCTCCTAGGGGTTTTTTCCGAAAAGCCGTCAATGTAGATACTTTTAACTGTTCCAGTTTCACTTTCAACCTGCCTTCCTTCTACTAATTTTAGCAAACATATCCTTTTAGTTTCATTTCCAGCCTGATAGTGCAGCGAACTCCTTATCGATTGAAACGAAACTAGTTCAACTTCTCATTAGCTTTTACTCCGACCGAGATTCTTGTAAAGTTGGCTATCAGTAAATGATTCCAACTGAATAATAATTCCAAGCATCTGGGTCCCCGAGGCGACATATTAAGATGTCGAGATTTGTCCCGCTTAGGAATAATTGAATAGAGATCTTTTGCGTTGTAGCAATGATTTCAAAGTCTTCTAATTCGTAGACCAACAAGCGAGTTCTTATCCGGAATGGAACTCTTGAAATGAAAGTAAGAAATAAAAATGTGCACTGATTTTCCTTACGAGTTTCTGCTGGCTAGGGAAAAGAGATAAACTCCCCCTATACCATTTTACGTCGCTAACAGGAAGTAAAGATAAATCCAGCAGTTAGGCCTACTCAAATAGAAGGAAGTGCGAG
This sequence comes from Cepaea nemoralis, assembly GCA_014155875.1. Lineage (NCBI taxonomy): Eukaryota > Metazoa > Mollusca > Gastropoda > Stylommatophora > Helicidae > Cepaea > Cepaea nemoralis. The sequence goes on from JACEFZ010026686.1 coordinate 960,646, forward strand.
CTACGCGCTCGCTCCTTCACTAACAGTCATACGTGGAGAACCAAATCTTCACATAATTCTATCTATTACCGTAGATAAAGATAAATATGACAGTACATGAAACAATACTGAGAAGCTAACGCTGCCGCATGTTTCATATTCCTCTGGAAAGAGGATAAAATAGACATGTCAACGCCGAAGTGTTGCGTCCTACCAACATCGCAGAATTGAGAGTCAATAGGTTGTGTCCACTCCTAAAATCACGTACGACTTTTCCATAATTCAGGATAAAGGTGACGATATACACCTCAGCTCTTAATTCGACTGTCTCATAAGGGGAAGTATATACTACTTCTACTGCTAAAAGCATTGAGACTGTCTTTTAAAGGCTCCTGAGATTCAACTGTATTTCTCTCGATAGTGTTTGTACAACACCTCTGAGATAAAGCAATTGAATAAAATAACATCCGTGCCCTCCCGACACTCGATGCCGACCAGCCATAATGACTGATCTATTTATAAACCGGATGTGGCGAATAAGGGTCATGGTGTTTCCCGAAGAATGTTCTCCTATTTACCTTACGCATTCCGGTGGATCTCACATGTAACATCTGACGAAAAAGGATGAAATATCGGTTGCCCGACAGTGTATACGCTCTGTTTTATAAACATGTTGTCTTCTTTTCGGGCATACATGTGAAACAATATGTGGCGAGGGACTTCCTAGCTTATTCATTTAATGGGAGGGGTGGGTATATTATCAATTATATTCCCCAAGTCTTCCTAACAAATATATGAGTATTTATTTTTACAAGAAGAACATCGGGAAATCAACTAGTTGCATAAGTCCTAAAAACATGGTTTATGCCTTTTTGTTGCTGGTGAGTTTACAACAAAAATAGAATAACAATAAATTGTTATAGACAACAAATTTAGCACAAATCACATGGGAATATTGACAAACTAGTTAATGAACTCAAATGGTCATATGTGAGCATATGATGATATGGGGACTATCTCAACATAAATAAAGTTTCAATTTCTAACATCAAAACACAATTTTGTGAACATCAGTTATCAAATGTTGTTACAATAACATTCTATTAACTCTATGCCGTTCCACCTGTGATGTAACATATAATTTTCCGAACATTATCCACTAGATTTTCTATGTCAGCACGAGCAACCTCAAAGTTAATAGTAAGATACGAACTCAAGCAAACAGAAAGAAAGAAAAAAAAAGATATCCCGGACGAGCCAGCACTTTGTGGGGTTATTAATGTAAATGGTCGTTGGATAAACGTCTAGGGTTTAAAGGGCCCGGGTACACACTATAAGACATTGGATCGAGTCAGTTTCTTTATTAGAAGTCTCCAGGAATATAGAGTAGTTTTTGGCTCTATTGATGTAAGAATTGGACAGGTCCGAATAGACCCCACCCAGCCTACATGATAAGAATACCCTCCTAAAAACTAGTAAGAGAACAGGCCATGTCACTATGGATCTCCGTCAAGCTGTTGTCTTTCTGTAGACCGTATGAATCCATGTGTTGTCTGACCTCCCACTTTCGTTCTCTATACATGAAATACAGTAGTACATTTCTACAATAACAACAATATATATATATTCTTTATTGATAGAATCTCTAACCTGGAGTTATGAGACTCTATCTCTACTACAATCTATAAAAACATCATAACCAAAACAAATACACTGTCAGGTAATGACTTATCTTCTAAACTAAAAACCTCACCCCCTCCTCTGTCTCACCCCTTACTCTTGATGGTGGTGTTTTCCCGAATAACCATCTCGGGACTACCGTTAACTTTGTTCAGTCTAATCAACCACCGTACATATACTTCACTACATGATATCTATTATACGAAAAAACAAAAAACAAGACAGATCATAAATCATGGATCTGACTGGTGATTGTGTCTTTGTCCTTACTTAGTCTTGAATAAGTAAATCCTCTGAATCAGGAGAATGTATAATCGCCCCGCACTGGGCTTCTCACAACTGTCTCTATTCTCCAAAGAAAAAAGTCCTATGAAGACGCTTATACAGTCTATAATGATTCTCTTAAGTAGTCTCCTGTTGATATAGATGGGTTCATCCCATCCTGAATGGACCAAACACCATCCTGTGGTACTGTAAAAAGGTTCTCTGGATGTCGAACACTGTGATTGTGGATATGGAATCAATGACGTTGATGTAATCCATTTGATGGTGGAACATAATTGACAGACAAATGTAACTGTCCACAAATGCTCCAAAAGGATTTAAGATAAAAATTGTGATGTTGTTGTTGTGGGGACTTGAATTCTGGACTACCCGATCTGGCGTGGGTCTGGAGAGGAAAATGGGTCTGCATTTAAAAGGGGCTCACACCCACTGGTAGTATTCGCCATCATACTATAAGTTGTTGAAACCCGGACTATTGACGAGGTTGTAGGGGTTGTTAGTTGAAGAACATCCAGGAGGCACCTAAGACGATATGGGGTAGTATTCTTCCATCGTAGATCAAGATACATCCCTGATGTCGTTGAGCGACATTGCAACTGAAGTGGGCCATCACTGGTTCTCGACAGACGTCTGATGTCTTCTAACTATACATGGAATTGATAACCCAGTTCTAAAGATCCTCTGGTAGTTCGGGCGGCAGACTCTGTAAATCTCTCAGACCCAAATAGTGGTAACCGATGGCACCGCATTCCAGATCACTCTTCAAGCTGTCTTGCCATTAGCTCATACGTTGTTAACACCAATAATCAAAGGGAGGTGACTGAGATATGTCCTTCTCGTAGTTACGTAAAAGAAAACACTGAGTTATCTCCCTCGTCCGTTAGTCAATCCATCTACATGCTCAAACTATTAAAATGTAGCGCCATCTCTAGCAAAAATCATATCTCGCCTCCATCTTGTAACTGCCCAGGTTGGACAGCCCTCTCTGTTATGATAATTCTAGATAAAAGGGATAGCCAAAGTATCGCCAAGGTTTTTGACTCCGCCAATTGTCCCTCGCCATTGTGCCTTCAGTGCCTGTAAGATTGAAAACGACAAGCACTGTACATCTCGACATAATATACATTTTCATGGACGCACAGAGAAAAACAAATGGATATTAATTAAGAGGGAAACCCTCGTCTGACGAGTGGTGTATCTACTTGTTTGCGTTTAACCTATGTGTCTATTAGTCGGGGATTTTTGGGACGGTCGTCTAAACTGACCCTACCCACCTCACGATAAGACACACCTGACGAACAAGACAAACACTGATACCGAAAAATATATACTCTCCCCTACACATGATAACACCCACACTATGAGAGTACAACAATCTGTTCTAGAACATTACCGGGAGTGTTTTTGACTAAACTGTCTACTCTTAGCAGTCGGGGTTGTTAATATCCGCTCCCATGTCTTGTTATTCTGCCAAGCAACACTGCACGATCTACTGCATTTAGAAATGAGTATGTAGGTATGTAGGCCGTTCTCATGACTTGGACTTAGCCAACAGGACATGTAGGACCCTCCAAACCGTCTGAAGCAATGGGGTGTCCTAACCAATGGTTTCCCCAGGCTGTCATACACACAAACTTAACTTCCCTCCCCGGCATATTCCGTACACAGATGACGTAAAGATTCACACTCAATATGTATGCTTACATGTTAGGAATAGTTTACCAGAAGTCCAGCAAAGATAGTCTCTTCTCTAGAGAATATTGAACCGAAATGTGAAGATATTGTTACAGATTGTCCGTATAGATTCTGTACAGAATTGGCAGATATATCAAGATCTTCAGCAGAATATGAATCAGTAATCATAGCATGATAAGAATTGTAGGCAGAGTATTATGATACCGTGGTATAGACGTTAGAGGTGGAAAGTTCGAACTTCAGGCTGTCTTCTTACATACGTAATGTTGCAGTTTCAAACTTCAACAAAATACATAAGTTACATGTATTATATTTATCTTATCAAACAGATATGAATCACTCAAAAAAAACAATATTTCGCTCACCATCAGCAAAAAGGAGGCAAAAAAGGGGCAAAACCACCCACTCCCGATAGAACTACATCTGCTTTGGGGGAACGTTCAGACTCAAGTGACTATGTCTGGTCTCGCCAGGGAAGAGCTTCCCAGTGCATTCTATTTTCAGCCCTGGCACCAAATTCCGCCTCGTTCTCAACTCTGGCATGCGTTACCTTATAAGGCGACACCAATCGCTTACACGTGAAATTCTCTTTTCCTATGAAAGTATTTATACTTGTCTGCAAACTGGAGAAACTCGGACACTATGTCACAACGGTCTAGATGCTAGCTCAGTTTGTTGAACTGGTGCCTTAGAATGTTTACCTTTCGGTGTAGTCCTTTGGCACAGTCCACATGATCGGACATGCCTATCAATATCCTTCGAATAGCCAGGCCAAAAGAATTGTGCCAAAATTATCTGTGTAGTTTTGGCTATCCCCATGTGACCTGCAAATGGGGAGTCATGTGCAAGCTTCAGTGCATCGTCACGATATTTACTAGGCAGCACTGCTTGTAATAGACTACCTTCTCACACCACTTGGCGACTTTTCCTGTCTATTGCTTCGAGATTACTCTACAGATTCTTTCTCCATTATCATTCTATCACTTCTTCTGAAGTGCTGTATGGCACCAGGTGCATTGGGCAAATGGTGCTAGAATCATATTTTTAAAGACCAATCGGCACTCTGCGGCCGCCTTCATTCCCCAGGACATTTCATAGTAGCCAGTAAACTGGGCTGAGCAGGGATCCCAAGTCATGTTTAAAATCCTCGCCTATGTAGATCCGAACCCATTACCACCGGGTCGACAGGCTACCACAGGTCCCTCTATAACTGTTTTACCAGTACAGTTTTGAGAAACATACATTGTGGGAACAGCAAACTATACATTTGAACTAACTATGAAATAACTAGCTGTAAACTTGAACTATACGTGAACTTACTAGCCGTAAACTTGAACTATTTATGTAATTACTAGCTGTAAACTGCCGGTCTCCCTTGCCCTAGGAGTTAAACGACTTTCTCCGCAATCCCGTTTATCCACGTAGGGTAAAGCAGCGCACGATAATCGGTAGCGGTTCTCGCCGCGTTGGTGACTTGCGGGATATCTGAGCCGGCTGTTCAGAAAGCAATGGCAAACTACTGAGCGTAATCTTGCCAAGAAATCAACAACAGCGGTAAAATGCTGGTGTTGACAGCGATGTCCTGTAAAGAATATGCGAAAGAAAAATCAAAGCTGTAAACTGAAACTTTGCCTGATTGCATATCCCCTTTGTCTCTAATCTCTTCCGATTCTGATTAGTGTGGTCCCTGCCGAATCCGGCAGATGAGGTCCCGGATGATGGCCTATTTGAAGACAAAGAGCTGGACAAGGTGGAGGATCACAAGACTGTTATAGTACACATTCTGTCTCAGCTAAAACTGGGCATGGATTTGACAAAGGTGATTACAATAACTAAGTATCCCAGCGTTACTATACTGTTTGTTTCACTGTGCTCTCTCACAGTTATAGACTCACTATATAGCACACAAATGCTCACTCCCTCGCAGACACATATACCCACTCACAATCACAAACACACTAACAAACTCATATACCCACTTAGAATCACAAACACACTAACAAACTCATGCATGCATACTCTGCCTGTCTCTCTCTGTCTCTGTCTCTGTCTCTGTCTCTGTCTCTGTCTCTCTCTCTCTCTCCCTCCCTCTCTCTCTCTCTCTCTCTCTCTCTCTCTCTCTCTCTCTCTCTCTCTCTCTCTCTCTCGTCAGATAAAATTGTAACTGAATGTATCTGAAGTCACAGAACATTTGGTAAAGCTATCTGAAGTAACTAAACATTTGGTAAAGCTATCTGACGTCACTGAATATTTGGTAAAGCTAAGATTGTATTATGCTACCGGATGATTGCTTGCCTACCAAGACAGTAGTAGTCCCGGTTCAATCACCAGCAGTGGCAGAACTATTTTGTCCAACCAACCCAGTCCCATACACTTCACACCCAAACGGCAGTATCTGTTGTAGGACTACTTTTCCCTTAAAGCAACGGCAGGCTACTGATCATAAACTTGCCAAGAAATCACAAACAGCTAACAATGCTGGGGTTGACTGCGACGTCCTGTAAGGGATACGCAGCTAATTTTACCTCTTACTATATAATTTTAAGCATAACATATAACATTAGTTTGAAATGTTCGGCCACTTTGATAAGAGCTTGCAAACTATTAAACAACTACTTTGTGTGAGTTCTTCAGTTGGCCTGTGTGTCCTTTCAAATTATTATGCTTGATTCAGTTGTTCTTGTTGTTTGCGGTTGTTGTTCCAGTGCTTGTGACTAGCGCTCCCCCCTCCCCCATGTCCTTCACGATTCATGAGCAATATTTTTCTTGGATCAAGTATGTTAGTTAGTCGTTAGTTGCAGTTTCAACTTCACTGCAAAGGGCCGCCCCATTATGCTCCGTTACTGTGCCAGTAAATATCACACAATATGCTCGTCACTGCCCTATGTGAAAAGTGGAACAGACAGGAGTCTCGACAAACAAACAACTCGCACAGGTACACTGTGCATAATGCCGTTGCCAGAATGCCTACACAAAAGTCTGCCACAAATAATACGGTTCTTCGTCATGGGAAGCGGCCATCACCAGAAAACCAGCAGCCACACATTAATGTATAAGACATTCCAGTTAGTTCAGTTGACCGGCCGCTATTTTTCTAAACAGGCAGTTCATGCTATAAACAAACGCGGATAGATGTAAAAGCACTCCACACGAAATTCAAAGCTCATAGTGTCGCTCCACACACTCAACTCAGTAGCACTGCGACGGAACCATGGCAGGATCAAGTATACTCGTGCTTAATGCACAAAACCGTTGGCTAAAGGCAGACTGGCCACCTATTCCTCCGTGCACTCAGGTCTTCAAAATGTGATGGTTCTAACACTTCATAGAGCCACAGCAGGTTCCTGGTATATCAACGGTTAAGTCCAAGTGAACATACGCGCACCGAAAGTTTAAGAATTAGAGTGCTCTTATCCTTTCGACCACGTCGACCGACGTACGTGTAGCCATGTTGGGGGGGGGGGCGGTATAGGGTGTCAGGCATTGGTAGTACCTTTGGTAAGGATGGCTGTCACTCCCTTTTCAAGGGACCATCCCCCACTGGTCCAAGCCTGACATCCAACTCATGCGTGGGTAGCCGATTTTGTGTCAAACGGATCGGTGAATTAGGGTATGCCTACCCAGCATGTGAAGACAGGATTCGGCAGACTGCACGGAAGAAATCATTCCTGATTCAACGGGTAAGACAGCGTTTACCCGCAAAGCGTTGTGGAACGTCAGAGCATGACAAGGCACGTAGAGCGCCCTGATCATCCACTGCACCTGTATTCGTCTCGAGTCGTCTTGACTTGTCTTGTCACTGGACTCAGATGGACTCAGGTGAGAGAGTGAGGTCGACGAATTGCGCAACTCTTACTCACTTTAATCCAATTCATCGCGCAAGTCATTCTTCATCCAACTTTATATACCACCTTCAAGTCCTGTGGCGATGGGCGAGCGGTGAAGCGGCAGGCGTGGGTACGCTGGCAGCGGTAGTCGCAAACCTGCACACAGACGGCTCAGGCCGTATAGTCGTCTTCTACTGACCGGAGAATCAGTGGGATTCGGCACCTCCATAGCACGAGGAAGGGGCTAGAAAAGGTGCCCTAAACATTGTCTGTTCCATCACTACCTAACCAGCTAGCCGCGGTTGGTGGGTTCCGTAAACTGCGGTCGACATACAAACAAAGAAAAACCATGTACAGCTAACAGAGCAAACCATATTCCCTTAACCTATTAACCTAATAGGTGCAGGTTACCTTTATAGATACAGCCAGAAGACTGACGACTTATAAATCTGTCTGTTTGTCTGTCTGTGTGGCAATCCACCCGTCTGTCTCTTTTTACCTACTTATCTACCTACCTACCAACCAACATATTTGCCTGTCTGCTTGCCCGCCCGCCCGCCCGCCTGCCTGTCTATCTGTCTTCCTGCCTGCCTGCCTGCCTGCCTGTCTGTCTGTCTGTCTGTCTGTTTGTTTGTCTGTCTGTCTGCTTTACTTGGGGCCAAAACAAGGTGAAGCAACTGTCACATCACCGACTTACTTCAATGTGGGGACTCATCACTGCAGACATGTACTCTCAAGCAATGAACTGAGCAGAAATACAAACGTCTACTTACCCTTGCAGGTGGTGCTGCCAACATTCGTTCTGGAGAAAAGATCGCTGCTGGAATTATTCACTGACTGTATGGCGCATCCAGATATGTTTATCAAGTAAAGATACATTTTATTGGTTGGCTTTATTTTGTACCACAATCAAAATATTTAACTCTAACGTTAAATTTGTACTATTGTATGTTTCATTAACAAGGATAACAGTTAAAACATCTGTGAATAAATTACACAGTTCATTAAGTGATGCCTACACGGAATATAAGGACTTAAATGGTTTGACAGAATCACCAGTGTGGAGTTTAGAAAGAACAAGAGAGAGAGAGAGAGAGAGAGAGAGAGAGAGAGAGGGGAGAGAGAGAGAGAGAGAGAGAGAGAGAGAGAGAGAGAGAGAGGGGAGAGAGAGAGACAGACAGACAAGTAGGCAGGCAGACAGACAGACAGACAGACAGACAGACAGACAGACAGACAGACAGACAGACAGACAGACAGACGGACAGACGGACGGACGGACGGACGGACGGACAGACAGACAGACAGACAGTAAATGTAATGATTCCCAAAACATCGTAGTCAAAATTGGTAATATTTCAAACAATCAATCAATCAATCATGTGCCATGACTGAAAGCTTGGGCGGTCATGACTCGCCATTTCGCTCGATCACCAGAGTCGTGTATTCCTATCTCGTCCATGCCATGTGGCCAAGCCATCCAGGTATTTTCATCTCGGTCTTCCTCTTGGTCTGTTCCCTTCGATCTTGCCAGTTATCACTTTCACTGGAAAAAATAATTTTAATCCACCAATTGAAACTTCCTTGAAACGGACTCGCGTTAATCGAATGGGTCAGTGTTAATTGCCCTGATTTTATACTCACTGCTGGAGGTCAGCATGGCCGAATGAATACGAGGTCACTGTGTTAATTTTCTCGGGTGTTGACTCTGAGGTCGCAGGTTAAACTCCTAAACCGGTCAGTTGGGCTAAAATGTTGACTTCTCGTCCTTGACTTGGGGTAAGTAACAAGTACCTCAGTAGTCGGAGTGGGTTCGCCTGGTGGCTAATCCAAACACAAAAATCAGTCCAGTGCACTAGATGTAGTAACACGTGTGTGGACTATGCTTGAGATCAACACCCCCCCCCCCCCCCCACCCCCCTAAAAATACATAAAAAATAAAAATAAAAACAACGTAAAACAATTATAAAGTGCCCTGGTTTGTTCACTTAATGGCTTTGGGCGGAAGGGCGTAATTAAGAGAGTACAAGCCTTACCCTAGTACAAGGAAATTTAACCTAAAGACTAAATTTTCAAGGCAGGTCAGATCAGGCCCTATGCCTTGGTCAGCAACTGGTCTAGGATGGAAGCTCCGACAGGCAGACAGTTAGAGCATGGCTTTGCTGATCCGGCAGCTTCTGCAGCTTGTCTTGATCCAGATGTATTGGTCTTACTTTTCCCCTGGAGTAAACTAGACAGGCCAAGAGAGGGATCATGCTGCATGGGCAACACATAGTCTCTAAATTCAGCCCAGGCTTTGTGTTATGGAGATGTATAACTCCATTGTACAAACTATCGTCTGTCAATATGGCAAGGTGCCAGTCAGTGTTATTAAATCATCATCACCTTTGCGTATTTAGTGGAAATATTATCTCAAGAGCAAGTATTCGAGTTCTCAGTTCACATTTTTTAATATAGAACGAATTTTTCTCCAAAGAATCACAAGCCTTCAAGATCCCGAGAAACGATTCCTAGCAGTTATGGAATGGTACCTGGCCTCGTTCCACAGTGGCAGGTTGGTAAGTAGTACAACATCAGGCAATGGTTTCTTGTAAAATCTTTTCGATGTTTCCTTGAATGGTGAAATTTTTGATTGTGCTCTTATTGTATTCTACTTCAATAAAACGTTCTAATTTCCAGTTGAAATATTGTGGTAGAGAAATTAGTAGATAAACCTTGTTCATTAACCAACATCATAGAATTAATGAGGTATTCATTGTTTGTCACTGGGTGTTCTTACCAGCCTTAAGAGATGTCTATCCTTTAAGAAAATAGGTAAATATATACACGTACCAACATACCTCTGTTTGTCTGCTTGACTGTCTGTCTATGCACTTACCTACTTACCTACCTAACTACCTACCTACCGACCTACCTGCCTATCTACTCATCCATCTATCCATCCATCCATCCATCTATCCATCCATCCATCCATCCATTCATTCATTCAACCATCCATCCATCTATATATTTGTCCGTCCGTCTGTCTGTCTTCTTTACCTACCTATCTATTTTTTTTAAATTGATGGGGAACGATTTGTTTGTTAAATACGACATGATTTCACGAATAGCTTGTGGAAAGGGATAGTTCATAGCCAATGTTTGTCCTTTGATTAGGGCACATCCGCCAAGAAACCATACAACCCCATCATCGGAGAGACCTTCCACTGCTCGTGGCGTGTCCCTGGGCCTTACACTGGCGCCAAGAATATACTGCTGACCTACACAGCCGAGCAGGTCTCACATCACCCTCCAGGTAACCACGATAAGGTTGTCAGAGAGATTTGTAGTTTTCTGTTTGTCCATCAAGAATGACGATGACCATTCATTTCATCCAGTGGGGTTGAAAGTTTGCAGCCATGAGTTCTAAGAAGGCTGATGAGGCCTATTTTGGCTCGAAATGTTCTTTGACAATATGAACAAAGAATGCTTGACGTTTCAGGAGGAGGATCTCCTGCAGTTTTTTTTTTTTTTTTTTTGGGGGGGGGGGGGGGGGAGGTGTGATAGATGAAATTGGATGAATAATTACTTGCGCGATGAATTGGACTAAGAGATGCGCAATGTCGACCACACTCACTTGCCTGAGTCCATCTGAATCCAATGGCACAAGTCATGATGACTTGAGACGAATACAGGTGCAGTGGGATGACAGCCTGGATGAGACGGTTGACGAATGAAATAATAGGATCATATGTGGCTAGCGACACAGAAGCTCGTCTCAAGCTTTCCGAAGCTTTATAGTAAAATACTGACGAGGGAGGGAGGGAGAGTGTTAGTGTGGGGGGGGGGGGGGGAGACTGAGATTGCGAGAGAGATGGGGAGATGAAACAGAGCAGGAGAGATATAGAGATAGACTAGGGGAAGAGCGAGACGAGGAAAGATGAGAATGAGAGACAGAGGGGTGGGGGGGGGGGAGAAGGAGAAAGATATTATAGTTGGGGGCAGGGATAAAAAGACGAAAGATAAAAGAGCAAGTGAACGAGCGAGCGAGCTAGAGAGAGGGAGGGAGGGAGGGAGAGAGAGAGAAAGAGAAAGAGAAAGAGAGAGAGAGAGAGACTGAGAGAGAGACAGACAGACAGAGACGGAGACAGAGACAGTGACAGAAATGGAGAGAGCTAGACTTTGCAATGCTAATTTGCAGTTTGTGTGCGAAAATGTTGAAAATAGGAAAAATAGACTTAAATTAGTGCGGCCAGAAAAAAAGTGTATATTTACTAATATATCAATTATAAATGATAGTTAAGACGTGGTCGGTTCCCTTGGGGATCGTGTGTCTGGTGCGGAAGAACATATAGTTCATCGCGGCCAGGAGAGAATGATGCTGCTCTTGACTCAACTTCACTCAACTCATAAATGACGTGCAGCTCCTCCTTCAGATGCCCTTGATCTCCTGTTGAAGCACAGGTTTTCAATCAACTCATACCGAACCTGCCTCTTTTTTTTTTTGCAATCTAATGCAGCACGCCTTTCATTTGTCTCTAGTTCCCTTCCTGCGTAATTTTAAGTCTTCCTTTCTTTCGTCTGCCTTGTGGATTCCAGAGAAAGCATTTTCTATTCATGCTATTCTTATGGTGTGTCTTATCCAACGAAAGCTGACTATATTCGCTGGCATGTGTCTAGTTTTCTCCATTATTGTAACGGTATTATTTGAAATGCACTTTTCGAGCCCACCTATTTAAGAAAGTGAGAAATGACATTCTGGCAAGTTGTGAATGTGGTACAGGTGACCAAATGGGGCAAGAACTACACTGATGTGATTTGTTTGGTAGACAATTAATGAATGAATCATCATCATCATCATCATCATCATCATCATAATCATCAAGTGCCTTGCCAGCTGGCTTAGGTGTTTATGTCTCTCCAAAGAATGTGGTCTTTGGCGTTCTGAATAAACTCTGCTGATGATATTCCTCCATGCCACCATCTTAGTTCATCCAGAATCATTTCTCTTAGCCTGCCCCTGGCCCTCTGTTCCCCTCTGTCTTTCCAGTCGTCACGATGTTCACCAAAGAAAGCTGTTTACCTTATAAGAAGCTTCTTCTTATTGTTGAATATAGTGCTTTAAGTTTTATTAGCCTTTTCAGGCAGTTGTTGTTAGTATAATGGAAACAAATATGATATATATATATATATATATATATATATATATATATATATATATATATATATATATATATATATATAGTGACAACTCTGTTGCTTCAGTCTAGGAACACCCCCCCCCCACCCCCCCACACACACACACATACACCCCCCCCCCCCACACACACACACACAAACCAACGAGTTCCTATCCACCCACACGTTCTTTTGATGTGGTTTCATTATTCAGTGAGCGCATAAAAAAGTCAATTGCATATCCTCTATAGGACGTCGTAGCCAACCCCAGCATTTTTTGGCTGTTTGTGATGTCTTGGCAAGTTTACGTTCAGTAACTTACCATTACTTTCTGAACGATCAGCACACGTAACATTGTTTGAAACTACAAAGCAAGGCGGTATGCTGCCAAACCGCCCGCAGCTGTGTTTTAAACGTGGTATGCTGCGTTACGAATTGCGTCTGTAACGTGTTCGCCACAGAGTCCATACGCTATAGAAAATGTAGATAATTTAGATTTATGACAAGAATATGTATGTGTGATTGCATATGTGCATACACGCGTTTGTCCGCGCGCGAGTCTGTTGAGAGGAAACCATAGTAAAGTCAAATACCAAATGAATAGATAAGAATACGCTAAGACAACTGTATGTGAATGTTATATTTCAGTAACTGTATATGAATGTTATATTTCAGTAACTGTATATGAATGTTATATTTCAGTAACAGCATTCTATGTGGAATGTCCAGAGAAGAAAATCAAAATGAATTCCTCTATTTACACAAAGTCCAAATTCATGGGCGTGTCTATGGGAGTGCAACTGATAGGGAAAGGTGGGTATCTTGTTATCATTTCAGCGGCGTCTCGTTGCCTCCTACCTGCCCACTGCTATCTAGTGATATAGGCAAGTGATCATTGGATGTGTTGTCCCGTCGCTGAAGCTTCTGAGTTCGTGCTTTGTGTGTACCTCTCTGCATGACAAGGTACATGCTAATGATTTGTAAAAACTTCCCGGCATCATGACTTAAAGTTACCGATCCTTTAATATTTAAAAGTACGCATGAGCAAAGAGAACACAAATGACTTTATCAAACACCACATGATAGGCACATCTTTCAATAGTTACACTTCCCACTTATGTTAATTTAGGTTAAGGTCATGAGGATCGAGAAGTTAGCGCATGTGCATTAGCTATTACAAAATGGCCGCCCACTTGCACCGTGGAAGAACAACAAGGCGTTGTATGTTTTTATTTTTGTGTGGTCAGAGGGTGGTAAATCTTAAGAAATCTTCTTGGTTCCAGTGTATGATTCGGTAGAAAAATTTCAAAATGGAAGAGAAAACGGCATTAATAAACCGCTTAGTGGTAGACCTGAAGGTGTAGCAAAAGACAGGGTGAATCGGCAGATCAACCAGCTAGTTCATGGCAATAGGCAACTCACTATTGATCCATAGCTGTTGATTTCAACATAAGATAGTAACTGCGAACAAAATTGTCCATGGTGATCTCGGTTATAGGAAAGTATGTAGCAAATGAATGCCAAGACAGCTTTCCCAAGGTCACAAGCGAGGTAGAAAAGGCGGTGGAAAAAAAAAACAACTTTTTCTTAGAAGGATCAAAAAGCTAGTGGACAGCTGGATCAAGTGTATTGCCAGGAAGGAGGACTATGTTGAGAAATAACACTCACAATTTCTGGTTCGCACCAACGTAAATAATCACTAGCACATTGCCGTCTTGACAGATGACAGTTTGTTACATTCTGCTTAAACAAGGCACAATAACTACAACCCATGGCGGGAACCAGGGATGGAGTTATACCTCTCCACAGCACAAAGCCTGGGATGAGTTGTAAAGACTATGTGTTTCCCATGCAGCATGATCCCTTTTTTGGCCTGTCTAGTTTACTCCTGAGGAAAGGTAACAACAATACATTTGTAACAAGGCAAGCAACAGAAGATGCAAGATCAGCAAAGCAATACTCTAACTGTCCGTCTGTCGGAGCTTCGATCCTACAACAGTTGCCGGCCAAGGTTTTGGACCTGGTCTGCCCTAATATGACATTTTGTATTTAGGTTGCATGTCCTCGAACTGGGATAATACTTATACCCTCCCAATTGCGCCCCTCCTCCCCAAGCCGTTGGCATAATGTGGATTGTTAAGTCTGGTCAGCGCCGCCCAACATTCGGCGCTAACAGAAAGCAGTTATTTTTTTATAGTACCGTTTACTGTCACACGGTAGCTCAGTCATATCTGACTAAAACGTGAAATTGTAAATAATTCTAAAACAGTTATTCGTAAAATTTTCTTTATATAATGACTTCCCCGTGCGTGTATATGTGTGATTAGAATACTATATAATACATGATGTGTGTAAAGTCTCACTACACTTTGTATGTAGATCAAATTTGAAAAAAAAAGTATATGATGCCATCAAAATATGTGCTCCACAGTCCATCGTGAAGCAATATGCAGCGGATGACTGTCGTCTGCTGGAGTAATTCTTTGCACTCCAAACAGACTGGTATTATCAACGGAAGAAAGATTGTTTCCTAATTTGTTCTACATACAAAGCAGTGAGCTTTTACAAACACCCGGTATATGGTTTGTATCACCTTGGGTCTCCTCAGTACTGCTGCATCTGGCAACTCACGATGAAGACTATGTGTTCAGCTTGCCCAGCGCCTATGCCCGGTCCATACTGACTGTACCGTGGGTGGAGCTTGGAGATAAGATACAACTGACATGTGAGAAGACCGGATACGTGGCTAACATTAACTTCCACACAAAGGTGAATCAGGCTTGAAGTCAATAACAAGGTAGATAATTCAGGGAATTCCAAGATTGTTGCAAGGTAGATAAGTCAGGGAATTGAAACAATTTTATAGGTTTATTTAATTTTAAAATACAAAGGCCGATTTTCGTGAATACTTAACACGCATTCAGGAGTTATCAAAATTTGTAACTTTATCATTGAATTCTTAGCAGTGTAATTTGAATAATGTTAATTTACCAAAGGTTTGACAATTTGAAGTAATTAATAATGAACTACCCACATTATGTCCCTTCTTTTTTGTGTCAATCGTGTGTTGTTATGATATTGCTGTAATTAAGGTCAAAGTGTAGTATCTGCACTTGATCCTTTCAGGGCCATATAATCAGGCTGGCATCCGAATGACACACAGGGCCGTGGGGCCTCATTGGGTGGATCTGGCCCCTGTGGGAACCGGAAGCCCTTATAAATAAAAAAAAAATTGCGAATGTAAATGAAAGCACCCAATGCAAGTACATACTGTTTTGTACGAAATAAAAGTTTTAAAAAAAATGTTACTGTCATGATTAGTATGTTAGATCAAAGTAATTCACTTACAATAAGGATTGAACAGGTGAGAGAGTCGACAATAAGGGGACTTGGGGTACAATAATGAGCCGGCGCTTAAACTTCCGATGCGCTGATTATGGAGGACTGAGAGGACGGTTGTGTTTGGTTAGTGCAGTTTTCTCGAGTCCTAGTCAGGTTGTTTGTATCTGGGGAATGTTGTGACCAATAGACTGCTCAACAAGTTGTCAGCACAGACGCCATATGTTCAACACCTTGGAGTCGACCAAAAGCCAGGGAGTGTCACACAAAATAAGCGCCAAATAAGTCCCCACTAGTGAAAATGAGATGTGTTTAATTCGACTTGCTCTTTCGACTTTAGACTTTCAGCCCGATGATATTCACATCGGCGGTTGGATGGTAGGATTGTTCCGACAATCTCGAAAGTCATTAGTGAAGTATATTCATAATCCGCATCAGTGGCTTAGGGGTTAGTGAAAGCAGTTTCACAATTCCCAGACTCGTCGGTTAGAAACCAGACACAGGCGATATGGAAGTAGATCGCTTTGCGTTGATTCCGATTGTATGAATGTAAACAGACATGCACATAACTTTACGACGTGGCAAGTTCTGTACAGAAAGTCGCTTTAATAAAACTGGAAATACTCTCCATCCTTCAACAGTTCCCCTGCTTCGTGCATTTTCATGTTCAGGCGTTCTTTGGTGTCCTATGTTCCCCGTAGTGTTGTACTCCCTCTGCCTCCTCTCATAGAAACCACGCTTTTCTTGACTGCCCATTCTTATCCGCTGTGTCGTTTGATGTTATGAACACATTTTAGTTTCCCAGACATGATACTGCTATGAGCAAAGTTCCTTCGATATTCAATTCTTGTAGAATGTTTTCTTTATTTACTTGCTATCATTTTTCTCCGCGGTATTTTAAGACTGTTTCCGCAATATCCTATTTCAAAAGCAATAAATCTCAAATGGGTCTTTCAATGTTTCCTGGTAGATATCTGGAGCAATTGTCTCAGGTACTCTATATTTATTTTTTTTCCCCTTCAGAATTTACATTTTCTTTCAAAACTGGGTCATGGACTTTCAGATCCGGAAGCTCCTCATTGTCAAGAGGACATTTTTGACATACAATTTGTTTCTAACTTTTCCGACATAAAAAGTTCTACAACATTTAATTTCAAAAGCAATAGTCTTTAAATAAAATTGTCCGCGCGTCCTAGTCTATATCTGGAGCAAATTCTAAGCTAATCTGCATTTTCTTTGTCATTTATATTTTCTGTCAGAACCTGGTTACGCCTTTCAGATTCGTAGCGCCGTATTACCAACAGGAATTTGGTGAAAAATTCTTTATAACTTCTGTACCATGAAATCTTCGCATATCATGGACAGGATTGAACCAGGATCCACCAGCGGGAGGATGGACACAGGAGAGTGTAGCCACCTTGGACAAGACAATGCAGGAGTCTTGGCAACCGGCAAATAATCAAGAATATTTTCTGTGGGCCGTGATGAGAGCGGCGTACTGCAAAGGATGTGCTAGATGATGATGATGACCATTGCAAAAATTACTTCTAAATAACGGACAGAAGATCTATGGCCTCTAAATATGCCTTATTAGCTGACGTAATACCAATATGTTGTGATTTTCTTGTATCCTAAAATATGTGCACGCAATAAGTTTTATAACATTTATATCTTTAGCACATACATTTTGTCTAGTAAAAATGTTACTTGCATATTTGTCATGGGACACTTGAATAAATCCGAGTATTTATTGGCTTTTGTGATTTACTAGATAATACAATGTTCAGTAGTTTGCCAGTGATTTCTGAACGGCTGACGCTCACACCATCGAAATTAACGCAAAGAAATTTACGACTGATGTCAAACTCTCGACCCGGTATGTCGGTGAATTACGAGCCTGCGTTCACAAGTCCCTAAGCCACAGGCGCCGGTCATGCAATATGGCGATGTGAAGTACCAGATACACGTGGGCCTGTCTATGACTATAAGCGTTTAAAGGTCAAGCGGATGGACTTCATTATCTAACATGGCTGGGTCTCTTTCAACAAGGTGGCTTGCCGAAAGCGTCCCCAAAATCACGAACTCCAAAAAGGATCGACTTCATTATCCCACATGGCTGGGTCTCTTTCAACAAGGCGGCCTGCCGAAAGAGTCGCAAAAATCACGAACTCCGAAGTGGATCGACTTCATTATCCCATATGGCTGGGTCTCTTTCAACAAGGCGGCTTGCCGAAAGCGTCCCCAAAATCACGAACTCCAAAGCTCCAGCCATGACCCCTAGTGATCTCCGAAAATACTGCACTCGTGAAGCGAACGATGTAGACCGGAATCCATTACAACCTTCGGAGCACGAGGCAGGCGGCGCAAATAAATCGCCTCGGTGACTCAGGTCTATGACTATATTCTAATGAGACTTGGTGCAAGCCAATGACAGCCGAATGATCTTGTGCTCTCTGCTCTCTGATGTCAGTTATAACATATTATGGAAAACAGTGGGATCAACACCTTGTGTCACACATATTGAATGGAGAAGATCAAATGGTTCGATCTTCTGATTTGAATGCAACACCAACATCACCAGCACTGGCGTTACATCAAAGAATTTCTGATTAGAGAGCAAGAAGACGCCCGAACTGTACAGACCAGAGGGAAGCACAGGAAGAGGCCGACCACGTAAATGTTGGACGGAGGGAATAACAAAGTCCATGGGAATATCGATACATGAAGCCCATAAACGGGCACTGTCCCACTATTTATACTTCACCTCGACACCGCAAGGTACAAGAGGAACATGATGAGATGAGATGAGATGAGATGAAAACGCCCGAAAAGAATATGCAATGATGACATCAAAGACGTAAAATTACACGGAATGACACGTTCTAGTGCCACCAATCACGGGCTGGGACACCAACTATTCCTCACATCGATGCCTGACGGCAATATGGAAGATGATGATGGAAGACAGAAGGCTGCACCTTAAAAAAAAACACACACATACACACACACACACACACAAACACACACACAACACACACACACACACACACACACACACAAAACACACACACATACAGAAAGAAAACAAAAAATAAACATAGGTCGCGAATCAGGAACCTTCGAACCTTCTTTATGTGCGAGATGTGCTAGGTCAATCACATTTTGTAGACCTGAGTGTATGGAGGAATAAGTGGCCAGCCTTCCCTCCTGTAGCAAGTGACCCAAAAAGAACAAGCCCTATAAGAAACAAATGAAGATCGTAAACTGATTAGAGACATTAGACGTAGACAGTCAAAAATATCTGGGCATGTTATGACAAGAAATGGACTGGAGAACTTGGTGACAACTGGCAAGATCGAAGGGAGGAGACCAAAGGGAAGACCAAGAATTAAATACCTGGATGGCTTGGCCACATGGCATGGTCGAGACAGAAACACGGAGATGATCCACGATTCTGGTGATCGAGTGAGATGGCAAAACATGACCGCCCACGCTTATCGGCATGGCACATGATGGATGGGAAAAGAAAATCCTTGAGGCAGGTACTTGTAATGGGCCTATGACGCGCTAGAACCATCACATTTTGCAGGCCTGGATGCGCGGCGGACTTGGTGGGCAATCTGTTCCTCATTTTAAGGGACTACACACTCAAGAATGAATCGAACCCTCGTCCGACAGCGCTCATGACATCAAAGCTCAGGTCCTTAGCAACCACACTGGCACGTCCGCTGTCAGTTAATTAACTGATGATAATTCAGCTCATTTCTGTTTCGTTATTTTGACTATTGTTTTGTCTAGGCTCTTTACTTTCTTATTTTGTACTGGCTATTTGCTGTTATATATATATATATATATATATATATATATATATATATATATATATATATATATATATATATATATATATATATATATATATATATATATATGCATACATGGAATATTCCTTTCGCCAGCCTTTCTATGGAGGGAAACTGCATCATGTAACTGCCGATGCTAAGAACCTGAAGACAGGAGAAGTGATCTGTAAGGTGGTTGGAGAATGGAACAGCATGTTTCAGTTTACTTACCCGACCGCTGGCAATGTAACCCTGTTTTGTATTAACTGACTCGTACAATCTTTGTAGTTTAACTCATAAGTACAATTTGTGTGATTGTAGTTTGACTCATAAGTACAATTTGTACGATTGTAGTTTGACTCATAAGTACAATTTGTACGATTGTAGTTTGACTCATAAGTACAATTTGTGTGATTGTAGTTTGACTCATAAGTACAATTTGTACGATTGTAGTTTGACTCATAAGTACAATTTGTACGATTGTAGTTTGACTCATAAGTACAATTTGTACGATTGTAGTTTGACTCATAAGTACAATTTGTGTGATTGTAGTTTGACTCATAAGTACAATTTGTACGATTGTAGTTTGACTCATAAGTACAATTTGTACGATTGTAGTTTGACTCATAAGTACAATTTGTACGATTGTAGTTTGACTCATAAGTACAATTTGTACGACTGTAGTTTGACTCATAAGTACAGTTTGTACGATTGTAGTTTGACTCATAAGTACAATTTGTACGATTGTAGTTTGACTCATAAGTACAATTTGTACGATTGTAGTTTGACTCATAAGTACAATTTGTACGACTGTAGTTTGACTCATAAGTACAGTTTGTACGATTGTAGTTTGACTCATAAGTACAATTTGTACGATTGTAGTTTGACTCATAAGTACAATTTGTGTGATTGTAGTTTTACTCATAAGTACAATTTGTACGATTGTAGTTTGACTCATGCCGGTCTCTCTGGCTGAGGGGTTACAACACTTTCTCCGTAATCCCGTTTATCACGCAGAGTCTCGTAGCGGGAGAGAACTGGGAGCGGTTCGACCCTCGCTGGTGACTTGCGGGATACTGAGCCGGCCGCTCAGAAAGCAATGGCAAACTACTGAGCGTAATCTTGCCAAGAAATCAACAGACAGCTGAAAGATGCTGCTGTTGACAGCGATGTCCTCTAAAGGATATGCAAAAAAAAAAAAAAGTTTGACTCATAAGTACAATTTGTGTGATTGTAGTTTGACTCATAAGTACAATTTGTACGATTGTAGTTTGACTCATAAGTACAATTTGTACGATTGTAGTTTGACTCATAAGTACAATTTGTTTTGGTAATGCTTGCAATGTAAATCAGGAACTCTTTTCATCCAAGATAATTGTTGTTGTTGTTGTTGTTGTTGTTGTTGTTGTTGTTGTTGTTGTTGTTGTTGTTGTGCTGCTGCTGCTGCTGCTGCTTAATGTATTTGGATCCAATGTTTTAGGAACATTCTACGCAGGTAGTACGGAGAACAAACACAAAACGCGCCTGTTAGCGACAAAGTAAATACACGTGAGACTATTATTAAGAATCCTTTTTTATCAGTAGCTAAATGTCAAAAGCTAGTCTGGTTTTAGGATGCCCCATAACATGACATCCTCTCAAAGTTAATCACCCAAGGAATCGTTGAGGGCAAACAGAGATAATGAAGGCCGTGACAATTATTGATTGACAGAAGTACATTATGGCGTCTGTGTTTTACCGGGAACCTTAACGGAATCCAGATAAACCGGCTCTGTGGCGAAGGGGTATCGAATGTAATGTAACAGAGTAGCTTAGGAGTAAAGAGTTAAGGAATGCTGCGCATTCCTTGACTAGTGGGAAAACCATAGCAAGTGAACGTGTGTGCCCGAATGAAGAAGTGTATCTAGGCTGGGACACACGTCACTTGGGGGCCAGCTAGCAAGAAAGGAGGAACATGTAAACATCGGGATTTGAGCTTACCATCATTATGCGGTAGTTGAACGATTCGACTAATAAAGAATGTTCTAAACAACGGAGTCTTGTGTGCTGTACGATCACGTGCCTACTAACCTGTATGTAACACTGTAATTGTCAAAGACTGGAACACATCCCCTCAGCCAGGAAGAGCAGGTAACCTTAAAGAGGCCATGAGGGGATACTGTGCCCGAGGCAAGGGCAGGGGAGATGAGGGAATAGGGTTAGGCTAACCATTCCCTCATGAGACACGTAGGCGTGGTTCAGAGAGTTAGCACTCTAACCACGATAAGCATCACGCCTCGTGGTAGCGGGAGAAGTTGAGTAGACACTCAACATGACACGTTTGCCATCAAGCGTGCCAGGTGAGGCAACACGCGTCAAGGTGAAGGTGACTCCGCGTGGTGTGTACCCGCTGGAGTAAAGATTGGCAGACGGGAGACAGGACGTGTCGAGTACACCTCGTTTAGAATAGAGCTAGGGTTTTGTTGTAACTACATAGATAGAAAGTAGCATAGTGGTTAGCTATTTGTGATAGAGGATTCTGTGGTAGAGTGTTATGTGTTTCATTAGCGACTGTTCACTGCTGTAGCGAGCC
The DNA here is from genome assembly GCA_014155875.1 of Cepaea nemoralis. NCBI lineage: Eukaryota > Metazoa > Mollusca > Gastropoda > Stylommatophora > Helicidae > Cepaea > Cepaea nemoralis. The sequence goes on from JACEFZ010026686.1 coordinate 983,016, forward strand.
AATGGCAATAAACTGCACTATGTATTTTGCCTCCCACACGACTTGCAAGCATTCTTGTATTGGTGTGAGAGAAGTACCCGATGAGGCCTGTCAGTGAGTTGTTGACAGTAATACAGGTTGATTTGGTGCCTTTGACCTTAAAGAACAACATGGGATGTTGAAGAGAGAGTTACCGCCATGGAATATTGTTGTGTCTGGGCGTCTGAGAAGGAAGTTTTTTAAGTAAATATAATAAGAAACGCAACAGCTAAAAGCCCGCCAGGGGTAGTTGTTGTGGGTTCTCGGTGTATTTCTGTTTAAAAAGGAGATCGATTTCTCAGGACAGCTCAGAAGGTTTGATTGATAAACTTATTTTTTTGAAAGACTGATGTTTTTATCTGATAAATAGTATGAAATAATTTGAGCACTGACCAACGCTAGTTGCATAAGGAGATTAACTAATGCCGTTTTGCCTCAAAAATTAGTACACAAGGTTATCAGAATGAACTCGCTGATTACATGTTACAACTTGTGAAATCTTGAAGTACAGAAATGATTTGATTGCAACAGAACGTTAACTGATCCAAATAAAACTTCAAGTAAAAACAAAGAATGGTGAAAATTATGAGTTTTAACTCATTGGACTGTTGAAGGTGAAGTCAAGTTATATTGCAAATTACATTGTTATTGAGTCGAGATCCTCAATATTCCTTACAGTTACTTCACTTAAATGAAAGCTTTGATGAAATTATCTCAAGTAAAAAATTTTGCTATGCTCAATTTAAACTGACAGTTGTTGAGATGCCACGTAACAAATAAGAGAGTGGATAGCGTCAGGTTTAAATCCAATTGTTGTTGAATGAATCATTTTTAACGGTTGAAACGTATGAAATGCCAGATTGCTGTTGGAAAGTAATTTTTGCTGAAACCATGAGCAGTTGTCGGTTGCGTGAAGGTGACCTTGCTTGACGGAAATTAAAGTCCAACGCATACAGTTAATCGAGCAAATAATCAAGCAGTCTTATAGCGAGCGTTATATCGAGCACAATCAACGTCGGGAAAATAACTGGAAAGAACTGACTTCGACTTCGATTAAATTAACAAATTCAGAGGCTCTTCTTTGTTCTGCTCATTTCAACGGTGTCGATTAGAGTCCTTTTTTTTTGTGGTGTAGGTATTTCGGCATCAGGATTTCATTTAAATTCTTTTATTAGGATTCGGGATTGCAACGGAAAATTTTCTTCGTCAGGATCTTCGATTGGAGTCTTTAGTTAGTATAGTTAGATAATATTAGAGTAATTAATTGAACAGATTATATATTGTTGCTGTATTTGAAATTAATATTGTTTGAAATATTTGTATATTGCTTGATAATTTCCAGTACAGATTTTAGGATGCAACCCCAAGATTTTTCACAGGTACTGACTGGAGTTGGCGGGGCAATAGCAAGGTTGGATGCAGTGTTAAGACAACAAAATGTAAGCAGTGATGTTGAAAGATTTAGTGGTCAGGCAAACCAGTTTAAGAAATGGGTCATTTCTATTGAGAAACATGCGTATTTAGTAACGCTACAGATGAGGAGAAAAAGAATTTGGCATACAGAACAAGTACAAGTCCAGTTTCTGACCACATAAGAAGAAAGTTAGAAGCAGCAGGAGGTGAAACCTGGGAAGAATTTAAAGATGATCTCGCAAGAAAATATGCTGAAATTACTGATCCACAACACGCATTTTCAGTATTGAGACAGACTAGACAAAACAGTACAGAAAGTGTTCAGCTATACAGTGACAGGTTAATTAATTTAGCTGAAGAGTCATTTTAGGACAGAATGTACGAGCTGAAGAAGTAGAACGGATGTTAGTAGGGATTTTTGTTGATGGGAATTAGGTCAGATGGATTGAAATTTAAATTATTAAGAGAGAATCCTGCAAGATTGTCACAAAGCGGTAGATATCGCTATACAAGAGGAAAGCTTGAGGAGAAGGTTTAGATTAAGAGTAGGACGAGAGTTAGGTTAGTAGTTCGGAAGATAGAATTGAAGAACCTATGGAAGTAGGACAGTATAGACATGGATGGAGAGGAAGACGAGGAGAAATACAGATGGTACAAAGAAACGATAACATATATAATCAAAGTAGAGGAGGACAAGTGAGAAATACTGTAAGAAACATGGAAGGTAACACAAATAACTCGAATGTGGTTTTGTTGGGGATGTCACCAACGTGGGCACATTTTTCGCTTCTGTGGTAACAGACGTGTCCCATCGAATACACAAAATAATAGAGGTGTTCAGACGAGTACACAGAATAGAACTGCAAATGGCAGACCAGCAAATGGGAATTATGGAGAAATACAGAGAAATTTTAGAAGGTCAGGAAATCAGGGAAATTGGCATCCCGCTTACTGAATAGGATCGGCAGTAGGAGGGAAGATAGTAAGATCCAAAAGGGGCATCAAGGTATTAAAAATCCAAAGGATGAGTATACTAGGACATTTAGAAATAAAAAACAAGCAGAGATAACACAATTGTCATTAAATATGGTAGATCCAAGCTCATGTATAGTAGAAATAGGAAAATATAAAGTTAGAACATTAGTTGATTCGGGAGCACAAGTTAGCGTGATTAAAGAAGTATTTTATATCGAATGTTAAGAAATTGTAAAATATTTAGAATTCAAGAGAATCTTCATTCGGTAACGGGACAAAAATTAGAAGTGCTAGGACAAACGATGATAAACTTTAAATTAGGAGGGATAAATGTCAGGCATATGTTCCATGTAGTCAAAGATTTAATAGAAATATGATATTGGGTAGAGATTTTTATTGAAAAATGGGGTGAGACTTTTATTTGATTTACATAAATTAAAATTCCAAGATGTTTACGTAGATTTAGAAGAAGATATGCATGTGTCGACACTAGTTAGAGTTAAAACGACCATGAATTTAAACCACAGTCAGTTAATTTGATACAAGCAAAGCTGAAGAGAAACCCGTATTATGTAGCAGGAAACATAGTCAGAATCACTGAATTGAAAAAGGAAATAATAGATGAGCCAGGTTTAGAAGTTCCGGATGGAATAATAGAATTGGATAAAAGTTTAACATTTCCAGTGATGGTTATTAATAACACAGGTAGAGAAATTAAATTATACAGAGGATGTGTAATAGCCAAGCTAGAACATAACGTTAGTGACATATTGGCAACGGATAGAGTAAATATGGCAGGCATAAGTTATTCAGAAACCTCTAGTGAAAGAATTAATAACAGACGCGGATGTAGAAGAAAAGGGAACGTAAGAATGGATGAATTGATCCATCCATCTAGAAGAAATACAGCACAAATACATTCACTAGACAAAGTAACAAGAGAACAAGAATTGTTAGCACAATTAAAAACTCCGCCAGAAAATAAGGAAGTATTAGAACAACTTATAAAACAAAATCAGGATGTGTTTGCAATTAATGATTTAGAATTGGGTAAGACGAAAACAGTTACAATGGAAATAGATACGGGAGACCATCCACCAATTAGTTTAAAACCATATAGAACTCCATTAAGAAATAGAGAAGTCGTAGAAAAGGCAATAGAAGATATGTTGAAAGCAGGCATAATAACCAGATCAAAATCAGAATGGTCATCTCCGGTGGTAATCGTAGCCAAATCTGATGGTTCGAACAGGTTCTGCTGTGACTACAGGGCGTTGAACAAAATTACTAAGAATGTAGCGTACCCATTGCCGGTGATTGATGATATTTTAGGATTACTTAATGGCTCCACATTTTTCACAACACTAGACGCTAGGTCAGGATTTTGGTGTATACCGATGTCGAAGGATGCTCAAAATAAGAGTGCTTTCTGTACTCATATGGGTTCATACGAATTTCTACGTATGCCATTCGGTCTGAAAAATGCACCGTCTCACTATATGTTCTTAATAAATGAAGTACTAGACGGTATGCAAAATTTTGCCCTAGCATATATTGATGACATATTGATATTTACGAAGGGAAATGTAGAGAATCATTTGAAACATATTAGACTAGTATTTGACAGATTAAGAAGGCATGACGTTAAATTAAAGCTTAGTAAGTGCCAGTTTTTAAAGACAGAAACAAAATATTTAGGCTATATAATAAATAGGGAAGGTATTAAACCAGACCAGGACAAGATAAAAGTTATTAAAGAGTTACCTGCTCCCACTAATGTTAAGGAAGTGCGTGCATTTATAGGAACGTGTGCGTATTATCGGAGGTTTGTACCAGCGTTTTCAAGGATAGCAATACCTATTACGAATTTAACGGGTAAATACGCTAGATTTAAGTGGGATGAGGAGTGTCAAAAAGCGTTCAAACTTTTAAAAGATAGCTTAACAGTGGTACCATTATTAACACATCCAGACCTGAATAAACAGCTAATACTATACACAGATGCTTCAGACAACGCAATAGGAGCATGTTTAGTTCAACCATATGAAGGAGAAGAATCTGGAATACCAGGGGTTAAAAATGAAAGACCAATCTATTTCTTGTCTCATAAACTCAGCAAGACTCAAAAGAAATGGCCGATTATTGAGAAAGAAGCATATGCTATACACTACGCTCTTCAAAAATTAAATTACTACCTACATAACGCCAATTTCATTATTAGAACTGACCACATGCCATTAAAGTCGATATTAGAAGCACCAATACAAAATAGGAAAATACAAACGTGGGCATTGAATTTACAGGGGTACAATGCTAAGGTTGAATATGTTTCGGGGAAACATAATACATGCGCCGATCTTTTGTCTAGGATTCCATATACACAGTCATCAGGAAACACGGAAGATGAAGCTGAACCAGAGATAGACGATCGAAACTGGCAAGTAAATATATTAGATTCTGCCATAATAAATAGGGAAGATTTTGAGAGTTTACCATCGGATCAAGAGTCTGAACCTAGAACAGAAGACCCACATTTAGAACAGTTTGATATGAAAACAGAACAAGAATTAGATCCAAAAATAGTACAAATAAAAAGAAAACTGAAAGAAACAGGGGAAAATAGTTTTAAAGAAAGTTTGTAGAGTTACAAGAAGACAATCAATTATATTATATCAGTGAAAAAGGTGAAGGAGTAAGAAAATATATTCCGAAACATTTAGAACAAGAAGTCTTAAAGGCATATCACGATAATAATGGTCATTTTGGACGAGATAAGTTAGTGAAGGCTATTAGCAGTAAATATTACTGGCCGAATTTATTCAAAAGCGTATATGAATATGTTGAAGCACGTGAAAAGTTGTAGGTTAAGAAACATGAAGATAATCAAATGTCCTTTACAAGATACCGATATTCCTCAATTTCCAATGCAGAAAGTAAGTTTGGATATTTCAGGTCCTCATCCAAAAACATTATCGGGAAATGTATACTTACTACATATAGTTGATTCATATAGTCTCTGGCCAGAAGTTTATCCAATTCCAGACAAGAGTGCTGATTCGGTTATAAATATGCTGTTACAAGAATTTATACCAAGGTTTGGGTGTCCACAAATAATACTTACAGACAATGGGAAAGAATTTGTTAATAGAAAGTTTGAAAAATTGGTAAAAGATTTGAATATAAAACACATTAGGACTTCATATTACAGACCAACTTCTAATGCTAAAAATGAGAGACAACATAGAACACTATACAATATTCTAGCGAAAAAATGTAGAAGAACATGATATGGATTGGGATCTTTATTTGGGGATAGCATTAGAGGCGATACGTACACACGAAAATGAAGGAACAGGTTTCTCACCATTTTACTTAGTATATGGGAGAGAACCAATATTGCCAATTGATAATTTATTAAAGCCTAGGAGAAAATATCTGGGGGAAGATTTTCAGGAAACAAGGTTGCAAGAGATGCATAAAGCACATGTACGTTTAAGAAATAATATAATTAAGGCTAGAGAAAGACAGAAGAAATACGCAAATAAAAATGCACACTTACAAGAGTTCAACATAGGTGATAGGGTGTATTACAAAAACCATAGAAAAAACTCTAAGTTTGATGCTCATTGGGTCCCGGGATATTATATTTTAGAAAAAAAGGGTCCAGTGTCATATACTATTAAGAATCAAATTTCAGGGCATGTTGCACGTTCACATGTAGAGCACTTAAGGCGGGATAATGAGGAAAGGGATGCAGAGAATAGTAATAATAATTATTGTTCCGAAGAAATATTGTCAGGTGGACAGATTGTCAGACAATCGGTATATCCAATACCTATAGAGAATGGGAAACAAGTGACAACAGCATCTACTACAGCTGAACAAGAAGAAACGGTACCAAAAACAGTCATGACAGAGGAAAATAACATGTATGACGATTATATTAGTGAAGAATCAGTCAAGGAAAATATAGAACCACCATTTATGAATACAAGACAGGCAGTAAAAAGAAAGTTGGATAGACAGAAAGAAAAAGAAATTAAGAGGCAAAGGAAACTTAGAGTGAATTCTTCAAGTGGTGAAGATATGCCGCTATTTGAAAATTTGTTGAGACGGCAAGACAGGAAAATTAGATTGGATTTAGAAAGGAAGAAAGTAGCGGTTGCTAGTAATGGTTATACAGATGGAGAACAAGAGATGGATGAAAAGTCAGAAACTGATGAAGAAGCTGATATGAAAGATGTTAGCTCTCCTCGGGAGGATAGCAACATTGATGTAGATATTGCACTTATCGAAAAAAATTTGAAGTTATTAAGAAAATGGAGAAGAGGTAGATAAATAGCGTGGTGGAATATTCTGCAGATGGCAGATAGAAGAAGTTAGACACGATATTTTTGTGTTTACAAGGAAGGTATTATTATTGGTATATGTTTTATGATCAGGTTGGTTTTTAAGTTATATATGTTTGATTAATGTGTGGGGATAAAAATGATGTCAAAGAATGAGGGGATTGATATGGTTTAGTCAATTGTTTGAACTTCAATTGCGCTTTATGAAATGAATAAGTTGACTTAGCTGCTTATGTTTACAAAACTTTGGTTTTATTGAGTTAACCTGAGTGTGTTTAAATGATTATTAGTTTGACGTTCAGTTAGAAGAAAAATGAAGTGTTGTTTTTTTTTGGAAACAGATGACTTAAAGTAGTTGAGTCGTTCGCAATGTAAATGATTGGATTAAAAATAGGAGCTGGGTTGAACAGCGTTAAATGGGAGAATATGGGGGGGAATGCCAGCTTGAGTTTGGCATGTAAATATTGGAAGAAGAAGACTGTACTTAACAGTGTATATAATTTGGAGAACTTGACGAGGTGAATAATACAATGCTGGTAGTTTTGGATTAACATATTTTTTTGATAATAACAATTATTATTGACGGAAACTGAAGATAAATTTTGAAACTTTATTTTTATAAAGTTTTGAGAATGTATGGGAAGAGAAAGGTGATTACTTCTTACTTTCTTACTTTTTCCTTACTTTTATTATTTTTAGGTGCACACCTACCAAATCTAACTACCCCATCTAACTATTTTTTTTCTGTCTATCCTAGAATAGTGAGAATGTGAGAATGTGAATAAGGGAGAATTAAAGGATAAGGGGAATATCTTCAGTTTTGTCAATCATAATTTAGATGGTTAAATTTTAAAAGCGGTTCGCTTATGGAGAGTTTTGTAGGGAGTTTTCTAGAGAATTGTATAGAGAGTTTTGTAGCGAATTTTCTGGAGAACTTTATAACGAGTTTTGTAGAGAGTTTCGGTATTATTGTCTCTGGTTAGCATTTGGCTATGATGAGATAGGAGAATGAGAATTGAGTTAAGAATTATATGGAATTGTTGTATAGAGATGTAGAGTTAAGGGGTTAAGAGTTGGGGTTGAGATTTTTTCAGGGAAAAATTCTCCTTGAAGAAGGGGAGGTATTGTAACAGAGTAGCTTAGGAGTAAAGAGTTAAGGAATGCTGCGCATTCCTTGACTAGTGGGAAAACCATAGCAAGTGAACGTGTGTGCACGAATGAAGAAGTGTATCTAGGCTGGGACACACGTCACTTGGGGGCCAGCTAGCAAGAAAGGAGGAACATGTAAACATCGGGATTTGAGCTTACCATCATTATGCGGTAGTTGAACGATTCGACTAATAAAGAATGTTCTAAACAACGGAGTCTTGTGTGCTGTACGATCACGTGCCTACTAACCTGTATGTAACACTGTAATAGTAATTCGTAATCCAGCATTCCGCGTTCGAAACACAGTTGTGGGCGAGTTGGAAGCAGATCGCTTTGCGTTGGTTTTCATACAAAGTTATGAGTGCCGGTCGTTCAGAAAGCAGTGGCAAACCACCCAGGAATCACAAACAGCCAAAAAATGCTGGAACTGACTGCTACGTCTTGCAAAGCATATGCAACAAACTATTTGTTTTTAAGGGAAGCAAAAAAGAGTAAGACATTGCAACCTGGAATAGTGTCGTGTCCTCCTTTAAAGTGTCGTCCATGGAGTGAGGAGAGTCAACACCCACATTATAATATTTTTTCCCTATCAATATCCTGGAGAATCCACCAGCTTCCGTCCAACACACTCCATCAGCCCATGGACACCTTTTCCTATCACTCTCTCACTGTCGTACTATACCCCCTCTCATACTTCCCCAACGCAACATATTCAACAACTCTTGCTTCTAAAAATTAATACAGATTAATTTATTAAAAGAAAAAGTGTAACGTATATGAGACGTGTATGCGAAGAAAATGTGTGATGTGTTCTATAATGTGTGTAGGATCGGACTCTCAGATAATAGCATAGTCAGATCATCCTTGCAAGGACACACCACAGCACGTTAAGTCAGAACAAGTCCACCTCACCCGGTACTGTATCTCTCCTGCCGGACACCGACTGTCATCTGTAGCTACCTGGAAATCCATCTTCCTGATCATCCGAAATAGATACTGTTTGTAAATTATAGCTGATCATGGACCGGTTGCCCAATGCACATAATTTCCTATCGTTCTTAAAGAATGCACACATCCTTTGTAGTGAGTATTTAGGTATCATTGTTATTGTTAATATACTTGAACCTAACTAGTGTCTATCCAGGCTCAGGTATCAGGTCTTTTGAACTATTTCCCTAGAATATATCACACCATGTGACTATTATATTGATGTTTTTTGTGTAGGTACCAATGTCCTTATGCTGTGTGATGCATTAACAATCATCACCCATCTTAGGTGAACCATCTTTCTTCTCGGACGTTATTCCTTTTTGTAAGAAACATTTTTGTGTCCAACTGGTGTTATGTCTAATTGATGTTGCACTTCATCAAACCCAGTGTTGAACTTCCTCGTAACTGGTATGGAACCTGTGAGAGAAACAACACATCTTGTGATAGTACTAGTCACTGATCCTACCGGCTGAGTGTAAGTTTATTGCCTTGCTCAGTTATTTTATAGCTAACTAAACTCTGTCATAGAGCATAGTAGCTCCTCACCTACGTCCGAATCAGGCGATGACAAGGAAAGACCCATAAACAGAGTGCACAACTTCAGTGGGCAAACCTTGAAAGATCCCCCCATTGGACACTTTCCCCATCTTAAATCTCTCCAATTATCACTCCTCTATCCTATTCATCCTAGCAGAGCCAATTATCACTTCACTACTCTAACTAGTTCTCAACTAACAGTGCTAATCATCACACTCTAGTTTTAACAAGACTACTGCCTATATTAATTAGGCCTAAATAGACTATATTGACTACCTTATGCAAAACCGCCTCATTCCGGGATGGCTGCTACACTTTGCCATAACGACACATGCTAGTTAATATTAAATTAATCTAACACTGTAGAGCTCTCCCACAAACACGTCCATCATAATCCACGGTTTTGGTCAACACTGTTTCTCCCAATCATGGTTTATGGCAAAACCTAAAATTGGTCACGTGACGGTATTCATTATGTCCACACAGGTGTTATTTGGGCATATCATCCATTGTCAAGAATCTATCCTCCCTGGCTCAATCAATGTCAGAGTTGTCATCACTTGTTTTGACTCCCACAACAAGCTAGCGAGTTCCTGTGTGCTCCCAACAACGGGTTTCCACAACAAACCGCCAATCTTCTTGATGTCCGGAAACTCTACATGACAGACGGACTGTTTTCTTCCGAGCTGAGTACTTCCGCTCTCAATCCAACCTGTTTATGAACTGTCAAAGCGATGTATGGACTCATCTCACTCACTTCCAAATGTTCCCATGTTGTCGACCCAATGTAACCCCGTGCAGCTGCAACTATTTACCGTCCTGGGGATTTTGACATCCAATTTGTTTTTTCTGTTAGTTAAAATAGTTTTGGCTTTGCAGATAGGCCGGTTAATCAGAAAGTCTCTATAGTAATCAACTGGTTAAACGCAGGGTTTTATTTTTGTGACAAATAGGAGGGTTTGGCATGGGACTGGATTCCCCATTTTGTAGAAAATTTTGCTGCAAAATCCGACCAACCGTGAACACGTCTAAAGATACAGAATAACCAAACAAGCGAAGATGAAAGGGTGCTCTTCTAGAAGAGTTACGGAGAAAGCTGCAAGGAACCCGGGCCGCAGGTTTTGTCCTTTTCCGTAGGGAAATTGCCAGAACTGGCAAATGGAATGTTCGAACTGTGTACTTCAAATATCTGCGCCTGGAATCCTCAGGGCAAAAGAAACAGAGGAACATAAGAATTGGAAACGGGAATTGATAATATGGGGAGAGTGTAGACGGAGCTGCATGGAATAACTTAGGATGGACAGCTTGGAATCAGTTGGCTGAGGACCTGTTTCCCCAATGGAACATAAAGAGCGAAAGAAGAATAAATAGTGTGCAGGGGGTAGCTTTCCCTCTCTGAGGACAGACAAAGTTGGAGGATTCTCATTAATGATACTTCCATCATGGCACTCCTATTATTGACGTCAAGGTTTACGAAGTGAGATGTGATGTTGAGTTTTTGCTGCCTGCAGCTTTTTCTAGACACCGGCAGGTGATACTTAAACGTGTAAATTTGTTGATGTCAAGGAGTTAAAATAACAGCAACACGGGAAACAAGGATTGAAGTAGCTACTAGGACAGAGGTTTAGTCCACAAAAGAGAGATGATAATTTTTCCCAGGCTAACTCGGCGCTGGGGTCAATCCAGGCTTACGGCGGGGAATTGTCTGAGAAGAAAAGGTGACGAAGGATGGAACTGGCTGACAACCTCATATGTCGTGCCTAGAATATGTGAAGGCCTTAAACTTTATACCCTGTACGACAGTATCTGATATGCGTGCACCTTCGCCCTGATTACTTGGATTGGATAAGTAAAGTGAAATAATTTTTCACACGCCGTGAGATGTACTTGGTATATAGTTCAATCCCTATATTTTATATACCATTAGGGACCGCATGTCTGATATAATCATTATGACGCCCAATGTCTGATTTCTCCGTTATTGTGACAAATCGTTGGAGAAAACCGCCTTGCTTTGATTTTCAACACTGGTGTGCACGTCAGTGATTCAGAAAGCAATGGCAAACTTCTGAACGTCAAATTGCCTAGAAAATCAGACAAAGCCAACACATGTTGGGCTGACTGCGACGTTCTGCAAATGACATGCAACTAACCAGCACGACATGTCCAATGCGCCTTAAGGCGTGCAAGAATGTCCTTTAGTTGACTTTACTCACGGGTTCACCTTTCCTGTATCAGTAATAACAAAGTTATATTTAACTGTTCCTTGTCACGGCAGGGTTCACAAATCCTTGATGTGAACACACTGAAAGTGTATCTCAAGTATGTTCGACCTCTAGAGAAGCAGAAAGAATACGAGTCACGGAAACTGTGGTACGACGTCACGGAAGCCCTTTCACAACATGACATGCAAAAAGCCACGGAGTGCAAGCAGAATGTGAGTACACAGCTTGTCCGTCTGCTCCCTCCGTGTTGCGCACGCGTATCCTTCTATCCCTTGACTTCAGAATTCATTCAGGGTGTCGCCGATCCTTGTCTAATTTCAAGATAACCGTTCTTCACTGTCCTGATACTTTATTTTATTAATTTGCCGTTTCCAAGTTGTTTTCTTGTCTTCGTTTTCCAAAACAACGGATTCCCTTGGTGAATTTAACTACAGAAGACAGAAGCTATAAACAATAGGTTGTACGATTTATTGCCTGGCATATTTGGCTGTATCTTGTCAGGTGTATAATGCAGACATATATACCATGTGAAGTGAATAAAAGAATTATACTTTAGTTGAAATGTCTAAAACACATAGTCGCTGATATAGTTCCAGTGTGGCCTTCTTCATCGAAGACATATGCCTCATAAACATTATCATAGCTCAGAAACTGGAATACTTTGGCTTTATAAATATCACAGTGGTTTGGATAGAACAGATGGAAGACATGGTTTCTGGTAGAACAGGCCGGGGGTCGACCAGCCTGAAGACTGACACAGGACATTGCAGACAACTTGGACGTGTGGGTGCACAAGGCAGGAGACCTGGCCAGAGACCCAGAGGCTTTTCTATGCGGCGCAATGAGAACCCGTAAAGAACCGTCTGCATGATGATGGTGGTCTTCTTCTTTAATGTATGGTTTTGATTAACTGCATCAATTTTATATTTCTTCTTTAATGTATGGATTTGATTAATTGTATCAAATTTATATTTCTTCTTTAATGTATGGTTTTGATTAATTGCATCAATTTTATATTTCTTCTTTGCATTCAACGGCTCTGTTACGATGGGGCTACGAACGCAATTCACCATCCAGATACCGCGTTCGAACACAGCTACGGGCAATTTGGAAGCAGACCGCATATCGTTGGTTTTCTTACAATGGTATGAGCATCGGTCGTTCAGAAAGCAATTGCAAACTACTGAATGTAAACTTGCCAAGAGATCACAACACACACACACACACACACACACACACACACGTTAAGGTTTGTATTTGAAGCCGCCTCGTATATGTGTGTGTGTGTGTATTGTATGTTTGTGTGTGTGTGTGTTTGTGTGTGTGTGTGTGTGTGTGTGTGTGTGTGTGTGTGTGTGTGTGTGTGTGTGAATATATTATGAAAAAGTAAAGAACAAAAGTATAATTTTTCGATGTAGTCACCAGTGCGTTCAATGCAAGTCTTACAGCCCCGATAAAGTGTTATGATATCTGTAGAAAAAACATTATCATACTATCATGGTCGCGTGTGTAACCACTCATGCACCATCTGCTGTACCTCTTCATGGGACCGAAACGTTTTAAAACTTCACACTCCCCTCATACACTTGCTGGGCTGACAGACATGCAACACCCACTGGACCTTCATTCGCTGATGAATTTCTAGATGTTTAACCCCTTCACTGATGAGAGAAAAAAAAACGGATAACAGAATGCTGCCCAACTTTGGTGCACGTCAAGACTGGGGCAGCCATCTTTAAACTGCCCTTATTACGTCACCGTGTAATTTCTATCACACTCTTAAGGTGTTCATTTGAAGCCCCCTCGAACATCACAAGTGAAGCGTCTATTGCTTTCTTAAGCATCGGGCCCTTTTACACACATTAAGACGTTGGGCATATCGTGCTAAATCCATATGTTTTATAGATTCCACGGAACTCGGTGGGTGTGACGTGGTTAGTGTCCCGCCTCTAGTACTCATGACCGGCTTCTACATAAGCAACTGTTTCTGTTACAGTTAGAGAGCATACAGAGAGACGAGGAGGAAAGACGCCGTGAACTCAGAGTTGAATATGAGGCCAAGGTTTGTTTAAAAAAAAACAAAAAAACCCGCGTTCACTGTTAATGACATTGTTTTTGTTTCTTCTCCATTCACACCATCACCATCATCGTCGTAGTCACTATCACATTTATAATCACAATCACGATTGCTGTCACCATTTTCAAAATAATCATAATTATCATCATCCCGTTTTAATACTGTATACTAAAACAGAATGATGATTCTCATCTATTGATTATGGACTTTCTAGTCTTAGGACTGTCTTCTGGTTGTCTTTGGTTTCCCCACCCTGCAATTTCTGGTCCAGGACCACATTTATCTTCACAAAAAAGAGACTTATCCACTTTATTTTCCTAGTACAGTGCAGACCTAATAAGGCGAACTCACATAAGAAATAGTTCTTATTATCAGAAATTCCTCTTATTGGAGACAAGAGACAAAGAAGAAAAATTACCGGGGATAAACAAATTGTTTTTCACAACAGAAATTCGCCACATCCGTGATCGCCTTAAGCGGATTACACTGTATACGCTATTTTAAATTTGATTGCGGCTAGAAGATTCTCACCAGTTGACGTGGCCAAAAGGATAAGAGCGCTCTAGCCCTTAACTTCCGGTGCACTGATGGCAGGATGGCGGGATCAACACCGACACTGGTCAGTTGGACTTTAACGTTGACTTCCTGTTCAGAAAGCAATGGCAAACTGTTTTTTTCCTCATATCCTTTACGGGACATTGCAGTCAACACCAGCATTTTCGCATATCCTTTACAGGACATTGCTGTCAACACCAGCAATTTTTCAGCTGTTATTGATGTCTTGGCAAGTTTTACGTTCAGTAGTTTGCCATTGCTTACTGAACGACCGGCTCACATCATACCTCCGAAAGTAACCGGCGCGACACGATACGCTGCCGAATCTCACGATCCGCTGTCGAATCTCGCACAGTAGTGTTTGTACGTGAGTATACGGGATTCGAACATCGTTCTTCACCTTCGCCAGGGAGACCGACAATGGCAAACTACTGAACGTAAAATTGCCCAGGAAATCAACCTAGTGTTGATCACATCCTTGTGCAAAAGACGTTCTACGGTTTGTCAGACTGTTAACTGTTTTATCTCGTTCCGAGATCTGATTTGCTATCTAATATATGTCGTGTTCATCCCTTGTTATTCCTCTTCTTCTTCAGCGTTCCGAGCCATTGAGGTTCTTTGCTGCAGATACAATCCGTCTCCATTCGTCTCTCTGGTTGACCTTCTCTTGCCAGTCGTTGATTCCAAGTGCTTGTAGGTCTGTATATATATTATCTCTCCACCGCCTTCTTGGTCTACCTCGGGGTCTATGGTCATTTGTTTCCTGCATGTAAGCGAGTTTTGTTTCCCTATTATCTTCCATTCTTTCTATATGCCCCAGCCATTGTAGTCTATTAGCCTTCATGATACCAGTGATTAGCGGGGACTTAAACAGATCATAAATGTCTTTGTTACTTCTTCTTTTCCACTCTCCACTTTGTGTATTCCTAATGGGTCCAAAGAAGGCGTCTTAAAACTTTGTTCTCAAAGGTTTGTAGCAAGGCTTCGTCTCCTTTCGTTGTACTCCAGGTTTCAGAGCCATACAGCACAACTGGTCTGATCAGTGTTTTGTATATTGCCCCCTTAAAATACCTTGTTCTGTCGTGTGACAGTTTGAACACTCCATACCATAGGTTCCCAAACCACGGCCCGCGGGCCACTTATGGCCCGCCAGCTGTAAGAAAGTGGCATGCGAGGCCTCGTTGTATAGTATAATATATTTTAATAAATAAAAAATAAATGCACTCGGAGCGCCCCGTCAGCGTGCGATAATTTTACTCTGCTGGTGGTTGTTATGCTTAGATATTATCAAATGCGCCTGTTTAGTTCGCAACGAAACGTTATGAAGTTCTCATATCCCAGACTTGTCGACCAATCAGAGTGGGCAATGCGCCATGTTGTCGTCTGTTACAACTGTTTAGCAGAGTCGGTAGTACTGTGCTGAAATTAGATTTTTTCAAATAAAATTTACCGTTAAAGCCTATAAACATGAGTGTGGAAAATCTAATATCAAACAATGGTAAAAAGCGAAAATGTGAAGATGTTGCTTGTCGTGAATTCAACGAAGATTGGACGGAGAAATTTATGTTTATGCCGAGCCGTAGTGGTAAACCAGTTTGTTTAATCTGCGGATTTTGTGTTTATGTTTAAAAAAAAGAAAAATTAATATGGAACGACACTTCACGACCACACACTCAGACATAAACGCTCAATATCCGATCAATTCGGAATTAAGGAAAGATTTCATGGAGACAGTTCTCTGACCGGGCAGCAATCATTTTTCACCAAGGCTATCGAACAGAGCAAGAGTGCTGTTTTTACGTCGTACGAAGTCGTTCTTCTGTTGGATCGCAAAAAGAAGCCGTTCACCACTGCAGAAAAAATAATCAAGCTTTACCTTAAAATTGCTGCTAGAATGCTTGGCGATAAAAAGTGTGAAACAAAATTTAATAAGATTCCTTTGTCTAATAATACTATGACCAGGATCTGTTTGAAACTGTGAAGTTGTGTGTAGAGAAAAACAACGTAGAATAGACCAAATTAGACACTGTATGCACCGACGATACTCCGGATTTGACGTGTAAAATGTCTGGATGTCTAGCATTATTGGAACAGTTTCTTCGCAGCACTATATTAAAATATCATTGTATTATTCACCAAGAAGCTCTGTGTGAAAAGACTTTAAATCTGAAACATGTCATTGATGTTGTTCTGAGATGTGTGAACAAAATTCGAAGTAAGGCGCTGAACAGGCGTTAGTTCAGATATTTTCTATCAGACCTGAACGAGGAATACGGTGAGCTACTGTGACACTGTGATGTCAGATGGCTTTCTAAAGGGGAAATTCTGTCACTTTTCTGGGCACTGAAAAATAGTGTCTATCTGTTTCTGTCTGGAAGAAAAAAAATGCATTGCCTACAGAAAGGAAATATCTACTGAACGATGACTGGCTTAATGACCTGGCATTTTTGGTGGCCATCACGCCTCATTTAAACTTTTTAAATGCGAGGATCCAGAGGGAAAAAAAAAAAAAACTATTTACAAATTTGTGAGATGACATTTCTTCATTTAAAATAAGACTATGACTGTTTGTTGGACAGCTGACTGAAGGGACTTTAAAGGCGTATCCATCTTGTGGTTGAAAAGAAATATGACTTTTTACAGTACAAAGTAAAAGCTGAAAGTCTTCTGGATATCTTTCAGTCGAGATGAGTTCACAATTGAGGAGGAAAATGTTGCCCCCTTCATAAATCCACTCGTATTTCCTGATGTCAAGCTTTGCCAATAACAGCAAAACCCTCAGTACGAAGTAATTGATTTGAAATACAATTCTGCACTGAGATGTAAATTTCTGGAGCTGCCTGCTTCACTTTCAGCTAATCACATGATTTCATTCTGGCGACTATTGCCTGTCGAACAATTCGATCACTTGTGTTCATTCGCCCAGAGATACATTTGTCGTTTTGTCTCGACTTACAGATGCGAGCAGTCATTTTCTGCAATGACCGATATAAAAAGCAAGCAACGTTCCAGACTCACCGACAGTATTCTAGCTGCGCTTATGACTTTGGGCACGACAGATTTGTGCCCAGACATTGATAAACTGGCATCTGAACTTTAGTAACTGGTTATGAATAACAGTAACAATTGTAAATTAATTACATTAATAGCGATTTTCGAAACTGATTAAAAATGTATTGTTAAATAAAATTTTGGTTGTAAACCAAAAAATTACCGCAGTGTAGTAGTGACACTGACTGCATTTAAAGTTTTAGAATTTTGTTGACCAAAGTTAAGAAAGATAAGAATGATATTGCACGACTTTTATAATTTTATAACGTTGTGGCCCGCTTAACTACTGAAAATAGTAGATATAGCCCTCTTCTTGAAAAGCTTGGGAACCACTGCCCCTACCTTTCGTTTATGCTGCAAATATTTTCTTCCATCTGACTCAATCAGTTATCTATACACTGAAATTTGATTGCGATGAATGTGCCTTTTTTCGTACAATATTTTCGGAGAGGCCTGCTTTCAGTTTTAAATTTGGTGTTTTCGAAATTGCGTTCTTGTCTTTTACCAATACGCTTTCCTTCACCTTCATATGTCATACTACATACATTTTATACATAAGTAAAATCTTTTTATGTATCCAAAGGTTTATTCCAGACTAACTTATAAGTAATCACTCACGTCCTCTGCATGCCCAATTTCCAATTACTTCTAAGTTTTTTTTTTCTTCTTCTATTTATATATAATGGGCACAGTTCCTTGGACTTCTATATAATCCTTTATTATACAGGCACCTTGCCGTCTTGACGTATGGTAATGGACACAGTTCCTGGGACTTCTAAATAATCCTTTATCTTACAGGCACCTCGCCGTCTTGACGTAAGGTAATGTGCCTCGCAAAAGGCACAATTACTACAACCCATGGTGACAGGCCGACTCCGTGGCGAAGGGGTTACAGACTCAGTTCTTAATCCCGCATACCACTTTCGAAACACAGCTGCGGGCAGTTTGGCAGTAGACCGCCTTGCCTTGGTTTTTGTACAAAATGTTATGAGTACAGGTCGTTCACAAAGCAAAGGCAAACTACTGAAATTACATTTGCCGAGAGATCACAAAAAAAGAAAATAAAATGCTGGGGTTGACTGCGACGTCCTGTAAAAAGAATATGCAACTGACTTTAACTTGGTGGTAGCGAATGCGACTGATCAGACCAATACGCGAGGTAGATCTCCGTCCACAATGGACACATGTGAACACGTCGTCATTGCCACCATCGCGCACCATTCAACATCTCTGACGCTGAGTGTGTGACCTTTCTGCAACCATTTTCTACTGTATCTGTATTCATTCCTGAACTTTTCCCCTCCATGCAACGCGATAAGCGGCAACTTGTTACCAAAGTAATCCCATTTTTAAAATATACTTATTGCAAGCTTCGTTATTTTGTCTTTCAAAGAATCTTTAATCCATTCTGAGTTCCATATAATCTTTCCGTATAAAACATTTACCTGCCCAGACAGAGGTCCGGGTTCAATCCCCAGCGGGGACAGGATTATTGTTTTCAGACCAATACGGCTCTGGGGTCAATCCAGCCACATAAAAATGGGTAGCATACAATTTTCAGATTAGTCTATGAATTCTCTCGGAAGGAAAACACGACGAGAAAGAGAGAGTGGCCACCTCACCTCATATGTCGAGGCCTACAATATTTAAAGACCTAACAGTTCACTCCCCAACGGCTGTACCAGCTATGTGACTACCGTCACCTATAAAACATTAGTTTAGTTTAGTCGACGGATCAACATCACGGCGCAAGGGTGTAACCAATAAATGCACCGTTCTACTCCTAACTCAAGCCTGAGTCCGGAGAATCTCAGCTCATTGCACGAACTCCGTAGTACCGGCGAGGATCCTGAAATACTTTGGGTAGATTTTTAACTCGAAATTTTGCCCGGGCAGGGCCGTTAGGCTACTCTTTTTCGATTTCCATCTGCCAAGGGATTTTTTACTTGCGCAACAATTCACACGGACGTCCGATCTTACCACCCAGAGACCAAAAGACATGTTGTTACTAGAAGTCAACGTGAAAAATTCCCGGCCCTCACCGGGCTTGAATCCGGGATCTCCAGCACTAGAGACGGGCACCATACCCCGAGACCACCCAGCCTACCTATAACACATTATGTTATTGCAAGTCATACAATTAATGTAAAAGTCAACGTGAGTGTAGATTCATTATATTCTTCGTTGTGTAGGAAGTCTAGAATGAGAGACTTTGGAGCAAGTATTGATGGCACGGCCAGAAACGAGAGGTACATCGGGAGAATGAGGGGCCACATCAGCCAACACAGAACTGGTACTATTTGCTGCCGGACGCTGATGTCGGGGAGGGGGGGGGAGGGATCTTTGCAACTGTGGACGTATCCGGAGTGGAAGGATGATATCCCAACAGATTAACTAACTAACTAACTAACTAACTAACTAACTAACTAACTGACTGACTGACTGACTGACTGACTGACTGACTACCTCTCTCGCTTCACTCACTCACTCACTCACTCACTCACTCACTCACTCACTCACTCACTCACTCACTCACTCACTCACTCACTCACTCTCACTCACTCACTCACTCACTCACTCACTCACTCACTCACTCACTCTCTCTCACTCACTCTCACTCACTCACTCACTCACTCACTCACTCACTCACTCACTCACTCACTTACTTGTAGGAAGTCCCTTGCAGAAGGCCGCTTTCACCACAATCTGACGGAAAGATTCTGGATTCATGCAATTTTGTGGTCAAGATGTTTTAATACCCCGTGTCAACCGTCGGTGTTTGGTGACCCCCTGGCCTCTCCTTCCTGGAAACATGCCGTATATTACTGCTATTTCTAAACCGTTGTGACATTTAATATATATATAATGACACTAAGTAGTGCAACTTTACATAACAGAGTTACGACACATACAGAACGTTGCGGCGGTTAGCCTTCATCAGCAAACAAACACATTCACAAACACAACATACAGTCAAGGAGAACTCCTGTGACTACATTAGAAGGTGATGACAGGACGAGAGGAACAAATGCATGGAAAAATGGAAGCAATGAAGAGAAAATGAGAATTGACAAAATGTTAATTGAAAAGAATGTTAGTCGAAGAAAATGTTTAATAGAAAAACTGTTTATAGAGAAAAAAACTGTATACTCACCTCACGTACGGACCTGTGAATGTCTTCGGAAGTCTCGGGTGTATTTGTATAACGGTGCTGGATGTTACGGTACAGTGAGCACATAGAAAGAAGGGGGCGGGGTAGGAGGCGTGTAAAATTGACCACGACCCCATTGTGTTGTTGGTCTGGGTGGACTGGTGTGCAGGAACACGCGTACTTACATAGACACACTTCAACAGACAAAATGCTAGTGTATGTGGACATGCAAGAAGAGAGAGTCTCCCCCCTTTCGCGCTCTCTCTCTCACTCTCTCTCCCTCTCTCTCTCTCCTCTTACATCTGGCTTCTCTGTGCATACCTTCTTCACGTGCATTGCCAGTGGTTGGATCTTACACAACCCCAACAACTCTAGGACTGGGCGAGGGGCTCCTGAAGCGCGTTGTATGACTAGCAACCATACTGACTATTTCGTAGGTTACAATATACCCCATGTGGTAGGTCGCAGGCACTTTTCCTCTCTCTGTCTCTCTCTGTCTGTCTCTCTCTCTCGCTCTCTCTCTCTCTCTCTCCCTCTCTCTCTTCTTGCATGTCCACATACACTAGCATTTTGTCTGTTGAAGTGTGTCTATGTAAGTACGCGTGTTCCTGCACACCAGTCCACCCAGACCAACAACACAATGGGGTCGTGGTCAATTTTACACGCCTCCTACCCCGCCCCCTTCTTTCTATGTGCTCACTGTACCGTAACATCCAGCACCGTTATACAAATACACCCGAGACTTTCCGTAGACATTCACAGGTCCGTACGTGAGGTGAGTATACAGTTTTTTTCTCTATAAACAGTTTTTCTATTAAACATTTTCTTCGACTAACATTCTTTTCAATTAACATTTTGTCAATTCTCATTTTCTCTTCATTGCTTCCATTTTTCCATGCATTTGTTCCTCTCGTCCTGTCATCACCTTCTAATGTAGTCACAGGAGTTCTCCTTGACTGTATGTTGTGTTTGTGAATGTGTTTGTTTGCTGATGAAGGCTAACCGCCGCAACGTTCTGTATGTGTCGTAACTCTGTTATGTAAAGCTGCACTACTTAGTGTCATTATATATTGTTTAAACTTTCACAGCTTTACCGCAGTTCCACCAAATTTTATGACATTTAATATGGACAACCTGTCACAGTTTCCTAAACCAATAAAATGATGCCGAGAATGTATATCACAGAGTATTACCTAGACCAATGAAATGATATAGTAAGGATACGCATGTCATAGATTGTTAACTGAAACCCGTGTTACTTGAAACCATTCTTACCTGAAACTACTGTTACCTGAAACCAATCACCAATTTTCCCTCTTAGTTTTTCAGAAATGTAAATGGTGTCTGGTTGTACAAGACTTTGCCTGACAACTTTGCCGCCTAATCAAAGAAATGAAAACCCGCAAAATATGCAACTAACAGCATCCAAATGCAGCTTGATACATGACGTTTGTCCAGTATTTAGCACTACAAGCATTCAAATATAATTTTAACATTGCTCGTTCTCCGTGTATACACGTTTGTTATGTGTTTGATAACATATTACTAGAAGTTGTGAATGTTAGTTTATTATTCTAGTGGTAACTTCGTATTTAGCGGATTTTTATTGCAAACTGAAGTTTTAATTAACAAAAAAAGTTGGTCACAAAAATGTTTATCTGGCAATATAAGTAACAAACGTAGTAGTTCAAGGTTACATCAACATGTTTATTAAATAAGACAAGAGTTGCTTCAGTTCCATAAGCTGAATAAAATAGTCAATGAACGAATGTTGTTCAAGTGTTAGCATCTGTTATAAACACATTTTAAACAATTTCTCCGAAGCATTTTCCTGCCATGTGGCTGTGGTGCAATACCGCAATCACATTTTGTAGGCCGGAGAACAAGGAGGGCCAGAATAGGTTTTCCATGCGTGTGTAATGCATATATTTTTGTTCTAGTTGATCAAGTATAACTGTATAAGAGATATATGAACGACATATTGCAAGTAGAGAGAGAGAGAGAGAGAGAGAGAGAGAGAGAGAGAGAGAGAGAGAGAGAGAGAGAGAGAGAGAGAGAGAAAGAGAGAGGTATGAAGGGCAGAATGTGTCAAATTCTTTCATCTATCACTCGTTTTTGACAAGCGACGAGCAGGGGTTAAAACTGCGACCGGCCGTGACATTACCAGTGGAGTTGGCTTTCAAGGTCGCTACTTGTTATTCTTGTTGTGGAAAATAAGAAAAGTAACATGTGACGTTATGAAAGTGTTCGAATGACAGGTGTAATGACAGGCGCCGTGACAAGAACTGCTTAATTCAGCGCAACATGTTAGGAGTTTCTGACTCTATGTGCGTACCTGTGTGAAAGATAATGGAAGGGGGTAAGGGGGAAAAGAGAGGAGGAAGGTAAAAGGGGGGGGGGGTGGTGGGGAGAAAAAGAGGGGAAGAAGATGGAGGACGGGAGAAAGTCATGAAATGAAGGAGAGATAGTGAGAAGGGAGTGAGATGAAGAAAGGAAAATGGGGGAAGGTAAGTAGTAAGGTAGAGGACGCATGGAGACCAGGCCTGACTGTCACACGGAATTGTGGTTTTCCATGGTTTTCCACTTGTTGCCTTTGGTGTCATTACATGTTTCAGAATCATAAATTACATAAGTTGAAGCTCACAGGAATCAAAACTTTTACTTAACTAAACAGACTTTTATCATCAATACCAAACGCAACAACGGAAAATAAGATCACATAAGTCAAGCAACAAATCGCAGAAACCCAGTGCACCAGACACTGGAAGCGAAGCAAGCAGATTCTGAAGCCCAATATGGATACAGAAACCATATACGAAAATGTTGCTTGTCCTTTGCATTTAACCCTCTCAACCCCAGCACTCAACCCCATGTTGATTTCTAGTCATTTTACATTCAGTCAATTGTCATTGCTTTCTGAACAAGAAGCCAACGTTTAACTGCAACTGACCAGCGTGTGGAGGAAACCCAGTATCCCGCGTCAGGTCACAGAAAGTTTACTCGCCACGTGATCAAACTCCAAGGCCGTGTTGATCTATGAAAACCAAGTAAAGACCCCTAAATGTAACATATCGCTGCATATGAGAGACTGAACACGTGTGCATTTACTCGGATGTCACTTATCTCCGTGGCGAAGCGGTTAAGCCGCCTGCCTCACGCTCCGGGGGTCCTTAGTTTGCTTGTGTTCGTTGGCTTGAGCTCCAACGCGAAGTCCTGTATGTCGGATGAAGGCATCCTATTGTCCAACATCAGTGTGATGTCATACAGGACCTGAGGTTGGCGTGAGTATCCGTTGTCCCATGTCTGGCTTATTGGTGTGCAGACTGGTGGTTCCTCGCCGTACAGGCAGACACTCTCCGACTTCGGAGGAATCCGAACTCCGTTATTAGGTTTACGTACAGTTTTATTGTAAACTCACAGAGTTCATCGCTGGAGCTACTCCGTGCTCTGTGGGGCGTTTTCAGCAGGGCGCCCTGTGGAAAGAGACCGAGTCATGTGACATTACACCTGGTGCATTGAAATCGATCCTCTGGTCTTTAAACGCCTTTAAAACAAACATGAGCTAGCGGTCATTGACATGAATATCACGGAAGAAACATTGGATACTTGACTGCGCAGCGAATTCTGTTGTTGACACAATTTTGTCCGAGCAACAGATGTCACTTAACAAGACCTAGCGGTAAATGTGTTTCTCCAGCTCTTTGGACCTAGCTGTGAATGTGTTTTCCCGCTCTCGGCCAACCGATTTTAGTTGCAGGTGTAGACTATATTAATCTTGTGCGACAGCGCGTAGACTTGTTGACAGTTCTTGTTGACGGTGACTGCAAGCTACATCAGCTGCATCACATGGTGGTGTTTGCTCATTCTCCAGCTGTTTAACTCGTTGCATACCACAAATCGCTCCAGTTAGTGGCCTTCACAATTTAATGTAATTTTATTTTAATATAACAGGAGGATGAGGAGGTAGTTATGGTGGTTGTGAAAGAGGAGGAGAACGAACTGATGTTATTATCAGAGGGTTAAGAATTGGACACGGAGGACTACCTTACATTCTGCCCTTATTATCTGTCTCCCCGCTTGAAATATTTAATTCACACATCTCTTATTAAGTTATACTTTATCAACAAGAACAACAATATATGCATTATGCATACATGGAAAATGCTTTATGTTTTCGTTCCCGTTTGCAAATGACAAACGTACTAAAGTCAGAGTCCATGAAAAATGCGCAGAAGCTAATAAAGAATTTTTTTTTTTTTTTGGTTCTCATATCCGTTACAGGACATCGCTGTCAACATCAGCTGATTGTTGATTTCTTGGCAAGATTCCGCTCAGTAGTTTGCCCTTGCTTTCTGAGCGACCGGTTCACATACCCCGTAAGTTACTGACGCGGATAGAACCGCTACCGATTCTCGCGCAACCTCACGTTACTTACGAGAGTATACGAGATTACGGAGAAAGTCGTGTAACCACTAGACCATGGAGACCGGCAATAAAGATATTATAAAGCATAAAAGACGAATATATAGGTGGCCTAGCAGACGTGGCAGAAGTAGCATCAGCGAAAAGCAACCCCAGAGACCTTAGCAGCACAAGGTAAAATAAGAAAATATAATCAACAAAGTGGATATTAGTAGAACAATTCTCGCCAACATAAAAGTTCAAATGAATAAATCAGTGAATACTTTGAGAAACCTCTGAATAAACCAGTCCCATAAGACCTGCCCATCTTCATATATCCAGCATATAAAGTCTGTGAGAAACCGTCTGAAGAAGACTTTAGAAAAACTTTCAAGCTTCTGAGGGATAAGAAAGCTGCTGGTAAAGATGGCATCCCAGTAGAAGCTATTGTGGCCAATATAAACACCTGTGATAAATTACTGCACAAATTATATAGAGGTATGGGAAATTGACGAAATGCCAGCAAACTTGAGGACAGGATATTTGGTGAAGCCGAGAAAGAAAAGAGACCTGCATGATTTTCAAATGTAGAGAAATAATTTTGTGTCATTTCTTGGAGAAATTTTAAATAGGATAATTCTGGGAGTGTTTAAGAGATGCCATTGAAATAAAAAGAGGTTTACAGGCAGCCTTCCGACAAGACAGATCCTGCATTAAACACAGTTATATTACATAATACAGCACACCTTGAAATTAATTCTATACTTTAAATAGGATTTGTGGGCTATGAAAAGGCATTTAACAGCGCCATCAGGGAATCTCTTTAGAAATTAACGAGGCACTATGGGATCCAACAGAAGATCATCAAATAAAGACATGAAATGCAGAGTTCTTCGGGAGGGAAAACTAACAGATACGTTTTAAAACAACATGGGTGGCGACAGGGATGCCGTTTCAGATCCTTATTATTCTTGCTGACTATAGACTGGATTATGATGACAACAATAACTGCCAGCAGAATAGACTCAGAATGATCAGCTTTATCGTCTGGATTTCCCTTACGAGATTGCCTTTTTGTCCTCCATACGAAATCAAATGGAGAATAAATTTAATGCTAGTGATTTGAAGTCAAAATAGTTAGGTCTAACAGAGCATAAATGAAAGCCACAAATTATGAGGAAAAGTCATGCTCATGATAACTCAATCTCTATTGGTAAAATCTCATTTCAAGAGCTGGAATCATTCCCATATTTAAGAGGCAACGTGAGACGGATTGTGTCTGCAGCAAAGAACCTCAATGGCTCGGAACGCTGAAGAAGAAGAAGAAGAAGAGACAACGTAGACACAGGTGGGAAATATACAAAGATATTAAAATAAGAATTCAGCCGGCAAAAATAATGTTCATAGAACTAGGAAATATGTGGAAGTGACAATAAATTAAATCTAACACTAACGTAGAACATTTAACTCTTTAACATCAAGACAGTTCTGCTGTAGGCATCAGAAACACAGGGAAGGACTAAAATACGAGGAGGCTTCAACGTGTGTAATCAATCATGCACCACCTGTTGTCCCTCTTCATCGGCCTGACAAGTCTGTCACAGAAGTCACGCCATTTTCAAACTTCCTACTGCACTCACGCACTTGCTGGACCAACAGACATGCATCACCATACTGGACCTCTATTCACCGCTGCATTTCTATAGATTTCACCCCTTCAGATCAGAAAACGAATGGTGCATGTCAAAAGCGGGGCGGCTATCTTTATACTGTCCTCATGACATCAACTTGACAACCCTAACAACACTATTGAAAAGTCACAAGCCAATGGCATGGCTATTGTAATTTCTATCACATTTTTAAGGATTTAATGTGAATCCCCCTCGTAGTTACTACTAAACTACAAACATTCATCAGCCTGAGCCTGCGCTAACCAGAAGGACTAAAATAGATTAAATTTCGAGTTAAAAATCTACCCAAAGTATTTCAGGATCCTCGCCGGTGCTGCGGAGTTCGTGCACTGAGCTGAGTTTCTCTGGGCTCAGGCTTGAGTTAGGAGTAGAACGGAGCACTTATGGGTTACACCCTTGTGCCGTGATGTTGATCCCCCGACTAAACTAAACTGAAGGACTAAAATAGTATGAGAGGATAAACAGTGTGAAGCTTGGTGGAAGAACTGGACAGATTCCAGTGAATCAAGCGGTGAAGAAAAAACCCTGGCGCTCTGTAGGACACGTATTCAGAAAAACTGATAATAGTATAAATAGAAAGTTATTTCTCTATAACTCCCAGGGCAAATGAAATAGAAACCTAAAATACACGGACAAGAGAATTTTTAGAGACAAGGATAAATAATATAAGGAGGACATGCGAGGAAATGGAGCTGCAGCAGATAACAAACTATAGGGCGGCTTAGCGTAAGTTAGTTCAGGGTTTGTGCTCCAGTGAGTGGAAAGGGGGGTGGGGGGGGGGGTGTAAATGGCAGAAGAAGAACTGAGAGGTGTAGCAGCGGTGGAGTATTAGTTACTGGGCTTGTTGGTCACGATATTTATCCACTTTTAATGGCAAGAGGGTCTTCTTCATTGTACCGAGTTTTATCCCATATGGCTCAGTTTCTTTCCGCAGGGTGACGTGCCGAAAGCGTCGCACACAGCACGAATTCCGTATCTCCAGCGACGACCAACGTGGGGTTCAAATCCTCAGTAAGGTGGTGGATTTCTTTTTATGCCGGGGAAAACAAGAGAAACCTTAACCCGCAAAGTTCGAGGCGACTGCATTAGAAAGGTCCCTTTAATCCTCAGAATCAAGACCACCTGTTCTACACAGCGAAGTATTACAGGCATTAATGACAGTTTTGACGGAACTGACAAACCATACCATTGGGCGCCGTGACGTTAGCGAATCAACTATAGTCTGTTTACTTTTGTCTGCCCCAATATAAAATTCCATATCTCAGTAACCAACTGAGGGAAAATGATGATATTTAGCATATAACCTTATCCATTATGTCCACCCAACAAAAAAATTTTTGTTCTGGAGATTGTACAACAGATTTCAAAGTTTGTTTATATGCGGTATATAATTTACGGGTCAGAGATGAAGTGCACATTATTAGATGTATTACGTCTTCACACGGAAACATTAGCGTTGCAATAGTTAATTTTCTCGTGGGACATGGGATTGGCCTTATGACAAGAGCCTCGTGTAGTGGAACGGGGCATTACTGTAAAACAAGTTTGTTAGCGAGAAATCACTAGTTTTTCACCAAAACATCAAAGAAATGTCGCCGCTTTCCATGATTTAAGTTGCTTATGGACCTATCGCAAGACGTATTTCCTTGGGTGGGGGTAAATATAAGACGGCAGGAAAAATTTCATAACGATACAACAGACAGTTTTCAAAATAATTGATTGATTGATTGATTGATTTAGGAACTGACATCACAGCATTCGGGGCATTCCCATAATCGCTCCGTCCCCATCCTCAGCAAGGCATTCATTTCTGGACAGACTATAGTGCGCAGGTCTGCCGGACATGTGCTTCTACCCAGCATTCCTTTGAGTGCCACATGTGTTCGGCTGTTTTAATTGCGTCAGCTGGCACGGAGGAGGAATGGCGATGATAGCACAAAACTGAGAGTGAACCGTTCTACGAACACCCGGGAAGGTTAACTCGGTCAACAAACGCTTGTAGAAGTCAGAAATGTCGGCCGAAAGGCGCAAATATCGCAGCTCTGCTGTGAACAGGTACGACACATTTATGCCGAAGACAAACATTTCGGACGAAGAAGAAGAAGAAGAAGAAGAAGAAGAAGAAGAAGAAGAAGAAGAAGAAGAAGAAGAAGAAGAAGAAGAAGAAGAAGAAGAAGAAGAATTGATTGATTGATTGACTGATTTAGGAACCGACATCACAGCATTCTGGGCATTTCGAAAAGCGCTCCTTCCCCATCCTCAGCAGCCAGCGAAGAGTTCCAACACTAATACTAGCAGTAGCAATCTGATTATATGTCCGTCTCGCCTTTCCTCTGAGCGTCGATCGTCGGCCAGATCCCCTCGTCACCCCTCGCTGTCGCATTCTTGCCAGACCATGGTGATCCATTTGCTCCTCCGAGGTGTACACGTGGTCCCACAAGGCCGCAACCACGTCTGCCTTATCATGCATCAATACTCCACCACGTTTTGCAGAATCAGCCAATCTGTCCGCCTGTTCATTCTCCAGCACACCAGCAGAGAGAAAAGATCCAGATGATGCTTGTCACCCGTAACTTCCGAAGCTTGCCTGTCCTCACCCTACTCAGCATGCTTTCTGAGTCGGTTACAATCACGATATGTGTGTGTGTGTGTGTGTGTATGTGTGTGTGTGTGTATTGTATTCTCCATCCAGCGGATAGCTGCACCGACCGCCCCCACCTCCATTCTTAAGCTAGATGTTGTGGTATCATATGCCAGGCTCTCCTGCACCAAACGTCGACCATTAGCTTTTGCTAAGAACCCTGTGACATAATGTCCCCAGTTTGCACCAGCTTTCAGACGATTATAAATATCTTTTCCAAGAAAAGATAATTTCACGTGTGGGGGACTGGCGGTTGCCTTATATGGTAATGCTTAGCGCACATATCATTGTTCAGAACGAGGGGAGGAATGTGCCAGTAGCTCTAATTAGACTGGAATAGCTTGGTAAAACTCCCAGGCGGGACCAGACATAGTCACTTGAGTCTGGGCCAGCCACCGATTAGGATGTGATTCGTTCCGGGAGCGGGTATAGGCCCCTTTGTGGGCCAATTTTTGCCTCTATGTTGCATTGGTGAGCATACATATGTTTTTTGAATGATAGGATTTGTGTTAGTAAGTTAATACAATCTTTGTTTGATATGAGAAGTATCCTACATGTCTTGTAGGTAGTTTGGCGGACTTTGCTACGGCACCGTTACTTCTGTAAAGTAAGCCAGCCTGAGATTTGAACGTCTATACCACTGTTCTATATTCCTATGCTTACAATTCTTATCCAATTCTTATCATGCTATGATTACGGCTTCATCTTCTTTTGAAGAGTTTGATGTCTCTGTAAATTCTGTACCGTGTCTGCAGAGTTCAATCTATCTTCACTTTTGGTTCACTCTCATCTAGGGAAGAGCCTATCTTTACCGGACTTTTGGTAAAGTATTCAGGTGTTACATAATGCCTTTGTTAAAGATTCAGATATTGTACGCATATATACCTTGTGTGTGTGAATCTTTACTTTATCGGTGTACAGAATATGCCGCGGACGGAACATATATTTTGTGTGTATGACAGCCTGGGGACACAGTTAGATAAGACACCCCATTGCTTTTGTCGGATTTGGTGGATCTGGTATTATTGTTATTATGGTGTTATACAATTATATTTATGAGAACGGTTCACATACCTAAATACTCATTTTTACCTGCCGTAAATCGTGCAGTGTGCTTGCCAAAATAACAAGACATTGGAGCCAATATTTCCACAACTTCGACCTTAGTCACACACCACACCCCCCCCCCCCCTCGGGCATGTTCTATAACAGATGGTTGTACTCCCATATATAGAGGAGTGTTTTTATGTGGGAGAATATATCTCCATTTGGTATCTGTGATGTCCTGTTCGTTGTATAGGTAGAAGAGTGAGGTTGGTAGAGTGTTCAGATTACCGCCCCACTTTCCCGCCAAATAGATCCCTACGTTACAGGCGCACAGGTGATACCACTTCAGGATATGGGGATTGTCCTCTGACTATATGTCTAATTGTTGTCTCTGTGAGTCTTATGAACCTGCGTAATACGCTAGTATATTCATAGTTTGTCATTTTGATTCGCAGACATTTGAGGCAGGCGTGGGACATCTTAGAGTCTACAACATCTTGGCTGATTTTAGCTGAATCGACGTATAGACCACTTTGGCTGTACACATTTGGCCGATACTTTTGGACGAGAAGTCTTTTATGAGGGTTAATGGTCTAGCCCAGAAGTCACTCAGTACTTCCATCCAGCAACATTCTTTCCTGGAAAACCCGAGGGGAAGTAATCCCCTATTTTTCTTCTAGCAACAGTGAGAAACTCCAGACGGAGTTATCTCCTTTTTTGGGGTTGATATTCTGGTGACATCTATTGAAAAGCTTCAATTACTCATCACTGGCGTCTGACGAGAGATGACACTAATCTTCTTCCTGTAGGAACAGGGAAGTTATAGTCTGCAACAGCTTACGGACTGATGTTACTCTCGATGTGAAGAGTCATACTTAATGGTGTGAACTATGAAACGAGTAAGGATCCTCCCGTGTTACAATGTCCAACTGCAATATTGTGGATTCATCTTTTTCTTTGGACGAAGCATGTTACCCATTTATATTACGGGAGGCCGCCTAACGATGTTCAGCCAGCGATGACACCAACGCATAGAGAGTTCTTCGTTCGCTGGAGACCCCAGCGACTTTGTTGAGAGTCTGTGCTTTATTCGTTCCAGAATGTTGGGAGAGGGGCTTCTTATTCTTCCTGGTTAATCCTGGAAGTTATAGGTCTGCCAAAGTCACGGATGGAATGGTACTTTCCTTATGAGAGGGCATCATAATTTGACTTAAATATGAACCCAGCTACACTTCTCCGGTTTGTTTAAATGTCGTGCTGAGACATTTGAGACTTCGTCTTTTTCAACGAGGAAGCATGAAAGTCTTACAATCTTCGGAAAATCGCCTAGAGAGGTTCAACTACGATGACCCATGCTTAGGAAGAGTCCTTCCTTCACCAACAACCCCAGTACGTCGTTGAGAGTACGTGCTTCCACTTTTCCCGCATGATGGACATTAATACCAAGGGGTGAAATCCCTATTTTATGCAGACATATTTTCCTCTCAAGACCAATGCCAGATCGAGTAGTCCAGACTCAGTCACACCATCATCATTTTTATAGAAGGAAAATTGAGGACAGTTCCTTTTGTTGGTCAATTATGACTGTATGTGATCAACGTAAATGAGCCGTATTCCCATTACTGTGTTCAGTATCCAGAGAACCTTGTTTTTTCTCAGTGGCACATGGTGGTGGTTGGTCAAAGTAGGATGGGGAGGAGCCCATCTATATCAGTGATAGACATCGTGTAGTGGAGTATATGCCGAGTATTGATTAAACGGCACATAGTAGGAACAGTCATCCCGAGTAGGGTATAACCAGCAAAGGTGGATGATTGGGTTTTTGGGTGCAGGGAAGAGAAGAGGAGGAGGGGAGTTTTTAGAGTTTAAATTCATGCATTTCTTGAGAATGTATTTGTTGTTTGATGTTTTGATAGATTGTAGTGGAGACAGAGTCTTGTACTTCCAGATTATGAGAGTCTGGCAATAAACATATATGTTCGTCAGGAGAGTTTCATTGTCTAGTTACCAGTGTAACACTGTTTGTTATTGTAGAGAACTGTGCTACTATATGTTTTTCAGCAGAGAATCCAGTGGGAGGTCGACCAACACACAGTCTCAGATATTTTATCCTAGAATAACAACTTGATAGAGATCTGTGGTTAAGAGACCTATTCTCTGTTTTATTCTTCAGGAAGGTAGTTTATCTTGTAACGTGGGTGGAGTCTATCCGACCATCACCCCATTCTTACTTCAAAAGAGCCAATAACTACTCTATTCCTGGAGTCTTTTAGGAAATAAACTGTCTCGATCAACTGCTTTTATGCGGCGAACCTGATGGACCTATTGAGTATTTCCCCTAGACACAATCTCAGTCCATTTCATATGGTATTCTCATTTACTATACCACACTAATTGGGACGCAGGTCCGGGATATTTAGTTCTTCATTCTTTCAATATGATCGAGTTCAGATTCTTCCTAATAATTTTAAAGGTTGCTGATACTGACATGGGAAATTATATGTTACCTCACAGGTGGAGCGGCGTTAAATTGATATAGAAGGTTGATGTGACGTCATCTGAGTAATGATGTTCACAGATGGTGTTTTGATAGTTGTTAAGTGGAATTTTGATTATGTTGAGAGTTTTATATCATCATCTGATCACATATGACCACTTATGTTTATTAACTAGTTGTCAATATTGCCATGTGATTTGTGCCAACATATTGCCATAACCAATTGTGTTATTTTAATTTGGTGTAAACTTACCAGCAACAGAAAAGGCACATTCCAATTTTTTATAGGACTTAGGCAACTAGTTAATTTCCCGAAAAGCTTCTTGTAAAAATTTTTTTTTAATACCCATATATTTGGTTAGGAAGCCATGGGGAAATATAAACATAATCGTACTACCCCTCCCATGAAATGAAGTAGGCCAAGTGTCCCCGTCATTATTGTTCCACTGTAGACAGAAAAGAAGACGCAATGTATCAATACGGAGCGTAAACTCTTGTCGGTAATCCCGATTTTCATCCTTTTCGCCAGATTCTACATGTGTGAACCACTGGACGGCGTGAGGTAATTAGGGAACATTCTTCGGGAAACCCCATGACCTTATTCGCCACATCCGGTTTATAAATAGATCAGTCAAGTCATATGTTGCTGGTCGACCTCGCGTGTCAGTCTTGGCACAGAGGTTTTTTTTTTCAGCTGCATTTTTCTCCGAAGCGTGGTACTACACACTATCGATAGACGTGCAGTTGAATATCGGGAACCTTTAACAGACGTCTCGTAAGCTTTTCGCAATAGAAGTTTCATCTACTTCCTATTTAGTGACTGTCAATTAAGCGTTGAGGTGTATTTATATTTATTCGCCTTTATCCCGAATTATGAGAAGTCGTACGTGATTTAGGAGGGATCCCACCTATTAACTCTCTAATCTACGAGGGGGAAGACACGGCCCTTCGGCGACGACATCTTTTCTTTTATCCTCATTTCAGGGGAACATGGAACATGCCGGCAGCTTTAGCTTCCCAGGATAGTTTCATGAACTGTCATATTCATCTTCAACTATGTATATAGGTGGAAAGTTCGTGCAGACTTAGTCTCCACGTATGACAGGTTGAGAGAGGCAGAGCGGAGCTCTCCCTTCTTTCTATTTAAGTACTGTTGGTTTTAATCTTTACCTACCATTTAGCGCGGTAAAATGACAGAGAGAGAAAGTATAACCTCTTTTCTTAGCCAGCAGGAAATAACCGGAAATCAGTGCACATTATTATTATTATTATTATTATTATTATTATTATTATTATTATTATTATTATATTCCGGGCTTTTAAATACAAGAGTTTTATTCCGGATAAGTAATCTCTTGTGGTTCTACGAATAAGTAGACTTTTAGACATCAATGCTACGAAGCATGAGAAGTCTTTTGGATTATTCTATAGCATGACATTTTTAAAACGTCACCTCGAGGGCCCAAATGATTGGAATAATTATTCTTCACTTGGAATCATGTACTGATAGCCAGGTAATTAGAATCTAGGTCGCAGTGGAAGTTAATGGAAGGTTGACCTAGTTCAGTTCGCCCAACACGGCATTCGCAGTACAAACAGTCAGGAAAAGTAAATATACGGACAAGCCAGTACAACAATTTGGAGGAGGCGGGGTGAAACTGAAACTAGAACGTTTGTTCATCTGCATTGATCGCATTCCGGGAAAGACCCGCGGGTCATACGTCAGGAAGAATTGGGCGCGTAACCGGAAGGGCTTCAGCACTGTTTATAAACATTGACTCATCAACAGCTGATGCATTTGACTTCTACTGACGACAGAGAATTCTTGGTGTTGAGTTGAGGATACGTCGATAAGACGGTCGAGTTTAAACTATACCGAACGGATTAGATTTAAAACTTGTAATCGACAATAGACATCGGTGGTGGAGTAGGAAGAGAATGAGGCCCTTTCCAAATTGGTCACAAACAGAGCAATATTTACACAAAGTAAACCACGGAACTAATTCTTATTGCACATCGCCAGAATTAATTGAGTCATAGAGGACGCTCTATGTTAAACTCCTTTCGGCAGCCGCAGCTTTTTAGATTCTTGGTGGTGGGCCACATAGAAATATATATTAGCACGAAGTGCTAGTCAACATTTTATCGGTTCCGTATGCCGACGTGACTGAGTTTAGTGGAAGGGACATAACATTACTCTGATATATAGAATCGGCATCCGGACGGTGGGACTTTACGGATAAGATTTCTATGTTTTTGATGTTGTGAGGACAGAGGAGGACCAATGGAGTCGTTCCTTTTTCGTTCACACACGTCTTTAGATGTGGAGTAAAACCTCTATTTTATTACTGAGTTCGCCAATATACCTTCAGAATATGAATGCAGGCGGCTCAGGAAGAGGAAGATTCGTGATTTATAGCAGCGGAATTTGTGAGCTAGGAGGAGTAGTATAGACAAATCAGGCGAAAGTAGATGGTTTAGGAGAGGAAAGTGGTTACCATATGGAGTCTGGGAGCTGGTTTAACTGGTCTTACTTGTTGTACTCAACAAGTTGAATTGGGGGACTTCTGTGACATAATGTCCCCAGTTTGCACCAGCTTTCAGACGATTATAAATATCTTTTCCAAGAAAAGATAATTTCACGTGTGGGGGACTGGCGGTTGCCTTATATGGTAATGCTTAGCGCACATATCATTGTTCAGAACGAGGGGAGGAATGTGCCAGTAGCTCTAATTAGACTGGAATAGCTTGGTAAAACTCCCAGGCGGGACCAGACATAGTCACTTGAGTCTGGGCCAGCCACCGATTAGGATGTGATTCGTTCCGGGAGCGGGTATAGGCCCCTTTGTAGGCCAAATTTTGCCTCTATGTTGCATTGGTGAGCATACATATGTTTTTTTTTTAAATGATAAGATTTGTGTTAGAAAGTTAATACAATCTTTGTTTGATATGAGAAGTATCCTACATTTCATGTATGTATTTTGGCGGACTTTGCTACGGCACCGTTACTTCTGTAAGAAAGCCAGCCTGAGATTTGAACGTCTATACCACTGTTCTATATTCCTATTGTGACAGCTAGAAAAGAAGAGGAAGTAGAGAGAGTAGGGAGGAGAGAGAGGAGAGAAAGAAGAGGGAATTGAGGGAATGATATAAGATAAGTGTGAAGCCTAAAAGTTCGTTCCTCAGTCGAACTCTGCCTACTACACACTACCTTTGATAGTAAAGAAAGGCGAAGAGAGAGAGAAGGAGAAAAAGAGGATGAGAGTGAGGGATACGACAGATGTAGGTTCGTGTTTCCGCGTGAGAACAATAGTTAATTACTATTGCACCATCAATGTCTCGTGGTGTATGTCATCAGGTTATAGGAGAAGTGTACAGCCCACCTCACAATGTCTCTAAACTACTATAATCTACACAATCTCAGACTGACAAGTCGAAATAAAAGGCAACTCAAACATATTTATTTTCTTCTGAACGGTAACAGAGTGACAATCTACAGTATAATCACATAAAGTAACCAGTACATGCATTGAAGACACATCTATGTATAATCGACTCCAAAAAACAACACAATACTGCATGACGCCACAAGGGGAGGTAGATAATGTAATAAACTATACAACCAGATGTTAGGGAATCATTACCTACTATCACCTCCTAACCGCATGAAGAAAAGGACTAAATCTAGGAATTACACCGGCCTTTGTTTCATAACTATCTCTCCGTAGGCTTATCAGTGGTACATGTATTCAGCCCAAACACCCATTGATCCACAGATTGATCCATCAATCCATTTACCCAGGGATCTAATTCGCTCCCATCCAACTTGTTCAGCGGGTAACTGTTTACCCAGACAATGTATTCTTCTTCTGCCATCCAGTGGGTTTTATGATCGTCCTTCTGGGTTTCATTTGTCTCTGCCCAATCAATCGCTTGTCGTGGATCCCACTTGACCTTATTGTCATATCTGACCTTTAGTCTCCTGCGTGGTTCCAACCGCAGTGTTCCTGGCTATGGTCGTCCTGTTTGACGTTTAGCCATCTACTGCAACTAACGAGCGGTCTCCTTAGCTGGCGGTCCTCTTAACTCAAGTGGCTTTCTTGCACTTTAACGACCTCGGACTCTGCGTCTTTCCCTTCTGTGGCTTATCTGCCTTGGGTAGGTTCCGTTCACAGATCCTTAGTCGCTCTCACTCCTATCAGTGATTCAGACGAATTCTAGCATGGGCGCTTGTCCGTCTTCCTTCACTTCCTCCTCCTACAGATACTATACAGACTTGGGCACGGATTAGCCACAATTTCTGAAGTCCTGTTACTATGTTCCTTGGGCTGCCCCAAGAGGGCTCAGACCCCTGCCGCTCCCGGAGTCCACTATTAACTGTCCTCTCTCCTGCTCGACTCTTCTAACTGACTGGATCCTCAAGTATATATTACTTCTCGAGTTGGCGCCTTTCTTGAATCACGTGACGTCGCTGTCCCTTGTCATCCAATCAGTACTTCGCGTACCCTGCTTCAATTTGCATCTTATTATTAATCTAACTACCTTCACCCCAATACGACCTTGTTTTTGAGTTCATAGTCCTTGTTTGAGTTCATGCTCCTTGAAGTAGATTTCTCAGCTCAAGCACGTTCCCACTGCCATAAATCTGCCAGCCCACGGTACTCATTTTGGTCTCTAGACAACTTTCGTTTATCTCTGATTCTCGTATGCACCTATAAACTATGTGGCCCTGTTTTGTTTTTCTGACAGCTCTAACCTAAAGTATACATTACATCTGGCATTCCCCGACCCTGAGAAAGCTACAGAACAACGACAGTTGAGGTAAAGTTTTAGGAAACCGAAACAATTCGGGTTCAGAGCTTGACCTTTCAAGCTGTTTAAAAATATCTTGGCCGATGAACTTAGATACTTCCAAATTCCCCTACTGGTTTTGGTGTCATCAATATCTAGTGCCTTGTCGTCCCATTTTGTGACGCATCAGGCGTTCACACTATGCTTACAATTCTTATCCAGTTCTTATCATGCTATGATTACGGCTTCATCTTCTTTTGAAGAGTTTGATGTCTCTGTAAATTCTGTACCGTGTCTGCAGAGTTCAATCTATCTTCACTTTTGGTTCCATCTCATCTAGGGAAGAGCCTATCTTTACCGGACTTTTGGTAAAGTATTCAGGTGTTATATAATGCCTTTGTTAAAGATTCAGATATTGTACGCATATATATCTTGTGTGTGTGAATCTTTACTTTATCTGTGTACAGAATATGCCGGGGACGGAACATATATTTTGTGTGTATGACAGCCTGGGGACACAGTTAGATAAGACCCCCCATTGCTTTTGTCGGATTTGGTGGATCTGGTTTTATTGTTATTATGGTGTTATACAATTATATTTATGAGAACGGTTCACATACCTAAATACTAATTTTTACCTGCCGTAAATCGTGCAGTGTGCTTGCCAAAATAACAAGACATTGGAGCCAATATTTCCACAACTTCGACCTTAGTCACACACCACACCCCCCCCCCCCCTCGGGCATGTTCTGTAACAGATTGTTGTACTCCCATATAGAGTGGAGTGTTTTTATGTGGGAGAATATATCTCCATTTGGTATCTGTGATGTCCTGTTCGTTGTATAGGTAGAAGAGTGAGGTTGGTAGAGTGTTCAGATTACCGCCCCACCTTCCCGCCAAATATGGGGATTGTCCTCTGACTATATGTCTAATTGTTGTCTCTGTGAGTCTTATGAACCTGCGTAATACGCTAGTATATTCATAGTTTGTCATTTTGATTCGCAGACATTTGAGGCAGGCGTGGGACATCTTCGAGTCTACAACATCTTGGCTGATTTTAGCTGAATCGAAGTATAGACCACTTTGGCTGTACACATTTGGCCGATACTTTTGGACGAGAAAGTCTTTTATGAGGGTTAATGGTCTAGCCCAGAAGTCACTCAGTACTTCCATCTAGCAACATTCTTTCCTGGAAAACCCGAGGGGAAGTAATCCCCTATTTTTCTTCTAGCAACAGTGAGAAACTCCAGACGGAGTTATCTCCTTTTTTGGGGTTGATATTCTGGTGACATCTATTGAAAAGCTTCAATTACTCACCCCTGGCGTCTGACGAGAGATGACACTAATCTTCTTCCTGTAAATATCAGGGAGGTTATAGTCTGCAACAGCTTACGGACTGGAGGTTACTCTCGATGTGAAGAGTCATACTTAATGGTGTGAACTATCAAACGAGTACGGATCCTCCCGTGTTACAATGTCCCACTGCGATATTGTGAATTCATCTTTTTCTTTGGACGAAGCATGTTACCCATTTATATTACGGGAGGCCGCCTAACGATGTTCAGCCAGCGATGACACCAACGCATAGAGAGTTCTTCGTTCGCTGGAGACCCCAGCGACTTTGTTGAGAGTCTGTGCTTTATTCGTTCCAGAATGTTGGGAGAGGGGCTTCTAATTCTTCCTGGTTAATCCTGGAAGTTATAGGTCTGCCAAGGTCACGGATGGAATGGTACTTTCCTTATGAGAGGTCAGCATAATTTGACCTAAATATGAACCCAGCTACACTTCTCCGGTTTGTTTAAATGTCGTGCTGAGACATTTGAGACTTCGTCTTTTTCAAGGATGAAGCATGCAAGTCTTACAATCTTCGGGAAATCGCCTAGAGAGGTTCAACTAGCGATGACCCATGCTCAGGGAGAGTCCTTCCTTCACCAACAACCCCAGTACGTCGTTGAGAGTCCGTGCTTCCACTTTTCCCGCATGACGGACATTAATACCAAGGGGTGAAATCCCTATTTTATGCAGACATATTTTCCTCTCAAGACCAATGCCAGATCGAGTAGTCCAGACTCAGTTACAACATCATCATTTTTATAGAAGGGACAATTGAGGACAGTTCCTTTTGTTGGTCAATTATGACTGTATGTGATCACCGTCTATGAGCCGTATCCCCATTACCGTGTTCAGTATCCAGAGAACCTTGTTTTTTCTCAGTGGCACATGGTGGTGGTTGGTCACGTTGGGATGGGGGAAAGCCCATCTATTTCAGCAGTAAAATCAGAAGAGGAGTTTTTAGATTTTAAATTCATGCATTACTTGAGAATGTAGTTGTTGTTTGATGTTTTGATAGATTGTAGTGGAGACAGAGTCTTGTACTTCCAGATTATGAGAGTCTGGCAATATACATATATGTTCGTCAGGAGAGTTTTTTCATTGTCTAGTGACCAGTGTAACACTGTTTGTTATTGTAGAGAACTGTGCTACTATATGTTTTTCTGCAGAGAATCCAGTGGGAGGTCGACCAACACACAGTCTCAGATATTTTATCCAAGAATAACCACCTGATAGAGATCTGTGGTTAAGAGACCTATTCTCTGTTTTATTCTTCAGGAAGGTAGTTTACCTTGTAACGTGGGTGGAGTCTATCCGACCATCACCCCATTCTTACTTCAAAAGAGCCAATAACTACTCTATTCCTGGAGTCTTTTAGGAAATAAACTGTCTCGATCAACTGCCTTTATACGGCGAACCTGATGGACCTATTGATTATTTCCCCTAGACACAATCTCAGTCCATTTCATATGGTATTCTCATTTACTATACCACAAACCCCCAGGCACTTTTCCTGCCTCTCAACACCGAACCATCTGTGTATATAATCACATCACCCGGGCGAGCATTATCCTGAATTAGTTGCTGAATTTCCACTTCCGTGGCCCCTGCTGGCCACTCCCTGCACTCCCGGCTCAATGTGATTATAACTTTGCACAAGTCTGACTGCTCCGCTGGCACTCTGACCCACTCCTCTCCTCGCCTAATGTTCTCCAAGATGCACATCTGTTTGATCGTATCCTCCGCCTGAGCCATCCATGATTTCCTTATTATCAGTCGCTGATCCTTAATTACGTCCAGCGCCTCATGCAACGGGTGATCGGTGTCAGCAACTACTCTGAGGTTTTGCCTTCGCCAGCATCACCTGGAGCCCACCAGCAACAGTCGGTAGACCAAGGATTCTTCTAGAAGAAGAAGAAGAAGAAGAAGAAGAAGAAGAAGAAGAAGAAGAAGAAGAAGAAGAAGAAGAAGAGAGGAGGAGGAGGAGGAGGAGGAGGAGGAGAAGAAGAAGAAGAAGAAGAAGAAGAAGAAGAAGAAGAAGAAGAAGAAGAAGAAGAAGAAGAAGAAGAAGAAGAAGAAGAAGGACGAGGAGGAGGAGGAGAGGAAAAGAAGAAGAAGAAGGAGGAGGAGAGGAAGAAGAAGAAGAAGAAGAAGAAGAAGAAGAAGAAGAAGAAGAAGAAGAAGAAGAAGAAGAAGAAGAAGAAGAAGAAGAAGAAGAAGAAGAAAAGAAAAGAAGAAGAAGAAGAAGAAGAAGAAGAAGAAGAAGAAGAAGAAGAAGAAGAAGAAGAAGAAGAAGAAGAATCCCCTTAGAGGTTGGAATTTTACAATTGTCCCTGGTTTTCATGTGGATCTAGGCTAAAATGGGTAACATGAAAAGTCCACATCACCAAAACTGAGTGGCGATTGGTTTATAAATAGAAAGTCGCTAGCACAAAATACCTAATAAGCCCCAAGATGTATAACAAAGTCCTGTAATCAGTCCAATGACCCGTGCTCAACACTCAACGGTCACAAGACTTCGGGGTGAGTGTGTTTTTCCTCTAACATCTACAGTTGACAAAGTGTGTTTTCTAGCCAGGAAACGAGAAGTAGGCGTCAATGGTAACTTCAACCCCTAGAATACACATGAAAACGGCGTCTCTTGTTTTTACCTTTATAGAGTTAATTTACTTGACACGCTCTTTATTTTCCTGCATATACATTAAAAAAAATTGTTTCTATGTCTGTCGCACACAACAATAATATACAATAGCATACCGACATTTGAATGTCTGCACGTTTATTTTGCTTATATAGAATGCGAGCGTTGAATCACAACAGCAGTGCTTCCCAAATTGTGTGCCACGGGTTACAGTATTACTATGAATGATAGGTTAGTGTTACTATGAAAGGTTAGGTTAGGGATACTATGAATGGCAGGTTACAGTGTTACTATGAATTAGAGATTACAGTATTGCTATGAATGAGAGATTACAGTGTTGCTATGAATGAGAGATTACAGTGTTGCTACGAATGAGAGATTACAGTGTTGCTATGAATGGTAGGTTACAACGTTATTATGAATGATAGGTTACAGCGCTTACTATTCTATGCGCCCGGTAAAACGTGGGCCCATAAAGAAGCAAAGAACAGTAACAAGGAAATTATGCTGCACGCCTCAAAGTGTGAACATAGGTCATTTAGTTCACCTTTTATTTCAATGTTGCATGTCCTGTTTGACTCTGCTGTCAACTCCAACTTCCGGCTGATTTACTAGGCACGGTTACGTTCAGTAGTTTGCCATCGCGTTCTGAATGCGAAGTCACAGTTAAAGTACAACTTACCGGTGTTAGAATTTAACTCCGTATCCCTCATGTAAGTACTTCAGTAAAGGACAAAGGCCCCTTCCATTGTTCATGCTGTAAGGTGTATTGGAAAAATGGTGCTAAACCCCCATTCTTAAAGACCAAAGGGCACTTGGGTGATGTGAGTATCACACTGGCCGCCTTTACCTCTCAAGCCACTTCCTCAGTACACATTTAGGTGGAGTCGATGCGTGAGCCCAATTAAATTAAGACATTCGATACGGATCGAACTCATGACCGCCGGGTCGACAGGCGAGTGTCTAGGCACCAGGCTAATACTAATGCAGCCACCTGTATGCATTCGTAGGCCTACATATATAATCCATCACGCATCGTTAACCCGCCGATCTCCGTGTATGGACACCATAACCTAGACTGGAATCTGATCTGTGACAAAACCCACGCCTGTCGTGTTCCACAGCTCCATTGTGCTCCTTGTAACATAATGTTTCAGACGTTAACATCCCCAGTCCATTTACATTTCTCAATGCTCGGTAGTTAACCAACGTAAGCCGTCTTGATACCCTAACTAAAAATAGAATCGAAGATTCTAGATCGAGAGAGGGTAGATGAGAGGTGGGGACTCCATTTGATTGGTTGACCCTTGGGCGAGTAACGCTATCTAATACATAATTAGCCCGCCAGTCGAAGCATTGATTCCATCCCGTAAAGACGTGTTCAAGATGCAGTGGTAAAACTTGCCCGAAAGCATTCTCTAAGATGTAGTCATCTGCACTTCAGGTACCTAAATCATTTAATATGTTATGTGAAAACCTGATGATAAGTGAGAGAGACGAATGGCAGAGTATTTTCTTGAGAAAATGTGGAAATGAAGACAGAACTTCGTTGTACAGTGACACTAAAACTGCCGCTCCAACCTGTCATGTCTACCACAGTGAAACATTCTTACCATGTCTATTGTCTGTCTGATTTGATGATTTGCATATGCTTGTGACTGTAAACTATGCTCAATGCATATTGCAAAACCTTGGTGCGCTCTGAACATTCGTTGAGTGCCTATCATGACCATTCTTAACCAAACTGTACACTGCTCTTGCGAGTTACCTTTGGCAGTTCTGTTTCAGAATGTGTGATGCTGCATGTAACTTTTCCCTTATAATGGCTGAGAATGTTTGAGTGAATGAGATGGTAATTATATAATTAACCTCTCATATTTGTAAAAGTAAAGACGCTTATTATATCCATGTTTGCAGGACTGCATTGCACTTTAGAAATTACAAAGTTCCTGTAATGTCTGGTGACTGTGTTACGCTCAAGTAAAATTGCCAAAAAGCATTCATATAGATTTGCCTAAGATGCAATTTCTCTTTGATGTTATGCACTGGTTTCTTTGCAACAATGGTTTAGGTTTATATGAACTACATTCCAATAAGGAGCAATATGTGGCATAACCTACAGTGTCTAGTCAG
The DNA here is from genome assembly GCA_014155875.1 of Cepaea nemoralis. Taxonomy (NCBI): domain Eukaryota; kingdom Metazoa; phylum Mollusca; class Gastropoda; order Stylommatophora; family Helicidae; genus Cepaea; species Cepaea nemoralis. The sequence continues at coordinate 1,026,680 of JACEFZ010026686.1, forward strand.
CTGAATACATGGGAAGGCTCATGCTATTTGTCAGGGAAAATTCATGTTTTCTTTCATATGTGTATTCCACGTGTGAAAACATTGCTTGTGCAATAATGCTTGGTACCTGCTGCAGTAGATATTACTATTGTTTAATGGGAAAAGAGCACAAGAACATGATGATGATGATGATTTGATGGTGCTTGTGAAGCTGCCCCTGAGTAAGCATATGTGCCTATGATTTCACAATTTGGGGATCAAAGCTTGAGAAAAGATGTCACCCCAAACCACCAAATAAAATTGCACTTCATCACCAGTGAGGGGCGGGTGTTCGAATATCACACTCCCTTTCCCCTCCCATTCCTCTCTGAATCTGTAATGGTACTGCATAACTATGACAATGTTTAAACAGATGTAAAACACATGTTGTGCCTTTGTTTATTAACAGAGAATGAGGAAGATGGGGAGGCCTTCAATTACCAGGACAACTCCAGGGAAGTCCTGAGCTCTAGTCTTCAAATCCAGCTTTATAATGAGACTCCAATAGTACCACATCACTACAGGGTGAAATATTCAGCCTGAATTCACTAATTCTGGCCTATACAGATGGCACTGAAGAAAAAGTCTTTATCAAAGGCCTAAGACAGGGATACTCTCCATTTTTTGTAAATGTTCCGGGCTATCTCTTCAAGAGAAATTCAAGAAGAAACCTTAGGAAGTGAGAGATCACCTGGGTTTCAGTATGCCTCTACTGGCCAAGAGTGGACATCAATGTGTACCTGGAGATTACCATACTTCTCCTCAAAACCATATCTTGAGGAGTATTCCAGCTTAATACTGGCTGAAAAGCTAATGGAGAAGAAGTATAGAACATAGAGCTAATTCACAAATGGATTATTAATGCTTAGGTGTGGTGATTTCAGTACCATCAGAACACTTTGGTGGGAGATAGACTGGCAGGGAAGAATGATGGGACATAATAGTTTTTAGATCTTCATCTACTGAAATGTAAAACTAATCCCAATTATCAACTTTGCGAACAGTCAACTCACCAGGGAGAAGACATGCCTGTCACTTGCTTCGAACTTGTCAAAGTAGGGAATAGCCTGAACTGGAAAAACATTATGGGGAAAACTGAAACCTGAGACATTCCCAACACCTTCATAGGTGATAACAGAGGTACACGGATCAGTATAGCAGTGTCTCCCTATACTTGGCCCCGGCTATAGGTTTATCATGTGTTTCCCTCAGTTGACGGTTGGAAAGGTGATAGCATGATTTAAGAGTTTGTGGTGTAGGATAACTTGATGAAGTAGAGATGTGAAGGAGGAGGGTTTGTTTTAGATTGATGTCATGTGGGGATATTGAGTGATGTATTTGGGTTTTCATAGATAATGTCACTTATATTTGCATATAAAATTATGATTGAAATGTAAATTCTGACAATATATGAAGCCTGAGTCTTCACTTGACCTCATCAGACATTAATAAAAGATTAGTAGTAAGAGAACAGTTTTTGAGATACATGTCTCTGTGATTGTCTTGTACACTGTTGAGAAAGAAATGCCCAACTGTTGTCAAGCATCTTCATGGTGACTGTTACTCTACTGTTGTTGTTGGTTACAGATATTGTGGAAGTTCTGTGTGGTTGTTGTCAAGTATCTTCCATGATGTATGACTTGTCTAACCTGTTGGTGTGATCATTCTTTGTGAATGTTTGTCCAACTGTTGTCAAGATCTTCTCATGTTGATGTCTTGTTCAACCAGTGTAAAGTACAGTTGTTGTTGTTTATGTTCACTACAATGGTTCAATTGTCAATGTGGTCATTTGTCCAAGTGTCTTGTGTCACTTGAAATAATTAAAGAGATCAGAATGAGGTTGGCGACCAGAGCACAGTCAGCTAGAAGATGAGAGAACTGCTTTCATTGGTTACTGTGGCTAACTGCCAAGATCTCTATATAGCCTAGAAGAGAAATCATCTATAAATAATTATGTGTTGAACTTAAGGTCTAATTTCTCACAGTGGGGGTACTCGATGAGCCAAATTCTAAATGGTTTCTCTACAAAGGTTCTGCGAGAATAAATATCAATACCTCTAGACAAAACTTGCTGTTACTAACCTGTATCTTTTATAGAGAGATATACTTTATAGAACTTCACTCATTGGAACTTCTGTAATTCTCTATAAACCCACAAAAAACCTCACACTCCTCAAACATGCTGCGACTGAGGCTGACTTGGACTGGCTGTCTCAACGAACTTCTAAACGTGGCTGGTTCTTGTTAGTTATTGTCAATGAACGGACAAGGTAATTGTAGTGTTCAAATTATTGATCCATCCATCCATCCATCCCTTCCATCCATCCATCCATCCATCCATACATACATACATACATACATACATACATACATACATCCCATCCCATCCTATCCCATCCATCCATCCATCCATCCATCCATCCACCCATCCATCCATACATACATACATACATCCTATCCCATCCCATCCTATCCCATCCATCCATCCATCCATCCTTCCATCCATGCATGTATGCATCCAACCATCCTTCCATCATCCATCTATTCATCCATCCACCCATCCCCCCATCCATTGCTGTCCTTCTTGGCAGTGACCGTACTAGTCGGTGACCGTTGCCATTGCCTCTATAACGACATCCTCTCCCTACAGTCGTCATTGCCTCTATAACGACATCCTCTCCCTACAGTCGCCATTGCCTCTATAACGACATCCTCTCCATACAGTCGTCATTGCCTCTATAACGACATCCTCTCCATACAGTCGTCATTGCCCCTATAACGACATGCTCTCCCTACAGTCGCCATTGCCTCTATAACGACATCATCTCCCTACAGTCGCCATTGCCCCTATAACGACATCCTCTCCCTACAGTCGCCATTGCCCATATAACGACATGCTCTCCCTGTCACATTAAAAACTTGCAGGTTTCGATCGATGACAGAAAGTCACGCCAAATGTCTACACACAGTCGGCATTTCTTTAATATGTTGTTGCTCGAGGAGGGACTATAGCGCCATCCGTCTGCAAGGCGGTCGCCATCCTTTGATGTGATAGACGGAATGTCTGTGCAGAAGTCGGCTAGATCTTGTGATGTGGGGAAATTATTCTCTGGTTCACAGGCGGGCAAGACTTTTTGTTGTACGGGAAACAGGTCCCCAGATTAAAGCAAAATAGACGGCGGGTTGTTTCCACCCAGTCTAAACAGGAGGGAGAAAAATAGATTCTAGACGGTCTAGCGTCTAGACAGTTTTGTGACGTCACTCAGACCCAGTATTAAAACCAGTTGAGGTAAACAACTCTGGGTGAGTTGACCAATAGTTGTGAAGTGCTACGGACCGGTGCAGTATTCCTAGTTGTTTTTTTTTAGAGACTATAGTGTCTAGTGTTGATGTATATTCGGCGGACATCGATCCAGTCTGTGATTTCATAGTCTCCATCTACAACAGGAATAACTATATGGTATTCTATTAATCATATCTAACTTAGATTATTCTTAGGAATAGAGTGCAGTACTTGTCGCGAGATTGCCATGAGTTAAACAGATAAATTTACCGACGTTTGCTGGGCGTAGATTTTCTAGGCCCACAACAGTCGTACTAACAGAGTAAACACAGCTGCACAGGTTACATCAGGTCAGCCCATATACACATTTGGTGGTGAGTGAAAAGGAATGGATACACCGCGTTGGCAGTTTGTAAACATTTAGAATTACATAGCCTTGCCCGGCGCAGTAGATGGAACAGCCCTGTCTGTCACTTATACTGCCGGACATCAGACGGAAATGGCTGCTGGGATTGTCACCACTGAACAGAAGCTTGACAGTTGTCAACAGTCAGAGACAAACCGGAATTGGCAGCGAGAGACAGGAAAACAGTGCATCTGTCAATTCTTGGTTTCCGGCACATCGAGAAGTTGACGGGGTTATGTGCAACGCTTTGTTGGAAGTAGACATAAACTTGCTGGCTTGTTTTGAAAATCTTAACAATTACTGACAACTTTGACAGGACTAAAGCCAGGAAAATAGATTCTTGCAAATGGCTGATATGTCCAAATAACACCTGTGTGGGGGCGAAAAGGATAACGTCACGTGGACAACTTGGGTAGTTTGCCATATAAACTCGAGTTGGGATCAACTAGGGTGGACTTGAATAATGCTCTAGTCGGAGTGAGGGCACTGCAGCGCCTAGTGGAAATAATATCTACCGTGTGTTAATTAGTGACTTAATTTTACACGTGCCTATATGGCAGATGTAGATATGATTTATAGGACTGCAGTAGTGCCATTTAAGGTATAACTTATTATAATATATTCGTTATAATTACTTTAGGCAGTAGCCTTGTTAAACTATAGTGTGATGATTAGCACTGTTAGTGGAAACTAGCTAGAGTAGGGAAGTGATACTTGGCTCTGTTAGCTAGAATAGATTAGTGAAGTGTTGATAAGCTTTACTAGTTGAGTAATGAAGGATAATTGGGATCCTCCCGTAGGTGTCCCTGGTGGGCGGGGTTCCGCATTCTGTTTGCTGATATTTTTCTTTGTCATAGCCTGATTCGACTCTAGGTGGGTAGCTAATCTGCTCTATGACTAAGTCTAGTTAGCTAAAGATCATTAAGCAAGGTGATAGGCTTACACTCAGCCGAAAGGATCAGTGACTAGTACTATCACCAGATGTGTTGTTTCTATCCTAGGTTCCCTACCAGCTCCAAGGAAACTCAACAAGTTTTGGGAAAGACTTAAAAAACCCATTCTGAAGAACACCAGTTCAAGAGTCAATAACGTTGCATACAGAAAGCAACTAAAAGCTAAAAGGACGTTGATTCACCACACATAGTGATGATTACAGATGCACCATACAGCATCAGACAGTAGTAACTACCGGAGAACAATCTAATAGTTACCTAGTGTTATATAATCTCGTGTAATAGAACACAAGACATTATACTTGAGGCTAGATAGACACGAGTGAGGATCCAGTACAGTAACAATTAACATTAATGACCGTGTACACACTGCAAAAGACTTGTGCAGTTTGTTTAGGAACATTAGGAACGGACATTGTGTAGAGTGCAACCGGTCCCTGATTAACTCTTAATACCACCGGTGTCTATTTCGGATGTTCATGAAATTGGATTACCAGAGGTCTACAGAGGCAAAGCATTATCCGGCAAGATGGTTCCGGCAACGGGTGAGACGTACTTGTTCTGACGTAACGTGCTGTGGTCTATCTTTGCTGTGATCAGCTGACTGAGTTGATGTCTGAGAGACAGAGTCTACACACTTTATAGAACACGTCACACATTTTCTTCACATACACGTCTCATATACATTACACTTTTATTTTAATAAATTACTCTTTATTAATTTCTAGAAGCAAGAGTTGTTGAGTATGTTGCGTTGGGGAAGTATGAGAAGGGGGCATAGTACGACAGTGTGAGAGTGATAGGAAAAGGTGTCCATAGGCTGATGGAGTGTGTTGGACGGAAGCTGGTGGATTCTCCAGAATATTGAGAGGGAAAAAATATTATAATGTGGGTGTCGGCTCTCTTCACTCCAGGGACGACACTTTAAAGGAGGACACGACATTATTGGGGGCTCGTCCGGGATATTTGGACAGTGGGATCTCTCGCAAACGGGATCTTTGGACAGCGGGATCTATCGTAAACGTGATCATTGGACAGCGGGATCTCTCGTAAACGGGATCCTTGGACAGCGAGATCTCCTGCAAGCAGGAACGTTTGACAGTGGGATCTTCTGACAACGGGGTCTTTTGACACGGGATCCTTAGTTATAAGAGGGAGATATCAGTTTGGAGAATCCAGCTAGAGTGAATGTGGATAGGGGTTAGGATTAATATCTTACCTGTTCACACTTCACACGTCTGCATAGGTCTGTGGTCCTGATTCTACTCTTGTCACTGAGTGAATGTGCTGTGTGTGGTAATATCTAGATTGATAGTACGTGTTCATATATCTGTATAGTAATTTGCAGTTATATTGTACTAGACCTGCTAGCTTACCTCTCTGTATAATGGCCACCCCTAAACTTAGCACAGCAGAATTAAAGGCAAAGGGGGAAGAAATGGGATTGGCTGGGTCTTCTCTAACGGATTACATACAGGAAGTGGAGAGAGAGTATCGTCAAGCGGAAAGGGAAGATCGAAAGGCCGAGTTGGAATTGAGAAGGATGGAATTGGAAGCTGAGCAAGCAGCTAGGAAATTGGAAGCTGAGCAAGCAGCTAGGAAATTGGAAGCTGAGCAAGCAGCTAGGAAATTTGAAGCTGAACAAGCAGCTAGGAAATTAGAAGCTGAACAGGAAGCACAGAAAAGGGAGCACGAGTACCGGATGAGGGAACTCGAGTTGAAGAGTCAATCTAATGGAGAAACTGAGGGAGCAGTTGGAGGTTCCTCCATCCCAGGATCAACACCAGTAGGTGGACATGGGTACCATGCTATGAAGTTTCCTTTAGCGGTCTACGAGGAGGACAAAGAGAAGATTGACCAATACCTTCAACGCTTCGAGGCTATGTCAGTTGCTATGGGTCTGGAGCGTAACAAATGGAATCTTAAGCTATCCCAGGGATTACGCGGGACGGGATACGAGGTTTATACTCGCCTGCCACCAGGACATGAGAACAATTATGATGAGTTAAAGACGGCTCTGCTGAAACGATTCGAGGTTACGTCACATACCTACCGGAAAAAATTTCGAGCAGCGAAACGAGAACCGGGAGAGTTGTTTGCCGCCTACAGTTTGCGTCTTAAATCTTATCTCCATAAGTGGATGGATTAAGTGGGTTCGCACATGACTATGAGAGTCTGGAAGAGCTCATGGTGGTCGACCAGCTGAAGAAGCAAATGTCTAAACCTCTCAGGACGTTCCTGGGAGAACAAGGAGCGGAACGTATTGACCTCGTGACTAAATTAGCAGAACGGTTCGTCGAGGTACATGGGAAGGCAGGGGAAAACCTTTCCACCAACACCAAAAGTCAAGAGAAACATGACAAGAAGAAAGCCAAAAACTCAGGAACCAAAAAGTGGGAACCTTATGTGCAAAAATCAGAGGATAGTTCAGAGAAGAAGAAGGAGGGAAGCAAGAGCACTTCAAGCTCTACACCTAAACGACCGTGGTCGGAGAAGTGGTGTTCAATTTGTAAGTCACCCTCTCACAATACGAGGGACTGCAAATCGAAGGCTAAGAACCCTCACTTTGCAGCATGTCAAGTGACTTCCAAGAAGGTTGTCACGGAAAATGCCAAGGTCAACAAGGAAGCTCGCCACCAGGAGAGCTCATTCAAGTCCGACAATAGAAAATCTAGGACAGGGAAATGGTGCAACCAATGTCAGTCAAACACGCACAATGCTATTGACTGCAGGGGAAAGTCAGGAGACACTCAATTCGTCGTGTGCTCAGGGAAACCTAAGGTGGAGCCCACCGAACAGGTCGAGGCCGAGGAAGAGACTCCAGACCAGGAAAAACCACCTGTAGTGGAATTGGTAGAGGTTAACGGTCGTCAAGTGGAGTGTTTATACGACACAGGACTGGACGGGGAGGCCGTGATTTCTGCGGATCTAGTGCATCCAGAACAATTCACAGGTGAGACATTGGATATACAGCCTGCACAGAAGAGTGCTGTAACCATGAAGTTGCGCATTGCTAATGTGGAGATTCGGTCAAGGTACGTCACCGGCACCATCAAGGCCGCTGTATTGACCGATCCCATTTTCCCAGTCATCCTAGGTTGCCGGTATGTCTTTCTGGGAATGCCCAGGGAGCCAATCCATATGGGAGCAATGCAGACTCGCTCTCAGACGAAAACGGAAGAGGCAGACGCAATTGTGACTAACCCAATGCCGGGGGAGCTACGAACTGCCCAGAGTGAGGATGATACTTTACGTCCTTGCTACAAAAAGCTGCAGAAAAGTGCTGATCCACCAGGACGGGGGCAGTACTACATGAAGAATAGGATACTCTACAGGAGAGCAGGAAGGGGAGACAACCTATACGGTCAGTTGGTCGTCCCGAAAGCTCATCGGTCCCAGATTCTTCATATGGGGCATACCATCTCCTTTAGTGGACACATGGGTATTGCCGCCACCATGCAGCGGATTTCCTGCCACTACTATTGGCCGGGAATGACAGATGATGTGCGTCGGTATGTGAAGTCATGCCCTGAGTGCCAGAGGGTGGCACCGAAACACTGGACAGCACCGGTGATGTTGGGTGAGATGCCCATCATGAACTCTCCTTTCGAGAGGGTAGCCATCGATATCGTGGGTCCACTTCCCAGGACTAGGAAGAGGAACATGTATATACTCACAATGGTGGATTGCTGTACAATGTGGGGTGAGGCGATACCGTTGACCACGATTGACTCGAAAAGAGTGGCGGACGCACTGATGGAGGCCTTTACCAGATTAGGCTTTCCGGATCAAATTCTGACGGATAATGGATCTCAGTTTTGTGGAAAACTCATGGTGGAGGTATTTAGGGTGTTTCACTCTAACCACATACATACCAGCCCTTACCACCCTCAAGCCAATGGACAAGTAGAGCGTTTCAACGGCACGTTGATGACAATGCTCAGGAAATTAGCGCAGGAAAAACCTGATAGGTGGGATGAATATATCCCAGCAGCACTTTTTGCCTATCGGGAAGTTCCTCATGGCTCAACAGGACTACCACCCGCTACGTTGCTGTTTGGTCGTCTAATCAAAGGACCGTTGGAAGCCATGTTGAGGAGTTGGACTGAAGAGGGGACGTCAGAAGAAGTGATCTCATCCTATCAATACGTGGAGGAACTGAAAGAAAAACTCCATAAGGGATGGACTCTGGCAAATCAAAACTTGAAAAAGGCCAGGAAAAGACATGCGGCTTACTACAACCGTAGGTCTAAAGAAAGATCTCTCGAGGTAGGAGATTAAGGCTTGTTGCTACTCCCAACGGGAAACAACAAACTGGAGATAGGTTGGCAAGGACCATTTCCCGTGGAAAGGGTGATATCCAGAACCAACTATCAAATCCGGATCCGGGGAAAGTCGAAGATTTTCCATATCAATCTCTTGCGGAAATACGAAGAGAGACCAGGAGACAAGGCAGCTCACCTCATGGCAATGGCAGTTGCAGTGGAGACAGAAGTGGGAACCAGCGAGGGCAGGGAATATCCCTTAGTACACCAGGAAACCTATAGGGATGTACAAGTGAACCCTGATCTGACCTCCCAGGAGAGGGAAAGGATAACCCAGGTTCTCAAGTCTCATAAGGAGATACTGACTGATAAACCAGGACGAACGAGGTTGGTGGAGTTCGAGATGACTTTGACCACACAGGAGCCGGTTCGCCAAAAGGTTTACCCAGTGCCATTCTCTAAAGAAAAGGCCCTGGAGGAGGAAATACACAAATTGCTGGAGGATGACGTGATTGCACCATCCACATCCCCATACAATGCGGGGGTAGTTTTGTTACGCAAACCAAGTGGAGAACACAGGTTGTGTATAGATTACCGACTTCTGAACAGTCATACACAGTTTCAGGTGGAACCTTTGCCTAATCCAACTCAGTTATTCGCTAGGCTCCATAAGGCTCGGTACTTTTCAAAGGTGGATCTGAGTAGGGGGTACTATCAGATACCAGTCAAACCGGAGATTCGACCACTGTTAGCTTTCAGTACACCCAGTGGACACTACGAATTCAAGGTCATGCCCTTTGGACTCAGCAATGCACCTAGTGTGTTTACACGCATGATGAGGACTTTACTAGATCCGTTACAGGATCCGTCCATCATCTCATTCATGGATGATATTCTGATTTCCAGTGACAGCTTGGATGACCACTTACAATCCTTGGAGAGAGTGTTTAATAGACTCAAGGAAGCAGGGCTTACTGCTCGTCCAACCAAGTGCATGATTGGTTACCAAACTCTGGAATTTCTAGGTCACACCATCACTCCAGGACACATTGTTCCAGAAGAGAAGAACCTGGAGAAAATCAGAAATGCACCAAGGCCAAAAACGAAAAAGGATGTGCGATCTTTTCTCTCGTTGTGTGGGTTCTACCACAAATTTATCCCACATTTCACGGAACTGGGAGCTCCGTTGACGGAAACCTTGAAAAAGGGATTCCCGGACCAAATCATTTGGACACCAGAATGTGAGAATGCCTATAGTCAGTTAAAGGAGGCCTTGGTCAGCAAACCTGTATTACAGCTCCCTGACCTTTCCAAACCATTTGTGTTGAGAACGGATGCAAGTGCGATTGGAATTGGAGCCGCTTTGTTACAGGAAGGAAAAGACGATGCTTCGGTTTTGAAACCTGTGGCATACGCAAGTAAGAAACTTCTACAGGCGGAGAGGAATTATTCAACCGTCGAGAGAGAATGCTTGTCCCTCGTATGGGCAGTGCAAAAATTTCAGCCATATTTGTATGGAGTTAAGTTTCGGGTTCAGTCGGATCATCAGCCCCTGATGTTCCTGGCGACTTCTCAGAAGCTCAACGCACGTTTGATGCGGTGGTCGTTGTTACTTCAACCGTATAATTTCACAGTAGAGTACATTCCTGGGAAGGAGAATGTTGGAGCGGATTTCTTGTCAAGACACCCAGCTCCTGAAGAAGAGGAATGCATTATCTGGATTTAACTCATGGTGGAGGAGAGTGAGATGGACTACTCTCTTAAGAGGGGGCCTATGTCGCGAGATTGCCATGAGTTAAACAGATAAATTTACCGACGTTTGCTGGGCGTAGATTTTCTAGGCCCACAACAGTCGTACTAACAGAGTAAACACAGCTGCACAGGTTACATCAGGTCAGCCCATATACACATTTGGTGGTGAGTGAAAAGGAATGGATACACCGCGTTGGCAGTTTGTAAACATTTAGAATTACATAGCCTTGCCCAGCGCAGTAGATGGAACAGCCCTGTCTGTCACTTATACTGCCGGACATCAGACGGAAATGGCTGCTGGGATTGTCACCACTGAACAGAAGCTTGACAGTTGTCAACAGTCAGAGACAAACCGGAATTGGCAGCGAGAGACAGGAAAACAGTGCATCTGTCAATTCTTGGTTTCCGGCACATCGAGAAGTTGACGGGGTTATGTGCAACGCTTTGTTGGAAGTAGACATAAACTTGCTGGCTTGTTTTGAAAATCTTAACAATTACTGACAACTTTGACAGGACTAAAGCCAGGAAAATAGATTCTTGCAAATGGCTGATATGTCCAAATAACACCTGTGTGGGGGGCGAAAAGGATAACGTCACGTGGACAACTTGGGTAGTTTGCCATATAAACTCGAGTTGGGATCAACTAGGGTGGACTTGAATAATGCTCTAGTCGGAGTGAGGGCACAGCAGCGCCTAGTGGAAATAATATCTACCGTGTGTTAATTAGTGACTTAATTTTACACGTGCCTATATGGCAGATGTAGATATGATTTATAGGACTGCAGTAGTGCCATTTAAGGTATAACTTATTATAATATATTCGTTATAATTACTTTAGGCAGTAGCCTTGTTAAACTATAGTGTGATGATTAGCACTGTTAGTGGAAACTAGCTAGAGTAGGGAAGTGATACTTGGCTCTGTTAGCTAGAATAGATTAGTGAAGTGTTGATAAGCTTTACTAGTTGAGTAATGAAGGATAATTGGGATCCTCCCGTAGGTGTCCCTGGTGGGCGGGGTTCCGCATTCTGTTTGCTGATATTTTTCTTTGTCATAGGCCTGATTCAGACTCTAGGTGGGTAGCTAATCTGCTCTATGACTAAGTCTAGTTAGCTAAAGATCATTAAGCAAGGTGATAGGCTTACACTCAGCCGAAAGGATCAGTGACTAGTACTATCACCAGATGTGTTGTTTCTATCCTAGGTTCCCTACCAGATCCAAGGAAACTCTAACAAGTTTTGGGAAAGACTTAAAAAACCCATTCTGAAGAACACCAGTTCAACAGAGTCAATAACGTTGCATACAGAACGCAACTAAAAGCTAAGAGGACGTTGATTCACCACACATAGTGATGATTACAGATGCACCATACAGCATCAGACAGTAGTAACTACCGGAGAACAATCTAATAGTTACCTAGTGTTATATAATCTCGTGTAATAGAACACAAGACATTATACTTGAGGCTAGATAGACACGAGTGAGGATCCAGTACAGTAACAATTAACATTAATGACTGTGTACACACTGCAAAAGACTTGTGCAGTTTGTTTAGGAACATTAGGAACGGACATTGTGTAGAGTGCAACCGGTCCCTGATTAACTCTTAATACCACCGGTGTCTATTTCGGATGTTCATGAAATTGGATTACCAGAGGTCTACAGAGGCAAAGCATTATCCGGCAAGATGGTTCCGGCAACGGGTGAGACGTACTTGTTCTGACGTAACGTGCTGTGGTCTATCTTTGCTGTGATCAGCTGACTGAGTTGATGTCTGAGAGACAGAGTCTACACACTTTATAGAACACGTCACACATTTTCTTCACATACACGTCTCATATACAGTTACACTTTTTATTTTAATAAATTACTCTTTATTAATTTCTAGAAGCAAGAGTTGTTGAGTATGTTGCGTTGGGGAAGTATGAGAAGGGGGCATAGTACGACAGTGTGAGAGTGATAGGAAAAGGTGTCCATAGGCTGATGGAGTGTGTTGGACGGAAGCTGGTGGATTCTCCAGAATATTGAGGGGGGAAAAAAAATTATATTATAATGTGGGTGTCGGATCTCCTCACTCCAGGGACGACACTTTAAAGGAGGACACGACATCTATAAACATATAAGACTAGCAACATATATAAGTGACTTGGTATAGCAATCTCAGAACAGTCATAACATAACATCTGATGGGAGGTGCCATGGAGATATTAGAACCAGAATCGCTATGGCAAAGGTAACCTTTTGCAAGATGGAAAACATACTGACCAATAATAGATGTCAATTGCCACTGTACAAGAACAAGGGCGATCGGAGCGACTGTAACAACTATAGGGGTATCACTCTTCTGTGTATTGTTGGAAAAGTATTTGCCAGAATTGTTCTGCGCAGACTTCAATTCCTGGGAGATCAAATCTTCAGCGAATCACAGTGTGGCTTCCGACAGAACCGGTCTACCATTGATATGATGTTCTCATTGCGACAAATGCAAGAAATATGCCGTGAATAGAATCAGCCACTGTTTATTGCCTTCATCGATCTCAAAAGGCATTTGGTTTGGTCAGTCGTGAGGGTATATTCAAGACACTAAAGAAGATTGGCTTCCCACCAACTGTTATGTCCATTGTGGAGTCGTTCCACACAGGCATGAAGGGTATAATCAAGCTTGATGGTGCAACTTCAGAAATGTTTGAAATCAAGAGTGGAGTTAAGCAAGGTTGTGTACTAGTTCCTAGCCTCTTTGGAATATACTTTTCACTTCTACTGAAGTATGCCTTTCATGATCAGGATGGTGGTATTTACATTCACTCACGCTCAGATGGCGGCCTCTACAATGCTCAGAGATTGAAGGCCAAGATCAAAATTAGGAGGGTACTGATCAGAGAGTTGCTTTTTTGCAGATGATGCTGCAGTTACGACCCACTCTAAGGAAAAATTACAATGTCTACTATCTGCATTCTCCAATGCTTGTTCTGAATTTGGTTTAACAATTTGCAAAAAGAAGACACAGATTATGTCACAATGTGCACATGTGGTAAAATCAATCTTTATTGACGATGCCGAACTGGATATAGTAGACCATTTTACATATCTAAGATCAGAGGTAAACAACAAATTATCCATAGATCAGGAAATCAACACCCGGATTGGCAAGGCAGCAACAACAATGAACAGGTTAACAAAAATAGTCTGGGAGAACAGAAAGCTTACTGCCAAAACAAAAGTCCTTGTCTATCAAGCCTGTGTCCTTAGTACTCTTCCTTATGGCAGTGAAGCCTGGACAACTTACTCACACCAAGAGAAACAGCTTTCATATGGGATGTCTGCGAAGAATACTTGGTATTAAGTGGCAAGACAAAATCACAAATATTCAAGTATTGGAAAGATCAGGTTGTGTGACTGTTTGTTCCATGTGCAGTATTCGTAGACTTAGATGGATAGGACACTTTAGGAGGATGAATGATTGTATAATACCAACGGGCATCTTTTTTTGGTGAATTACAGATGGGTAAGAGATCTCAGGGTCGGCCTCTACTACGATACAAAGATATGTGTAAGCGGGACATGATTGATACAGGCATTGATAATGCACACTGGGAGCCAGCCGCCGCTGAACGTTTTGCATGGAGGGCAAAATATCAGAAAGAATAATAATTAAAAAGAAAATGATTGCAGATAAGTCACACATCGAGCGTGTGAGACGTAAGATGGTGCGTGATGGTGGAAATGATCATGTGTTGACATACATCCACTGTGGACGAATATTTACTGCGCATTTTTGCCTTATCAGTCACATCCGCTACCGCCATGGATTGTAGTTATTATGAATTTTTGAAGCACAATGTAACAAACTATCTTCTGTCAAGACGGCAAGGTGCCAATGAAAATTGCTACGAGAAAAAGTGTGTTGAGGTGCTACACGTAACCTGTACTTTTGTTTGGATGTGAAACGTGGACAATGAGCAGAGAAGCTGAAAAGCATCTAATAGTAGTGGAGATAAGGTGTTCTGAGGAAAATGCAAAGAATATCATGGACAGGCTGAAAAACCAACGAGCAAGTCCTACAAGAAGCAAATGTGAATCGTAAACTGATTAGAGATATTAGACGTAGAGAAACACCTTTTTTGAGACACATTATAACAAGAAATAAATTAGAGAACTTGGTGACAACTGGCAAGACAAAAGGGGAAACAAACACGGGGAAGGCTGGATGGTTTGGCCACGTGGCATGGCCGAGACAAGAATACAGAGCTGATCAATGACTCTGGTGATAGTGTGAGAATGCAAAACATGAACGCCTACGCTTATCGGCATGTAAAATGATTAACACGATGATGACCATAAACCCAAAATGTCTCAAGACGCGTATAAGGGTAATTTACTTACTTGCCGTCACTTCAACAGGTTCAACTCTAGTGGTCCTATATTACTTCGTATTCAAATAGACACGGTCTTAAAAGCGGACATACCCAAGGATAGATGAACCAAGTCAACTGGTATGGATTTATTGACAAACGATTCGAGGTGGGGCTAAGGACGTGCATTCATTTTAAAAGTTCAAGCTGCATTTCTGCAGCTTCCCGAGCACAGGGTTTGTTGAAGGATTAACGATTCGGTTACATTTTATATCGATTGTTAACAGTTAGCTGCATGTACTTTACACGACATCAAAATCAGTCCCGTCATTTCTTGGCAATTTGGACATTATCTAAATCAAACTTACGAAACATCATCACCTGCTAGATGGGATGCTTGAGAAGAGCTGCCTACGTAACTATCCGAGACAGAGTAAGAAATTATGATATCAGACAGACAGTGGGATCAACACTGTGTGCCATATATATTGAAAGGCAGAGGCTTAAATCGCTCAGCCATCTCGTTTGAATACAACACCATCAACTACCAGCACTGGCGCTATATCAAAGAAGATCTGATACGACAGCGAGAGTACCACCGAGTAGAGAATGTCAAAGACATTGTTCGATGCTCATAGAATGACAATACTCAGTGCCACCCACCGGGCGCTGGAATATCAACTATTCCTCCCCATGACCTTTGACGGCAAACGTAGAAGATGGTAATGTGATTTACTGGATACATTTTATGTTCAGCTTTCCGGCATGGCACATGATTGATTGATTGATTTATGTTCAGTAGTTTGACATTGCTTTCTGAACGAGCGACTCTCACATCTTCGAAATCAACGCAAGGCGGTTTGCTTCCGAACCGTCCACGGCTGATTTCGAAACTTGGACTCATTATGTTGGAGACTGCAACGCTTTCACGGCCCTAATCCACAGCGCCGGTATACACCGATTACAGCTCAGTTTAAACAGCGGTATTAATTGGACGTACAGTCGCACTTCTGAAACAAAATTTTCACCAAACCTAGGAGGATGTCATTGTTTACCTTGATCTATGGGTAGTGGATTAGATGTCGAGCGTTCGCGGATAATGGCAAAAAAGAGGACCTCTGTGCATTTTGGACACGATAAAAGTAACTCGGAAATCGCAAATTGTAATTCGAATATGCCGTTGTCTGAGCTAGAGCTAACAATGTTGTAGTCTGCCCAGAAGAGCGGAGATGGCACTTGGTGTGATGGTAATGATGATGATGTTGGTGATGCAGATGATTTACTAATGGTCGGCATTATCAAGAGCTGCGACCAGTGTTTTCTCAAGCCCTGCCCACCCATCTCTCGCCATCACGGGGGCTGAATGGTCTCAGGGTATGGTGTCCGCCTCGAGTGCTGGAGGTCCCAGGTTCAAGCCCCGGTGAGGACCGGGAATTTTTCACGTGGACTTCTAGTTACAAAATTTCCCCTGGTCTCTGGGTAGTGAGATCGGACGCCCGTGTGTATTGTTGCGCACGTAAAAAATCCCTTGGCAGTTGGAAATCGAAAAAAGACTAGCCTAAAGGCGCTGCCCGGGCAAGATTTCGAGTTAAAAATCTACCCAAAGTATTTCAGGATCCTCGCCGGTGCTACGGGGTTCGTGCATTGAGCTGAGATTCTCCGGACTCAGGCTTGAGTTAAGAGTAGAACGAAGCACATGGGTCACACCCGTGTGCTGTGACGATGATCCGTTGACTAGACTAGACGAAACGAACAACTCTCGCAATACTAGACTAGACGAAACGAACAACTCTCGCAATCTCTTGTAGTTCCTTCCTTTGTAAAAAGTCCTTATTGTCCACGCCACGAGGGACTTTGGGTACATTCTGCTGGCCCATATTTGTATAGACCACCCGATACACGATGGGTGTTGGAATCAATAACACGTCACCGCCTTTTCTTATCATAATATATCCTGGTGCGTGTATTAAACTTGGTGGATCTGGAAACCCCAGTCAATTTAAACAATCCCCGTCCTGGCTAGGGATTCGAAGCACATGAACATTGGATCGGCAGGTAGAGTGCCCTAGCCACTGCACTACCGCCAGTGTCCCAGTTCCTTTCTTGATTTTCCTGTATTACCCTGTATCTAATTAGCTCCTTTGTGCAAGTTTTATTTGATTTTATGTTCCAGTAATTCTCGTCCCTTGTGGGTTGTGAGGATTTGATAAAAAACACATTTCGATTATGCTGCTAATTGATTTCCTGACTGTTTACAGCAAACGTAGTTAGAGAAGGATAGAAACAATTCAAACAGGCAACACGTACGTTAACATATAAGCAATAATTCAGTTTTCTTCTCCTACTTCCATTTTTCCTTACGTAATTCCTTACTTCCTTCCTCTTCTGCTTCTTCGTCCACTTATTTTTATACTTCCTGGCTTTCATCCTTCCTTCCTCCTTTCCTTCTTTCTTTCTTTTGATCCTTTCTTCCCTCTTCTTTTATGGCTTCTTGCCTTCATTATTTGAACTTATTAGGGCCTACTTACTTCCTTCCTTCCTTCGATCCTTTTTCCTTTAATCTTCTGTCTTCTTGCCTTCATTTCTTCTACTTCTTCCTTCCTGTCTGCCTGACTGCCTGCCTGCCACTCTCCCTCTTTTCCTTCCTTCCTTCCTTCCTTCCTTCCTTCCTTCCCTTCCTTCCTTTCTTCCTTCCTTCCTCCTTACTTCCTTCCTTCCTTCCTTCCTTCCTGTAAGATAAGAGTGTGTATGGCTTGAGGTTAAACTTTAAAATCGCATACCCCTAGCAGTTGGCTATCTTTATCGAAACCCCCGTGCAGGAAACATCTGGTATGAAAAATTCACCACTATGATGGATGTAGTCCTTTAGTAATACGAGAGAAATCATACTGCTAGGAGACTTCAACATAGACACTAACAAATCAAACAAAACGTGGGAAAACATAATAGAGTCATATAACTTCCAACAGTTAGTCAAACAAGCCACTAGAAAGACAAAATCATCTACAACACTTATAGATCACATTTATACTGCATGTGCTGACAACATCACAGAATGTACTGTAACTATTAATGCAATGAGCGATCACTACCCAAGTATTGGGGTTTGCCAAAAGCCATATTTGTATGGAGTTAAGTTTCGGGTTCAGTCGGATCATCAGCCCCTGATGTTCCTGGCGACTTCTCAGAAGCTCAACGCACGTTTGATGCGGTGGTCGTTGTTACTTCAACCGTATAATTTCACAGTAGAGTACATTCCTGGGAAGGAGAATGTTGGAGCGGATTTCTTGTCAAGACACCCAGCTCCTGAAGAAGAGGAATGAATTATCTGGATTTAACTCATGGTGGAGGAGAGTGAGATGGACTACTCTCTTAAGAGGGGGCCTATGTCGCGAGATTGCCATGAGTTAAACAGATAAATTTACCGACGTTTGCTGGGCGTATATTTTCTATGCCCACAACAGTCGTACTAACAGAGTAAACACAGCTGCACAGGTTACATCAGGTCAGCCCATATACACATTTGGTGGTGAGTGAAAAGGAATGGATACACCGCGTTGGCAGTTTGTAAACATTTAGAATTACATAGCCTTGCCCGGCGCAGTAGATGGAACAGCCCTGTCTGTCACTTATACTGCCGGACATCAGACGGAAATGGCTGCTGGGATTGTCACCACTGAACAGAAGCTTGACAGTTGTCAACAGTCAGAGACAAACCGGAATTGGCAGCGAGAGACAGGAAAACAGTGCATCTGTCAATTCTTGGTTTCCGGCACATCGAGAAGTTGACGGGGTTATTTGCAACTCTTTGTTGGAAGTAGACATAAACTTGCTGGCTTGTTTTGAAAATCTTAACAATTACTGACAACTTTGACAGGACTAAAGCCAGGAAAATAGATTCTTGCAAATGGCTGATATGTCCAAATAACACCTGTGTGGGGGCGAAAAGGATAACGTCACGTGGACAACTTTGGTAGTTTGCCATATAAACTCGAGTTGGGATCAACTAGGGTGGACTTGAATTATGCTTTAGTCAGAGTGCCAGGGCACTGCAGCGCCTAGTGGAAATAATATCTACCGTGTGTTAATTAGTGACTTAATTTTACACGTGCCTATATGGCAGATGTAGATATGATTTATAGGACTGCAGTAGTGCCATTTAAGGTATAACTTATTATAATATATTCGTTATAATTACTTTAGGCAGTAGCCTTGTTAAACTATAGTGTGATGATTAGCACTGTTAGTGGAAACTAGCTAGAGTAGGGAAGTCATACTTGGCTCTGTTAGCTAGAATAGATTAGTGAAGTGTTGATAAGCTTTACTAGTTGAGAATTGAGTAATGAGGGATAATTGGGATTTCCCGTAGGTGTCCCTGGTGGGCGGGGTTCCGCATTCTGTTTGCTTATATTTTTTCTTTGTCATAGCCTGATTCGACTCTAGGTGGGTAGCTAATCTGCTCTATGACTAAGTCTAGTTAGCTAAAGATCATTAAGCAAGGTGATAGGCTTACACTCAGCCAAAAGGATCAGTGACTAGTACTATCACCAGATGTGTTGTTTCTATCCTAGGTTCCCTACCAGATCCAAGGAAACTACAAGTTTTGGGAAAGAATTAAAAAACCCATTCTGAAGAACACCAGTTCAACAATCAATAAAGTTGCATACAGAAACGTAACTTACGCTAGAAGGAAGTTGATTCACCAAACATAGTGATGATTACAGATGCACCATACAGCATCAGACAGTAGTAACTAAATGAGAACAGTCTAATAGTTACCTAGTGTTATATAATCTCGTGTAATAGAACAAAAGACATTATACTTGAGGCTAGATAGACACGAGTGAGGATCCAGTACAGTAACAATTAACATTAATGACTGTGTACACACTACAAAGGACTTGTGCAGTTTGTTCAGGAACATTAGGAACGGACATTGTGTAGAGTGCAACCGGTCCCTGATTAACTCTTAATACCACCGGTGTCTATTTCGGATGTTCATGAAATTGGATTACCAGAGGTCTACAGAGGCAAAGCATTATCCGGCAAGATGGTTCCGGCAACGGGTGAGACGTACTTGTTCTGACGTAACGTGCTGTGGTCTATCTTTGCTGTGATCAGCTGACTGAGTTGATGTCTGAGAGACAGAGTCTACACACTTTATAGAACACGTCACACATTTTCTTCGCATACACGTCTCATACACGTTACACTTTTATTTTAATAAATTAATCTTTATTAATTTCTAGAAGCAAGAGTTGTTGAGTATGTTGCGTTGGGGAAGTATGAGAAGGGGGCATAGTACGACAGTGTGAGAGTGATAGGAAAAGGTGTCCATAGGCTGATGGAGTGTGTTGGACGGAAGCTGGTGGATTCTCCAGAATATTGAGGGGAAAAAAAAAATAATATTATAATGTGGGTGTCGGATCTCCTCACTCCAGGGACGACACTTTAAAGGAGGACACGACACACAGCTGACCATCAATCATCATCAGAGTGTAACTGAGGAACTGCAATTGACAGCCAATCATCATCAGAGTGTAACTGAGAAACCGCAATTGACAACCAATCATCCTTATGTAATTGATGAACTGAAATTGACAATCAATCATGATCAGAGGTGTAACTGAGGAACCACAATTGACAACCAATCCCTAGAGGTGTAACTGAGGAACCGCATTTGACAACCAATCATCATCAGAGGTGTAACTGAGGAGAAGCAGTTGTCAACCAATCATCAGAGGTGTAACTGAGGAACCGCAATTGACAACCAATCATCATCAGAGGTGTCACTGATGAACCGCAACTGACAACCAATCATCAGAGGTGTAACTGAGGAACGGTAATTGACAACCAATCATCAGAGGTATAACTGAGGAACCACAATTGACAACCAATCATCAGTAGAAGTATAAATGAAAAACCACAGCTGACTATCAGTCATCATCAGAGGTTTAACTGAGCTGCAGTTGACAACCAATCATCATAAGACGTATAACTGAGCCGCGGCTGATAACATTTGCTCATATTTATCTCTACGTTATTTGGAGCCACACTAGGGATATCCGTGGGCAAGGTGGAGTGACCGTTCAACGTCAGAAATAGTGTAACGAGAAACCACGTAGCAAGTGACGGCTTGAACCTGAGAGTAGCCGACATGTAGTCGTTGGTTATGGTCTTAAGTTCGCAACAGCAGACAGACAAACTGACCTCGGAGGTGCATAACTAGTAGTGATGCACTTCTCTCGAAAGAGGAACGAAAAATAGTAAGAAGACGCACGCCGTTTAGATATTCAAATGTATCGGTAGACAAGCATCCCAATGAGTAATAACTGCCAGCATACGAAAAGTTAAGAAAATTATCATCTTTATCAGGTTTTACAATTGCGTCAACATATGTCATCATGCGCAAGAGAGATAGTGCACGTCTTTGTTTTGCTCTGGATGTAATCTTAAGCCTTTCAGAGTCCTGTCTTTATTCAAATTTTCCATTGATTGTGAACACACTAAAAACCAGTGAGACATAATGACTAAATTATTTAATGGCATCCACATTGCTCAGGCACGTCAGACAATCTACCTGAGCCGCATGCTCACCTAGTTTTCCCCTGTCTATGGCCCTTACATAATCAAACTACACCTGGCGCAGCTGTGGTACCAGACTTCTTCAGTGAGAGGAATTCCTGGCAACGGAACATTACACGACCACAGGCATACACGCGCTGGCAGATCCCGACGGCTCAAAAGACATCGTAACTCCAGTTGCGGTTTGAAATAATAGTGCACTGTTTATTCGTCCATTCATTAACCCACAAGGCATCCTGTTATACACCAGGCTGTCTGGTAACAGCTGTATGTAACACAGTTCAGCGGAAGAAGCAAGCAAGAGGAAATCAACGAGAATCTAGAATAGACGTGCATCAGCTTATGTTAATTATGGATAAAGTGATGGTCTCCTTTTCACGACATGAAGCTTGCAGGGTATATGATGCTTTCCCCATATTTTTAGATCAGTCGGCACTCGGTGGAGTTGTGGTCGGTATCGCACTGGCCGTCATTATTTCCCAGATAATTCTGTCGTAATCATTTAATGTTGGGTCAAAGGTGATTTGAACACATGACCACCGTGTCAGCGGGCAATCGCTCTAGTCTCAGCGATATCACGGCTCTTGTCCGCGTAGTACAAGTATATTAATTTCAGAGGATCTTTCTTTCTTTCTTTCTTTCTTTCTTTCTTTCTTTCTTTCTTTCTTTCTTTCTTTATTTCTTTATTTATTTCTTAGTTTACTCGGTGTTCACGAAACAAACTCAATATTACATTGATATATCAGATAAGGATACAGGAAAGCCCCCGCTATACGTCACTTCGGTTTACGTCGTTTCACTATAACGTCGTTATCACAATGGGACATAACTTCACTCTACGTCGCTACGTTCCGCTATAACGTTCCACTTGTGTTGCTATGCTGTGTTAACGTCGCGATGCTGTGTTAACGTCGCGATTTAACATTTTGTGCAGTGCGTTGTTCCAGGATTTTATCGTGTAATCACCCATAATTATTAGTTCAAAGCGCAGAGTAAGTGTTGATAATGTGTCTGGTTGTAAGAGAACCAGGAAAAGTGTTACTCTTGAGGTGAAGTTAGATGTGTTACGTCGTTTTAAGGCTGGCGATCGGGCTGTTGATATCGGTAAAGTCCATGGTTTACCTCCAACCACGGTAAGGACAATTCGTGCAGGTGCTGACAAAATCAAAGAGGGTGCTAAAAACGTAACTTCTTTGAGTGCTTCCAAGATCACTCGTACCAGAAGTACTCTGATGGAGAAAATGGAAGCACTATTGGCGTCTGGATTGAAGACCAGAACCAACGGAATATGCCTGTGAGCAAGATGGTTATCCAAGAGAAAGCAAAGTCTCTCTATGAAGATCTAGCTAAAAAATCGGGTGAGAGCAGTGCTAGTAGTGCTGATGATAGTTTTGGAGCGAGTTGTGGTTTTAATGCCTCTACGTCCTAATAACTCTACCACTCCCCCTCCAACCCACCTCTATTTAGCCATTATATATCAACAACCATCAAAATAAACATTACATAATTCACCAAATTTCATTTAATTATATGGGAAATAGTGTTTCGCTATACGTCGTTTCACGTAAAGTCGCGTTTTCCAAGAACGTAACCCCGACTTTATCCGGAGCCTTCCTGTATTGCTTTATCCACGAGTAGTATGTTTCCTTTCTGTACATTATTGGTAAAAAAGCATATCTTATACTGACTTAGACCAGTTACAATCTTCCAGTGTTTATCTACCCAGTTTGTTCGACATTCGGCTCACCTCTGATTTCCATAACCCATTTTGCTGTACAGCTGGTTGTACTGTCTATTAATGTGTTCTTTAGTTCTATTTTAGTCTCCGAAGATTTATCTTCTTTCGTTATTTCACATACTTCGTTCATCGTTGTTGTCGCTGTTTTATTTTACATCTGTATTCCAGAAATCGTTATCAGTTCAAATCCACATCTAGCCGGAATGTTACAAATGACCTTGTCTCACAAGTCGATCTAATCGAAAATGGGTACCAGGACATGCCTTGGGAGGGAAAGAATACCGGTCTGATATTGACATCAGCACCAATCCAGTGCCGATTGGTCTATATTGATATCATCGTTAATCCAATGCCGATTGGTATATATTGACATCATCATCAATACAATGCCGATTGGTATATATTGACATCATCATCAATACAATGCCGATTGGTATATATTGACACCATTACCAATACAGTGCCGATTCGTATGTATTGACATCATCATCAATCCTGTGCCGATTGGTCTATATTGACATCATCATCAGTCCTATTGGTATATATTGACATCATCACCAATCCAGTGCCGATTGGTATATATTGACACCATTACCAATACAGTGCCGATTGGTATATATTGACATCATCATCAATCCAGTGCCGATTGGTATATATTGACATCATCATCAATCCTCTGCCGATTGGTATATATTGACATCATCATCAATCCTGAGCCGATTGGTATATATTGACATCATCATCAATCCTATTGGTATATATTGACATCATCACCAATTCAGTGCCGATTGGTATATATTGACATCATCATTAATCATGTGCTGATTCGTATCTAGCACCATATACCCCAAACACTTCAAGGCGTGTAAAGGGCTCTTTCCTGTTTAGTTTAATAACGGCGTTTGCTTTGCCCCCCCCCCCCCCTCCCACCCTCTCCAACCCCGCCCTATATAGTTCTCCGCGTCTTTTCACATTGGTCACTCCTGAGAGAATCTGGTAGAAGCAGTTGTTGTAAAGTAAACTGATGTTTTACAAGGAATTTCAAGGCCAGTAGGATGACTTCGTTGCACTGGGTTTTATCTCATATGGCTGAGTCTCTTTCCTCAGAGCGGTCTGACGAAAGCGTCACACAGAGCACACGCTCTGTAGCTCCAGCGACAACCCCAGGGTCCTCAAAAACATTGCAATCATGAAGCGAATGATGGAGTTCGAAAATGAACCTCGCCAGGTGGCTGACCACTTGGCTACGGAGATCTTCAAAACTGCTATTTCAGTGTGATTTATTTGAGACAAATAAGCCACATCATTCAACAATTTAGATGAAACGCGTATGTCTTCAGACAGATTTCATCCCCGATGATGAGTTCGGCGCTATGTATTGATCGAAGGACATTGAAGGTAGCCGTGGCTTTGTTTATGTTCGTGCTGACGGGTTCTTGTATCTTCTCTCATTGTTCCTTGTCCCGGTGCGATCTCCCTGGCGACCTGGTCAAGACGTCTGCCTCTCAGTTAGAAGATCTTACGTTCGTTTTCGGATCCCTACAGTCAGATCACGTGTGCAGAATTTTCGGAATGCCCATTGGGTTATGGCTGGATCTACAGAGTTTGGTGCTCTGTGCGACACTTTCTGTGGATAGAGACTGAGCCATCTGAGATAAAACCCGGTGTAATAAAGTCCTTCATCTTGCTTTTAATCCACTGTCCCAATGTACCTATCAATACTTCTTTCCAGATCTGTACAATGTCGGACTTATCCATTGCCTAACGATCTTTATTTATCAGTCTGCGTGTTATTTACTCACATTCGCTTTTATTTTCAAAGCAATGTGGCTATTACTGTTGACTGTTCCGTCAGTACTTTTGTCTGCCCGAATATAAAATTCCACATCTCAATAACTAACAGAGGCAATATGATGAAATTTAGCATATAACTTTATCATTATGTCCACCCAACAAAAAATGTTTGTTTTGGAGATTGTACATCAGATTTCAAAGTTTGTTTATATGCCGTATATAATTTACGGGTCAGAGATGAAATGCACATTATTAAATGTATTACGTTTTCACACGGAAATATTAGCGTTGAATAGTTAATTTTCCCGGGGGACATGAGATTGGCCTTATGACAAGAGCCTCGCGTAGTGGAACGGGGCATTACTGTAAAACAAGTTTGTTAGCGAGAAATCACTAGTTTTTCACCAAAACATCGAAGAAATGTCGCCGCTTTCCATGATTTATAAGTTGCTTTTGGATCTATCAAAGACATATTCCTTGGGTGGGGGTAAATATTAGACGGCAGGAAAAATTTCATAACGATGCAACAGACAGTTTTCAAAATAATTGATCGTGAATGAAGGCATTCATTTCTGGACAGACTATAGACTTGTCTTCCCCTGTACATCCTGCGAACACAAGTAAACAGTTTGAGAACATGCATCTTTCCTGTAGTAAAATGCAGATGCGAATGCTGGACAAATGTGCTAAAGACTGCACTATTCCATTTCTCTTCGCTGGCGAAACTGACGCTGTCACTTAGGGGATAGTGAGATGCGCAGTTTTTTTTTAAACGCTCGCTCGCTTTGAACTCAAGCGTAGTCCGTACACACTACTTCTAGTAGTTCTGGATGAATATTGCGTGTGGATAATCTTTCACTGTTAACAGTGTCCCTCGCCATTAGGCGAAACCTCTCCGACTTCAGAGGTACTTGTAATTTACGTCCCAAAGTCAAGGACGAGAAGTCAACATTTTAGTCCAACTGATCAGTGTAGGGGTTGAACTCCTCATCTCAGTATCAGCACACCGGATGTTTATGAACGCGCATTCTTATCCATTCGGCCATGCTGATCTTCAGATGCGCAGTTTTATAATTGCCGAACACACCGAAAGTCGTGGGTTCGAAATCAGAGGCGAGTGATTTAGAAGCAGACCGCTTTGGTTTCATGTCGATGATATGAGGCATCGGCCGTTCCAAAATCAATGGCAAACTACTGAACTAACATTGCATAGTCAATCACAAACAGCCACGAATGACTGAGGTTGATTGCAAAGTCCTGGCGTAAAGGACACGCAGCTAACTGTCTAACTTCTTTGGCAAAGTTGGGAGTACACTATCACTTTCACTGTGAAGTAATTTTATACGGTACAAATACTAGGGTATTGTTAGTGTGTGCTATGTGACTACACATAAAGTTCAGCTTATTGTTCACCTGAATTATTACATTTCTCTCTATGTTTTCATGTTTTGCTGCGTTTTCTGAAGCAATAATTAAATAATAATTTTTTCCGAAGCATTTGTCTGCTATGCAGGCTGCCTGGCCGAGGGGTTAGCAGCTTTCTCCGTTAACCCCGAATACTCTCGTGGTTGACGTGAGCGCACGAGAATTAGAAGTGGTTCGAGTCGCGCCAGTGACTTATGATAGTATGGAGCCGGTCGCTCAGAAAGTCGTGGCGTGCTGATGAGCGTAATCTAGCCTAGGAATCAATATACAGCTGAAAGATGCTGATGTTGACCGCAATATCCTGACACAGGATGGAGACGCGAAAAAAAAACATTGTCTGCGATGGAGATGTGAGGTGATAGCGTCATCACATTTTGTAGGCTTGAGAGCCAGCAGGAAGAGGTTGTCAGTCTTTCCCTCACTTTCACCAGCGACGAGTCCAGGCGTTGAACCCGCGCCCAACCGCGCTCATGACATTACCAGTGCAGTTTGATACCAACTTCGCTAGTTCGGCCCTTTCTGAAATGTCTCTATTGTCTCTGCCCAATCTCATCCCACAACACCGTGCAGCGAGCTTCTAATGGTTGTTATAACATGCCATGTGGTTTATCTATAACTATAGTGTTTTTCTCATGGCTTGGTCTCTTTCTGCAGAGTAGCCTGTTCCAAGTCAGGTCTTAGTCAGATATGATTGAGCTACCGTATGACAGTAGATGGTACTACCTGCTTTCTATTTGCGCCGAATGTTGGGCAGCGCTCACCAAACCCGACTCTCCATATTGTGCCAACGGTTTCGGGTGGAGGGGCGCAATTGAGAGAGTACAAGCCTTATCTTAGTACAAGGAAGTGCAACCTGAAAATGAAATGTCATGGCAGTGCAGACCAGGCCTTAAGCCTTGGTCGGCACCTGCTCTAGGATCGAAGCTCTGACAGGCGGACAGTAAGAACATTGCTTTGCTGATCCGGCAGCTTCTGCAGCTTGTCTTGTTCCAGATGTATAGGTGTTACCTTTCCTGTGGAGTAAACTAGGCAGGCCAAGAGAGGGATCATGATGCATGGGCCACACATGTTCTGTACAATTCAGCCCAGGCTTTGTGTTATAAAGAGATAAAACATTCGCTACCGCCATAGGTTGTAGTTGTGTCATGTTAGAAGCAAGTGTAACAAACTATCGTCTGTGAAGACCGTAAGGTACCACAAAGTTTGTTTCACTAGGATATAAACACGGTTATGTCTGGGTAGCTCCTGCGAACAAGTCAGAGATACTCAACACCGACACAGTGTACATACATTACAATGAATTCCACTACGGCAAATCACAGGAGAATGAGTTGGTGGGGATCAATGATGATATAATTTTACACAATAATAATAATACAATACAAATAAGTATACTAAGACACAACGAATCGACGTTTCATTTATAATAATCTTTCTCAGAAACAACACAAATATATCTAATGATCGTTTCATATCTGTCAAAGCTATCAAAGTTCATTGTTGATGATGCTTATTTGATCGGAGAAAGGAACATGTATGCCCTAGAACACATGTTACAAATGAGGCTTATCTGATCGGAGAATGTGCCATAGAACACATGTTACAGATGAGGCTTATCTGATCGGAGAATGTGCCATAGAACACATGTTACAGATGAGGCTTATCTGATCGGAGAATGTACCCTAGAACACATGTTACAGAGGAGGCTTATCTGATTGGAGAATGTACCATAGAACACATGTTACAGAGGAGGCTTATTTGGTCAGAGAATGTACCCCAGAACACATGTTACAGAGGAGGCTTATTTGGTCAGAGAATGTACCCTAGAATACATGTTACAGAGGAGGCTTATCTGATCGGAGAATGTGCCATAGAACACATGTTACAGAGGAGGCTTACTTGATCAGAGAATGTACCCTAGAACACATGTTACAGAGGAGGCTTATCTGATCGGAGAATGTACCCTAGAACACATGTTAAAGAGGAGGCTTATCTGATCGGAGAAAGGAACATATATGCCATAGAACACATGTTACAGAGGAGGCTTATTTGATCGGAGAATGTACCCTAGAACACATGTTACAGAGGAGGCTTATTTGATCGGAGAATGTACCCTATAACACATGTTACAGAGGAGGCTTATCTGATCGGAGAATGTGCCATAGAACACATGTTACAGAGGAGGCTTATCTGATCGGAGAATGTACCCTAGAACACATATTACAGAGGAGGCTTATCTGATCGGAGAATGTGCCATAGAACACATGTTACAGAGGCGGCTTATCTGATCGGAGAATGTACCCTAGAACACATGTAACAGAGGAGGATTATCTGATCGGAGAATGTACCTTAGAACACATGTTACAGAGGAGGCTTATCTGATCGGAGAAAGGAACATATATGCCATAGAACACATGTTACAGAGGAGGCTTATCTGATCAGAGAATGTACCCTAGAATACATGTTACAGAAGAGTTAAAAAGTCCACCGGACGAGGTAGAGGACAAACAGATCTATCCAACAGGAGCTTAATATTCAAGGAGATGGTTGTTAAGACAAATACAATTTGGGAGAATGAACTATTTTGGGCATGCGAAAACTCACGAGCACCCAGAAAACATATCTATAGCGGCAGGTATATATATATATTCCCATTTGCTATATATTTCAGCTTGAAGATGTATCGTTTTCCGTTAGTTTATGTTGTGTGACTTCTGCAGTATGTACCTGACGAAATGCAACGAAATATTCCAGGCAATAAATTGTGCAGCCTATTGTTTATCTCGACATTATTCAAATTCGCTTTTGGAAATATTGTTGTGAATTTCGTTGTAATCGTTTTCGCACATATGTTATTGTTTATTTTCTTTTTGTACTGATTAAGCTGTGTTTATTCTGTAGTTGAGATTTTTTGGGCCTGCACCGCCTCATTTTTTTCTTTTTCTGTTCATTCTGTTTCAGCTTGGTTGGCGAACTATATTGTCTGCGCCAGTACACTACCACATTCACAATAAGGTTTCATTTACTTATACATGTTATCAGTACAGACGGGTTGTCTAGTACGTATTAGCACGTGCTGTTTAACTACACAGAAGACTAAGCTATCCACACCTATTGTATTTCTCTCTGTTTTTTCTTACTTTGCTGCGTTATATAAAGTGCGCTTCTTAAATGCACTTGTAGTTTTCTTGCCCAAGTCTCACTTCACCACACCGTGCAGGTAGCTTCTTAACTGTGTTATATCATGTAATGCGGTATATTTAGAAATACAGTATCGCCTGTGTGACTACTTGTTTGCTTATTATGTGAACTGTTTTGTAGAGCTTATCATCATGTGCAGTGCTTGTAAACGTGTGCGGTCATGTTTCGACATATCAATATATCACCAGATTCATGGATCTGATCAGTGTTCTTGTCTCGACCATACCACATGGCCAAGCCACCCAGGTATTTACTTCTCTGCCTTCCCCTTGTTCTCTTCCCCGCGATCATGCCTGTTGTCACCAAGTTCTCCAATCTTTTTCATTTCATAACGTGACTAAACAAAAATGTTTGACGAATCATGATGAACTAAGCATCTTTAAAGAAGGTAGTTTGCAGTTGCTATTCTTCCTGGCAGTGACCATACTGTCCGGAGACCGTAGCCATTGTCTCTTTAATAAATATAAAGAGACCCTCTGCCTGCTGTCGCGAAACTTGAGACCATAACCAACAACTATCTGTTGGCTGCCGTCAAAATTCCATCCCCCACCTGCTTTGTAGAGCTAGCTGCTTTATTGCATCCCACACTTCCTTGCGTTGTCCGCCTTGATTATTCCTCATTCAGCCATAGTATATTTACTTTTCCACACTATGCGTGGCAGACAATGTGACTCCTCGGCCACCCACTGCTGACATGTGTGCCGGATATATTTCGGGATTTTCCGCATCGAGGCGAATATATATATATATATATATATATATATATATATATATATATATATATATATATATATATATATATATATATATATAGAGAGAGAGAGAGAGAGAGAGAGACCAGGGCTCCCAGGTCGACCCAACCTCAAGTAGGTACAAAAACTTCTGAGAAAATAAAGGCGACCGGTGGATATTGACCACATCACCCACTGAGTCCCGATTCGTCTACCACCGTAGGCCTAAATCGCTTAAGGCGGGTGAAAGGGTCCCGTTATATCGCTTTCTGTGTGAGTACACTTAATTAATTAGATACACTATTATCGCCAGTTGTAACACAGTGAAATAGAGCTCAACAGAACAGCAAACTAACGGTGGCATTTAGTGGAGTCAACTCAAGCCTAGACTTGACGCGGGAAATCACTCTGTTGAAATGCAGGGTATCAAAACAATTCATATAGCCAAATAGCAAACACAGCTTCACTATGAGTCATTCATGGGCGTTTCTAAAGTTAGTTGGCATGTCTTTTACAGGACGTTACAGTCGACCCCAGCATTTATTGGCAGTTTTAAAAAAAAATTTACTTGGCACCCAAAACTTGATTGATTACATGGGGGATCGGTATCAGTTCCAACTTTAAACAGCACCAGTATAACCACCAGTTTTTATTTGCGGAGCCAAGAAGCGGGATGGTGATCAATATTTAGAAGAAATCAGGAATAATATAAACAGAATCCCTAATAAAAGATCACTGATTTAGCAGACGAACATCCCACGCTTGAAGGCTTATCCGAGGTTACAGAAATCCGTATGTATGACTGCGTGTATCTTCTAATACTTATTTATTTAGCCAATCCTTAACAGCGAGGAAAAGCACTTAGTGCATAAACAATAATTTTCTCTTTCTTTCCTACATGTGTTGATTAAACAAAGTAAGAGTGTCCACATCACTCCCATGATTCCCTGACAAGAATGTGATCATTTAGTTTAACCACAGCTTGCCTTTTTTTCGCAGCTTCTGTTCAGTACGTGCTTTCCTAATCCCCCGTACTTGATCAGAATTGTGTCATCAGTGTTTTGCTTTCCTGGTAATCTTGGGTCGTAGAAATGCCAATCTACCTGTTAAGGAGAGGTTGTTTCCGCAAATTTTTTAGCACCCCCCCCCCCCCTTTTTTTTTGGCAGATGTGTGCAGCAGCAACATACGTGCACACCATAACAAATACCCCCCTCCCCCTTCTCTCTCTCTCTCTCTCTCTCACACACACACACGCGCGCGCGCGCACACGCACACACACATACACACACAGAAAAGGGAGAGAAGGGCCTCCACTTGCGTCGGCTACCTCATCCCACTAACTTTCCCCGTTATAACGACGTACTCCACTTTTCCCTTCTCTTGACGTACCCAAAGAATATTCATTGTTTCCTTCTGATAAATCAATCAATCAGGTGCTGCCTCCACAATGAAGGTTGGCTGCAATGGATCTCCAACACTGTGTGCCTCTCGCCTTGACTGTACATTCTGTCAGGCTGATGTTCGTCCATCTCTTGTTGTTATCTTCCCACTTGTATCGTTGTCTACTTCTTGTTCGCTTGCCCTCAAACCTGTCCTCCGAAATATTTCACTTGCCTCTTATATTTCTTTCGTCAACTCTCTTTTTATTCCCAGTTTTTCTAGAACCTCTTTATTTGATTATTTCTGTTGTCCATGAAATACGACATATTCTCCTGTATATCCACATCTCCGAGGCCTCTATTCGACTTTCTAGTTAATTGTTCAATGTCCAATCTTCCGCGCTATACAGTAGTGTTGAATAGACTTAACATTTGGCAATTCTCATTTTTAATGCGTTGGTAATCTCTCTAGACGTTAATACTGATTTCATGCTGTTGAAATCATTTTTGGCCATTCCTATTCTCTTTTTGATTTCTATTTCACTTCTGCCATCATCTGTTATTACATGTCCTAGTATCTCTCCGTTTACTGTAATGTTCATTGATGACCTTCGCTTTCCCTTGATAATTATCATAGTTTTCGTTTTTAGGATATTAATATTTGATGCGAGTAAAAAATTTTCTGTGAAAGATAACTTTCATGATATCTTCATTACACCTCTTATCCCATGATGTCCTCATCATTCTTCTATAAAACCCCATCTCTGCAGGGGCTACGTAACTTCTAACTAATCTTATCATTGCCTCACTTCCCAAAATCATGTCTGCTGCATAATCTGCAGTTTAGGCAATGAAACCCCGAACAGTGCAAATTATACTCTGGAGCAGAGGTTCCCAAACCACGGCCCGCGGGCCACTTGTGGCCCGCCAGCTGACAGAAAGTGGCACGCGAGGCCTCGTTTCAGTCAAGAGTTCACAATAGAGGAGGATAATGTTGCAGTCTTCATAAATCCGTTCGTATTTCCTGATGCCAAGCTCTGTCAATTACAGCAAAACCTTCAGCACGAAGTAATTGATTTGAAATGCAATTCTGCACTGAGATGTGAATTTCTGGAGCTGCCTGCTTCACCTTCAACTGATCATTTGATTTCATTCTGGCGACTATTACCTGTCGAACAATTTGAACACTTACGTTCATTCGCCCAGAGATACATTTGTCGTTTTGGTTCGACTTACAGATGCGAGCAGTCATTTTCCGCAATGATCGTTAAAAAAAAAAAAAGCAACGTTCCACTCACCGATAGTAACGAAACTGCGCTTATGACTTTGGGCACGATAGATTTGTGCCCAGACATTGATAAACTGGCATCTGAACTGAAGTCACTGGTTATGAAGAACAGTTACAGTTGTAAATTAATTACATTAAATGCGATTTTCGAAATTGATTAAAAATTTATTGTTAAATGAACTGTTGATTTTAAACCAAAAAATGGCCGCAGTGTAGTACTGACACTGACTGCCTTTAAAGTTTTGGAATTTTGTTGACGAAAGTTAAGAAAGGTAAGAATGATATTGCACGACTTTCATAATTTTATAACGCTGTGGCCCGCTTAACTACCAAAAATAGTAGATATGGCCCTCGGCTTGAAAAGCTTGGGAACCACTGCTCTGGAGGTATAATATACGCGCCGAAATGAATGACCTGACACTAATAACTGCAGGATATTTGGCGCGAAAGAGGCGAAACCTAATCCACACTGTTGCTCTCGTTGTTACAAAGCAATGTTTCACTTTGTGCGTTGTTACAAAGCAATGTTTCACTTTGTGCGTTGTTACAAAACACTGTTTCACTTTGTACGTTGTTACAAAGCAATGTTTCACTTTGTGCGTTGTTACAAAGCAATGTTTCACTCTGTGCGTTGTTACAATGCAACGTTTCACGTTTTGCGTTGTTACAAAGCAATGTTTCACTTTGTGCGTTGTTACAAAGCAATGTTTCACTTTGTGCGTTGTTACAAAGCAATGTTTCACTTTGTGCGGTTTTACACAACAATGTTCCACTTTGTGCGTTGTTACAAAACAATGTTTCACTGTGTGTGGTGTTACAAAGCAATGTTTCACTTTGTGCGGTTTTACACAACAATGTTTCACTTTGTGCGTTGTTACAAAACACTGTTTCACTTTGTACGTTGTTACAAAGCAATGTTTCACTTTGTGCGTTGTTACAAAGCAATGTTTCACTCTGTGCGTTGTTACAATGCAATGTTTCACGTTTTGCGTTGTTACAAAGAAATGTTTCACTTTGTGCGTTGTTACAAAGCAATGTTTCACTTTGTGCGTTGTTACAAAGCAATGTTTCACTTTGTGCGGTTTTACACAACAATGTTCCACTTTGTGCGTTGTTACAAAACAATGTTTCACTGTGTGTGGTGTTACAAAGCAATGTTTCACTTTGTGCGGTTTTACACAACAATGTTTCACTTTGTGCGTTGTTACAAAACACTGTTTCACTTTGTACGTTGTTACAAAGCAATGTTTCACTTTGTGCGTTGTTACAAAGCAATGTTTCACTCTGTGCGTTGTTACAATGCAATGTTTCACGTTTTGCGTTGTTACAAAGCAATGTTTCACTTTGTGCGTTGTTACAAAGCAATGTTTCACTTTGTGCGTTGTTACAAAGCAATGTTTCACTTTGTGCGGTTTTACACAACAATGTTCCACTTTGTGCGGTGTTACAAAACAATGTTTCACTCTGTGGAATATGAGACACAGAGCCGGCCGAGTGGTGGTGTCCAGAGTCTAGGAAGGCATTTTCTGGAATATTTCAGTCTTCGTGAAGCTTGTTTGTAAAACCAACAATACGGAATAAATCACAGAAGCAACAGAAAATAGGTTGCACAGATTATTGCCTAGCAGATTTCACGATATCCCGTCAAGTGCTTCTACAGAGTTATAGACCAAATGATGTGAATAAATGAACTATAGTTTGGCTGAAATGCATAATACACACAGTCATTGATACTCGTCGAGTATGGAACATTTATTATCCCCGCGGTTATCACCATGAATTATTTCTGTCTGTAAAACCCGGGTTTTAGACACCTAATTGCTAAATGGCTGACGCTTCGGCGTATTATCATTATTACTTTACGCCAGTGGTTCCCAAGCTTTTCAAGCAGAGGGCCATATCTATTATTTTCGGTAGTTAAGCGGGCCACAAAGTTATAAAATTATAACAGTCGTGCAATATCATTCTTACCTTTCTTAACGTTCGTCATCAAAATTCTAAAACTTTAAAGGCAGTCAGTGTCATTACTACACTGCGGTCATTGTTTGGTTTCAAATTAAAAGTTCACCACACGCTTCGGCGTATTATCATTATTACTTTACGTCAGTGGTTCCCAAGCTTTTCAAGCAGAGGGCCATATCTATTATTTTCGGTAGTTAAGCGGGCCACAAAGTTATAAAATTATAACAGTCGTGCAATATCATTCTTACCTTTCTTAACGTTCGTCATCAAAATTCTAAAACTTTAAAGGCAGTCAGTGTCATTACTACACTGCGGTCATTGTTTGGTTTCAAATTAAAAGTTCACCACATTTTAAATCAGTTTCGAAAATCACTATTAATGAATTAAATTACAATTGTAACTGTTCTGCATAACCAGTTCCTTAAGTTCATTTGTGAATAGTTTTTTTTCCTGGATCCTTGCATTTAAAGAGTTTAAATGAGACGTGATTTCCATCAGAAAT
Organism: Cepaea nemoralis; assembly: GCA_014155875.1. NCBI lineage: Eukaryota > Metazoa > Mollusca > Gastropoda > Stylommatophora > Helicidae > Cepaea > Cepaea nemoralis. The sequence continues at coordinate 1,062,313 of JACEFZ010026686.1, forward strand.
GCCAGGTCACTAAGCTAGTCATCGTTCGGCAGACATTCCCTTTCTGTAGGCACTTCATTTATTTCAGACAGAAACAGAAACTATTTTTCAGTATCCATCTGACATCAAAGTGTAACAGTAGTTCACCGTATTCCTCTTCAGGTCTGACAGAAACTGTCTGAACTCACGCCTGTTCAGCGCCTTACTTCGAATTTTGTTCACACGTCTCAGAACAACATCCATGACATGTTTTCGATTTAATGTCTTTCCACACAGAGCCTCTTGATAAATGATACAATGATATTTTAATATAGTGCTACCAAGAAACTGTTCCAATAATGCTAGACATCCAGACTTTTTACCCGTCAAAGCCGGAGCACTCTCGGTGCATACACTGTCCAATTTGGTCCATTCTATGTTGTTTTTCTCTACACACAACTTCAGAGTTTCAAACAGATCAGTCCCTTTAGTAGTTGCATGCATTGATTCAAGTCCTAGAAGTTCTTCAATGACTTCAAAATTAACGTTTATTGCTCGAACAAAATCTGCGACCTGAGCTGTGTCAGAAATGTCAGTGGATTCATAGATTGCCAATGAATAAAATATACAATTTTTGATATGTGCTGCTACTTGACGATGAACATCGTTGGCTAATTCTTCAACTCGCCTGGCCATAGTATTATTAGACAAAGGAATCTGATCAAATTTTGTTTCACACTTTTTATCGCCAAGCATTCTAGGAGCAGTTTTAAGGGAAGGCTTGATTATTTCTTTTGCATCGGTAAACGGCTTTCTTTTTGCGAGCCAGCAGAAGAGCGACTTCGTACGACTCAACAACAGCACTCTTGCTCTGTTCGTAAGCCTTGGTGAAAAATGACTGCTGCCTGTTCAGACAACTTTCTTGTTTAGCTATGAAATCTTTTCTTAACTCCGAATTGATCGGATATTGAGCATTTATGTCTGAATGTGTGGTCGTGAAGTGTCGTTCCAGATTAAATTTGTTTGTAACAGAAACACAAAATCCGCAGATTAATTAAGCAAACTGGTTTACCACTACGGCTAGGCATAAACATAAATTTCTCCGTCCAATCTTCGTTGAATTCACGACAAGCAACATCTTCACATTTTAGGATTTTATCATTGTTTGATTTTAGATTTTCCACACTCATGTTTATAGGCTTTAACGGTAAATTTTTATTTGAAAAAATCTAATTTCAACACAATCCTACCGACTCTGCTAAACAGTTGTAACAGACGACAACATGGCGCCTTGCGCACTCTGATTGGTCGACAAGGCTGGGATATGGGAAATTCATAACGTTTCGTTGCGAACTGAACAGGCGCATGCGATATCTTAGCATAACAACCACGAGCAGAGTAAATTATCGCACACTGACGGGGCACTCCGGGTGCATTTTTGAAATTATTAAAATATATTATATTAAATAACGAGGCCTCGCGTGCCACTTTCTGACATCTGGCGGGCCATGAGTGGCCCGCGGGCCGTGGTTTGGGAATCTCTGCTTTACGTGTTGTGACCTACACATAAAACAGTTTTATGTCAGTTGCTAAGAAACTCACGTGGCTGTTGAAATAACATGACAAATATACGCATGCATTCAAATGGAACTCGTTGACGACGATTGAAGTAATTCTACTCTTTCTGTCTGTCAGCTTGTCTGTCAGTCTGCGTCAAAATCGCAAGTAGCAAAATGGGCGTTACTGCCAAAGTCTTCGTCAGCAAGCACACAAACAACAAGGAGAAGAGTATTGACCATATCGCGCAAAGAGTAGAAAAACGCTTGTATATTATAGGGACGTTCATGTGAAACCCGTTCCAATGGCTTTATTACAAAAGCATGAAACAAACATTAACAGATATAGTAGAATTAAACAAAGCATTCATTTTGAATGAATTATGCACCATGGATTGGTCAGAAGACGTCGCCGTAGGCATTCAGGCAAGCATCCCATTGCTTAGGTAGGAGGCAAATGCCGTCAGCAAAAGAAGGATTGTGGTTGCTCACTGAATCAAGTGTTTACCGCATTCATTACGTCTGCATCTGTGTGAAATCGTTGCCCCTTGAGAGCTTTTCTTTAGAGGTTCGAACAAATGAAAATCACATGGTGACAAATCAGGATTATAGGCTGGATGTTCCCAGTTCTTCCTTGCTAATGCTTCCTGCACAATTTTGCGACATGCGGACGAGCATTATCGTGCAACAAAATATCACCGCGAGAAAGCACGCCGGGTCGTTTATTCTTGATGGCTTTTTGCAGATTGTCTAGTGTTTGGAAGTAGTGGGGAGAGTTGATGTTTACACCAGGTTCTTTAAAGTCAGCCAACAATAGCCCTTCATGGTAAAAAAATAATGCGCTCAGCATAACCTTACCAGCCGAAACCTGTAACTTGAATCTTTTGGCTTTTGGCGATTCATCATGCTTCCATTGCACGCTCTCTCTTTTGCTGCTCGGCTCAAAGTGGTGACACCATGATTCATCTCCTGCCACTATGCGGAAGAGAAATTCATCTCCCTCCACTCTGTTACGCAGCAAGTGGTTCAAACACCATCCCACGCGTTCCTCTTTTTGGTGGTCAGTCAACATCCGTGTACCCACTGAGAACACACCATTCCGATTTTGCAGTTTCTTACGAACGACCTTTTGAATTGTCCCAATTGACATATCAAATTCTTTCGCTAACGAATTTATGCTTCAACAACGGTTCATCTGCATCAATTTTGGCGATGCTTTTTTCTGTTGCAACAATATGCGCTGGACCTGGCTGTCGAAGATCTGTCGTGAACTGACGTCCTTTCCGAAACATTCGTGCCCAGTCTGTCACTGTTGTCTTGGACACACATTTGTTACCGTATGCTGTCTGCATTCTTCGATGAATGTCCACTGGTCAACATCTTCAAATGAAAGAAACTGAATCACCGCTCTTTGAGCTTTTTTGGAAGGATTTTGAATCAACCCGGCCATTTTCTCAACGGTCAGAAACAGAACCTATTCATCCTGGGACGATAAGCACATGCTCTTTTGTTCATTGGTCAGTACTTATCACATGACTATGACATAATCATGTTCAACGCGTACGCAATTACGCGCGGTGCGGCACGAACGGATTTCAAATGACCGCCCCTATATATATGAGTTTGTGCTTGACATTCTGATCTTCTTTTCTGTGATGACTCCCCACTCCTCTCTTTATCTTTCTGCCTTCCATGGCTTCTGCATAGTATCTTTAATTTTTCCGTATATTGTGTGAGGGATCTAGTTACAATCACCCACACCCACCTCCACAAACCCACCCACCCCCACAAACCCACCCATCCCCTCCCCCACAAACACACACACACACACACACACACACACACATATATATATATATATATATATATATATATATATATATATATATATATATATATATATATATGTGTGTGTGGGGGAGGAGGTGAGGTGGGTTTGTGGGGGTGGGTGTGGGTGATTGTAACTAGATCCCTCACACAATATACGGAAAAATTTAATTTGGCGCACATCAACACAAGAGATGGCTGTAGAGAAATGAGCATTATGTGGAAAGATACTATGCAGAAGCCATGGAAGACAGAAAGATAAAGAGAGGAGTGGGGAGTCATAATGACTGTCACAGAAAAGAAGATCAGAATGTCAAGCACAAACTCATTTACCTAGCGTGCTCATGTAATCACCGTCAGTACCACCATCATCATCATCATCATCATCATCATCATCATCATCATCATCATCATCATCATCATCATCATCATCATCATCATCATGTGTCATGGCCGATAAGCGAGGGTGATCGTGATTCGCCCTCTGAAATGTTCTCTACAGTCTTATTCTTGTCTCGATTGGTCAAGCCATCCAGGTATTAATATCTGTGTTTACCCTGTGTTTCTGTGGCGTAGGGATAACGAATGCAATTCGTAATCTCACATACCGCGTTTGAAACACAGCTGTAGGCGATTTGGATTCAGGCCGTCTTGCGTTGGTTCCCATACAAAGGTTTGAGTGTCGGTCGACCAGAAAGTATTGGCAAACTACTATACGTAAACCTGCCACGAAATGACAAACAACCAAAAACTCTGGGGTTGACTGTCATATCCTCAAGGATATGCAGCTAACTTTTTTCCCATTTGCTCTTTCCACATAAAGTGTGACAGTTATTTTGAAGTTTATTTCTTCTAATAACGTGCTGTTTGGCTGTTTAGTCTAATTTCTGTAATCAATTTACAATCTTAATTTGTTTCTTGAAGAAACTTCTCATTCGGTTTTCTGTACATCCAAGGTATTCTTTGCATATTCCCTAGAAATACAATCCCACTGCCAAATGTTGTTTATCAGCATGTCTGCTTCTTGTCTGTCATAAAAACTGTCATCTACCGCCAATATAGTACTTTGCGGTGTATAGCAGAGGGATCTTCTGGCTAGTGCAGTCGCGGCGAACTGTGCTAGGATTTTCTTTTTGCCCCCGACAGAAACAAATCCCACACCTTACCGAGGGATCGAATCCGGGTCTCCCGAATGAGAGTCAGGCGTTCTAGCCACTCGGCCAGCCGCTCCTCCTTCGTGTCTGTGATTCACATTTTAAAAAAAAAACGTGCAGTAGCAATCCTAACACTCCTGTTCTCGATACAACTGACATATATTTAATGGTTTTTATGTTTTCTATTTATCAGAAGGTTACTTTTGCTATGACCGTTTTCTTGCTCCAATCTCTGCAAGGCACCTTCCGTCAGAAGTTAAGATTGTTCCAAAACTAGTTGTACCGATTCACCTGTATAGAATGTTCCTGTACATTTGTGATATTTCTTTCTTCTTGGAGATGCCCTTAACTTTTAATTTCTTACAATTTAACTCTAACCCCAGTTGATCACTATGTATAATAACACTAATTTTTAAGGCATCATCGAATCACAATGCAGAAATGGTGTACAGCGGTGCTTTTCCTGTTGCCTTCCAACAATTCGACTGTGGGTTAACTCCGCTAGCCTTTTGTGTGCAGTGAAAAATCCTGCTCGGTTGTCCGAATAAAAACACAAAATATGACTAACAAGCTCTGCGAATGTTGACGTCTTGTCCTTGAGTTTGGAACATACGAGGGCGAGTCAATAAGTAAGTCATACAGTTCTGTGGGATGGCTGGTAAATGTAGTTGGTGTTTTCTACAGGTGTCATTAGGTGATAGCAACATCGAACTTTATATTCTCGTTCGTCATGTCGCGCTTAATGTCTTATGCGCATGCGCAGCGCATAAACGAAATGGCGACTGTAATTACGGAGTGTACAACCAAAGCGCAACGTGATGTTGTGCGTTTTTTTTTATTTTTGTGGGCAAAAGGACTGCCTGCAAAGGACATTCATAAGGAAATGCTTAGTATTTATGCTGACAAATGATTGTCCCGTAATTGCTTCACGATGCAATTTGAAGAAAACGTCCAGGACTGCTGACTAGAGGCGTATTGCTTGTTTATGACATTGCCAGACCACATACGGCTCGATTAACTCAGGAGAAAATTAACCAACTAAGGTGGGACGTTCTGGAATATCCACCTTACTAATAGCGATTTCCACCTTTTTGGTCCACTGAAAACCCACTTTGGCGGGAGACATTTTGCGAATGACGCCGAAGTTGAATGTGAATTGAAAACGTGGTTTAGAAAACAGAGCACTCAGTTCTATGCAGCCAGTTTGGGAGGACTGATAAAATGATGGGATAAGTGCATCAATGTTGGTGGAAATTATGTTGAGAAATAAAGGGACAATGTATGTATAAAAAATAAACTCGTCTCAAGTTGTTATCATACTCAGTTATTTTTCTACAGCCATTTGTGACTTGCCGGTCTCTCTGGCTGTGGGGTTACAACACTTTCTCTCTGTAATCCCGTTTATCACGCAGAGTCTCGTAGCGGAGCGAGAGCTGAGGCGGTTCGACCCCCGCTCGTGACTTGCGGGATACTGAGCCGGCCGCTCAGAAAGCAATGGCAAACTACTGAGCGTAATCTTGCCAAGAGATCAACATACAGCTGAAAGATGCTGGTGTTGACAGCTAAGTCCTGTAAAGGATATGCTAAAAAAAAAAAAAAAATTGTGACTTACTTATTGGCTCCCTCTCGTACATTACAAGTACCTCAGATGTCGAAGTGGGTTCACTTGATGTCGAGGGGCACTTGTAAAAGGGAAAGTTAATCGGCACGCAAAAATTAATCCAGGGCACTCCCAGTAGTGGTAACTACTAGCAGTAGTAGCACGTGTATGGACTACTCTTGTGCCCAAAGCGAGTGAACGAACAAGAAAAGAATGCAAAACAAAAATACAGATGTAGGCTCTTTATCAACGAACAAGAAGCATGAAACTCTAGAAAGATAGAATAATATAAAGATATAACAATATAAAATTACAACAATATAAAGATAAAACAATGGAAAGACAAAACAATAGGAAGATAAAACAACAGGAAGGATTATACAATAGAAAGATCAAACAAAGGAATACATATCTTGAACATCAAAGAGCTAGTCAGATCTGTCAGGCAACCAAGGCAAGGGGCGATGTGCCTGTAGAGACAGTTAGTCTGGGCTCATTCTCCAGCGTACAAGGGTATGCAGGATGATTTTTCCTGACCAGTACCGTCTCGTGAACATTAGTACCCGATAATTTTCGTGTAAGGAAATGCGACTTGGAAGGGAAATAGTGCAACTCACGTCATATTTCGTGGCCTAGAATATGCGAACCACTAACACTTCTAAGAGGCGTAGCGATAATTTGTAATTGGCCGGGGTTCCATGTCCACCCAGCCTCAAATTAGTACAGGGAAATGTTCCAGGAAGTAAAAACAGTTGGCATGAAATTGACAACATCGTCTATCGAGTGCTGATTGATCTGTAAAAATATGGGGCTCGCACCATATACCATGAACATCTCAAAGTGTGGATAAGTGACCTTGACTCTTATTTCTTTACTGAATTAATTTTACAATGTCAGAGACACCAAATATCGCATAAATATGTATTCAATACTTTTGTCGAGAAATGAGCAGAAAGAAAAATGAAGTTAAATTAGGAAACAACGCAGTTCTAGCACAGAACTCAGAACTGCTCGTTAAATAGAGTGAATGAATGACAAGACATCTCAGGTAGCGTGTATACAGCGTCCAGAGGGCGCTTGGAACATAAAGTTCTAGGAATATTCTTAAAATAAACTATACGGGACGATAGGAACTTCAGAAGCTGCAGCGCTCCACAGGTCTGTTTTTGTGATTAAGCTACTAGGAGAGAGGCACCAATTCAAACCCTTCGTGCTGCAGATGCGTGGAGGGAAAGCTGACTCGCTGAACTTGTTGCCTGCTGCTCACGGCATGGTTGCTACGCACTCAGGTGAACACAGCAGAGACAGCAGCATTCTAGGGACTGGCTTTGAAGTGGACTGGCAGTGCGGGGATTCAACAAAGTGATAGTTTGTGGCTCACAGTATTGGTCGTATAAGTTTGACGTGTCCGTTAATAAGCCCGAGCTCGTGTTGTAAGTAAAGGTTATGTCGGCTTGTGTTTAACTTCGTGTGACTCGTACATTATTGTTCTCGTGTTTTTCTTTCCATAGATCTATCTGTAGAATAGCAAGTATGTTTTATATACGCCTGAACTGATATTATGTTATAATAGCAGTGAAGTTTTATATATACCACAATTGATATTCTGTTATTGATTTTGTTGAAATTGTACTGAAGGACTTTTAGTACAAAATAATTAGGTTGTCGAGATCTAACCTGGTAAGAAATAAATCAAAATGGATCGTGCTTGCAAGCTGTAATCAGGTTTGTAGGTTTTTTCTCCTCTTTATTTCTGAATTTAAAGTATGTTTTTCCTACTGCAGGACAGCATATTTTCAGTTTTTGAACACGAGTTTTGTTTGCGAGTCTGTTATATAATTTAGTGATTGCTTTCATTTTGGTATGTTCACTGTCTGTCTGTCTGTCTGTCTGTCTGTCTGTCGTCTGTCTGTCTGTCTGTCTGTCTGTCTGTCTGTCTGTTTCTACCTACATGCCTTTTGCCCACCCCTCCCCCTTTCTCAATATAGATAGGCACAGAGAGAGAGAGAGAGAAGAGAGAGAGAGAGAGAGAGAGAGAGAGAGAGAGAGAGAGAGATCGCTGCAGTATTGCAATGGCTAGCACGGTTGCCTTCCAGCCCCGTAGTCATATGTTCAAATCCTTCTCGAGGCAGAGATATTTTATACACTGATCTGGACTCCCAGGGCAACCCAGCCTAAAATGGGCACCAGTAAATGATCTGGGGTGTAAAGGCGACCGCTATGATATTGACCACATCACCCACCGGGTGCTGCATTGGTCTATAGAAATATGGCTCTGTGTACCCAATACGCCTTGCCATAAATCTGATAGTAAATAACATTGCCATCAATCAGAGACTTCAGGCTAATGGTATATTCATGTGATATTCCTTCAACTCGGTCGCCAACATTTGGGACTCCGCTGTGCCCAGTAATTGGCACTAGGCAGACCGCGAGGATCATACCCAGCACAATGTACAATCCACACACAGGATGTCAATTCTACACACCCACACCCAATGTGTTTGACAATGCTAACTAATTGGCTTGACCTATGTGGAGTTTTCACTTTACACTTTAACACACGAACACAAGGTTCAAGGTCACTCGCCACCCCTACCGCCATTACGTCTGCCAAACACTACAACCAATTCACCACTACTATAGTGTGTTTATTTTTGTCTCCCCCAATATAAAATTCCATATCTCAGTAACCAACTGAAGGAAAATGATGAGATTTAGCATATAACCTTATCATTATGTCCACCCAACAAAACAATTTTTGTTCTGGAGATTTTACAGCAGATTTCAAAGTTTGTTTATATGCGGTATATAATTTACGGGTCAGAGATGAAATTCATAATTTTAAATGTATTACAGCGTAGCCAGACAATCAGCGTTCAATGTTGAATATTTTACGTTTTTCACGAGATTGGCTTTATGCCAAGAATCCCACGCAGTTTAAACTGGGACTGTTCAGAGGTGTCGTCACACTGTGGGTTATTTCATAAAACCTGATTATTATTATTATTATTATTATTATTATTATTATTATTATTATTATTATTATTATTATTATTATTATTATTATTATTATTTTTTTTAAATCTTACCACTTATCGCTAACATTGAAATGTGTGAATATTTTTCACTGGGATTTAATGCGAAATTGTGTATACACTTCAAAGCATCGCTATGAAGTTGTACACATATTTTTATATAGAAGCTGATCGCAGGAAACTGTTATATACTATTACAAATTCCGAAAAAAGGACAGTGCATGCATTGGGTTTGAGTAAACGGTCATTGCGTTGATGGGTGCAAGAATCTGAAATAAAACCACCATGCAATAACCAAACGGTAGGTAGAAAGGTTATTGTAGACAGCTTTGACAAAGATGTCATAAGGCGAGCTGTTATAAAAATGATTTTAAAAGTCGCTTAAAAGTCGACAGGGTCGACTTCATTTCACCGGGTTCTATCCCATATGGCTCGGTCTCTTTCTGCAGCGCAGAAAGCATCGCACAAAGCACGAACTCCGCAGCTCTAGCGACGACCCACAGAAGTCTCCAAAAAAATTAACTCGTGAACCGAAGGATGCGGCCCGGAATCGAACCCACAATCTTTGGAGCCCGGGTCAAAAGGCTTGACCACTTCGCCACGGAGACTCCTAAAATTATAAAAATGCTGGATGCCAAAGAAACAGTGACTGTGAGAAAATTTAGGGTTTGGTTGAGAAAGAACAATAACATAGAGCTATCCAAAACAACTGTGTGGAAAATTATAAGGACATTATCTTCACTTTTAGAAAGTTCAAGGGAGGTAGAAATATTCTTTACGAGCAACCGCATTTAGGAGCCATGAGAAGCAGATACCTACGTGAAATAAGGAAAATGCGCAAAGAAAATTATGGCATAGTGTATTTGGATGAAATGTGGATCAATGCGCACCACACAAGTGATAAGGAATGACAATTAGTGGATGGACAGATAAAGCGATATGTGCCCAGTAGTATAGGACAGCTTTTGGTCATGGCCCATGCTGGTAATACGCATAATGAATGCTGGGCTCGTGTTCGTATCAAAGCATACAGACAATAGGGATTATCATAATAACATTAATGGTAATGTATTTAGAGATTGGCTCGAGAATACTGTGCTTCCATCCCTAGATAGACCGTCGTGTCCAATTATGGACAATGCATGATATCAATGTTGTTGCCCAAGAAGACAAAATACCTACAGCATCGAGCACAAAGGGAGCAATAAAGATATGGCTCCGAATGGCAAACATACCATTTCGAGAAAGGTATTTCTAGCTAGAATTGTTGTCCCTTGTAAAACAGACGCCAAAAAAGCAAGAAATATCAAATCGACAAGGTGATAGAAGAGCATCGTCATGGTTGCTTGAGACTTCCACCGTACCACTCTCATTTTAACCCTATAGAACTTGTGTGGGCTAAAATTAAAGGACAGGTGGCAGCTGACAATACTATATTCAAATTGTCTGACGTCAAGATACTAATCCAGTCCGCGCTACTAAATATTGATAAAAGTTACTGGAAAAATGTGAGAGAGTAGTCATCAACCTACTGGAATCGTCCGACATAGATTAAGGTCTGAGCAGACCACAGACCTTAATCCGCGTGCACTCTTACTGGGATATTTTGCTCCAACAATTCGAACGAATTGAAGGCCCTAAACATTACAGCATCAGCACAATGTCAATGGCGACAGTTTGTATTCCACAGTGATGAATTTTCAATTCCGCAAGCCCTCAACGGTGACAAACAACTGGTATTGAAAAAAAAAAAAAAAACACACACACAATAAGCGCATTGAATACCAACAGAAGAGTAATATTGCGGTGGAAACTGACATAATGTGGCATAACAAGAAACGTGAGAGGAAACACGTTGTCAAATTAGGGGACAACACACTTGCATACGAATCAATCTATAAACTACAATGAGAAGAGGACCAACATCTTGGTCGTTAAGAAGAAAGCCCACTACAGAGACACTGACAACTATTTTCATAGTGCAAAACAGGTAATCATGTTCCGTCTCTGAACAGTAAACAGCAGAGTAGACAATCTTTCATGAAGACTCAAAGCGGGTCTGTCACCCATGTGTACGTGTGAACAAACTACACAGACAGCTGAACAGATCCTTAAAAATGGACACATGATGATTAAATTGCGGTATAATTTCTGGTCACACCATACGCACATAAACGCACGGTATTTGGAAGCTTTCACGAACTCAATATTAAAAGCTAAATGCATCCTAGTAATATGAACACTTGTGTACAATTATTAACCAGCAGCTGAAGAAAAAAGAAGGAAATGAAAAATAAGGTAAGAAATATATTCCTTCTACTTTCCTGTCAATGTACACATTATTTACCCCATGCCTCTGTAAATTCTCTGTCTTTACTAATATTACACATTGCACCCCTCTCGGGAGGCTCCGTGGTGAAGTGGTCAAGCCGTCTGACTCGGGCAACGAAGGTTGTATGTTCGATTCCTTCATTTCACGAGTGCATTTTTTTCAGAGAATTCCGAAGGTCTTCGCTGGAGCTACGGAGTTCGTGCTTTGTGCGACGCTTTCCGCCCTGCGGAAAGAGACTGGGCCATGTGGGATAAAAACCCGGTCAATGCAGTCGACCCTGTCGACTTTTAAGCTACTTTTTAATTGCACCCACTCCCATACGAATCTGGCTACGCCTTGTACTTGTGTCCTTACCAGAAATAACGTGGTTTACTGTAAGACTAGTTTGTTAGCGTGAATTCACTACATTTTCCCCAAAACATCAAAGAAATGTCGCCGCTTTCGATGATTTAAGTTGCTTTTGGACCTATCAAAGACATATTCCTTGGGTGGGGGTATAAGATGGCAGGAAAATTTTCATAACGATGCAACAGACAGTTTCCAAAATAATTGATCGTGAATGACGGCATTCATTTCTGGACATACTATACCTAAAGTGGCGTATTGATGACTAACAGTTACTTATAGCTTCTGTTTGTGGGCTAATTTGCTTCCTTCACAAATGTTAAAACTTGGATAACAGGATGAAACAGTTTGTTTTTCCCCGTAATTACTTTGTGCAATATGTTTTAAGTAGAGTAACACTGTGGCAATCCATTACTGGTATTATACTACGCACCTCCATTTAACATACTGTAGCTAAGATAAAAGAACGTGGTTTTGTCACAATTGTTAACATGGATGTTTATTACCGAAAATTATGGATGGCAAGATCTGGGGCAAGAGAAAAAGAGGACGCCCTGGGAAAATATAAATGACACAAGAACACCGGGACTTTGGGACACAAGCTCACCACGACTTTGGGACACAAGCTCACCATAACTTTGGGACTCAAGCTCATCGGGACTTTGGGACATAAGCTCATGCTGAATTAAAGGAAGATAATGATAATGGAAGACAGTGGAGGGACATGATCGTGCAAGCTGTTTTCTTCTTCTCTTTCTCTGCTTATATCGAACCATTCTATTGTATGGTAATGAATCTTAAAATGCGAACGAACTAGGAAGAACTTGAAAGCAGCCGAGATGTGGTATCTGAGACGAGTGCTGCCAATACCTTGGATGGCCAGACATCGATTGCATGGAAGAAGCTAATGAAAGTGGAATATTTTATATATATATATATATATATATATATATATATATATATATATATATATATATATATATATATATATATATATATATATATATATACACACGCACGCACGCAGGCAGACAGACAGACATGCCAAAGACCGAAAATCGTGACGTACATCATTACGCAAGGGTGTTGTCACTTGTGAAGCAAACAGGACTGCAAGAGCTGTGAAAAACAAAGGCTAAACAAAACAAAAACAGAAAGAAAAAAAAAAACCACTGGAATGCCAAGCATTCTTTTCCCACATGGTCAAAGAACATTTCGAGCCAAAATAGGCCTTACCAGCCATCTTAGAACTAACGGCTCCAAACTTTCAACCCCCCTGGATGAAATGTATTGCCATCATCAATCTTGATGGACAAACACCATATATATCATATCGGCTCCATACCTTCAACCCCACTGGATGAAATTAATGGTCATCATCATTCTTGATGGACAAACAACATATCATATGATGATTATTACGAAACAGTAATTTGCTAACACCTTGTCTTGGCGGTTATTTGAATATAATAATAGTATTTGTAGGTTTCATTTCTACAGCTTTGCACAACAAAGTTATTTTAAATATTCACTTTTAATTCGAGGAAACCCGTTACTTGAATATCGAACGTTGCCAAATATAGACCAGCAGACGACGCACACTTTTAATTTCTTCTTACATTACGTCGTAAATGAATGTACTTGTTTAGGTATTTGTAGTTTCTTAACATAAATAAAATTTCCAGATATTTATTATGCGTATAATTTTGTAAAATCATAAATGAAATTGCCCAACTGTTTATATGCTTGTGATTTCTTATTATAAATGCAGTTACGTAAAAGTTTATGTGATTTTTAAACATGTATGTGTTTGTGCTCTCTTAATGTAAATGAAATTGCCTACCAATTTACGTATTTGTAACTTTTAAGAAGTTGCCTAACAGCTTTTATGAAGTTGCCTAACAGCTTAGGTTTGTGATATTTAAGATAAATGAAATTTCCAGTGTATATTTTTGTGATTTCTTAACATTTTCCTTTACAGTTATTTTCTTTCAACTGGTATATTAGTCCAAGTATTAATTATGCTATTAGGCTAGACTATGTCAGTCTGTATGTACATCTATACACATGAGCTCATTGTCTCTCTCTCTCTCTCTCTCTCTCTCTCTCTCTCTCTCTCTCTCTCTCTTTGTCTCTCTCTCTCTGTCTCTGTCTCTCACTCTCTCTCTCTCTCTCTGTCTCTCTCTCTCTCTCTCTCTCTCTCTCTCTCTCTCTCTCTCTCTCTCTCTCTCTCTCTCTCTGTGTCTTTCTGTTCTGTGACAGGTACTGATATTATTGATAGCTGTTCTAGCGTGTATAATCCTCAGATTACAATATTAATATGTAAACAAAGAATATCATAGACATACAGAAAAACTAAGGACCAAGTCCTAAAAGAAACAGATGAGAAGTGTACACTAATTAGAGACATTAAACGTAGACAGTCAAAAGTTATTGTACACGTTTTGAGAAGAAATAAGTTGGAGAACCTGGTGACAGCTGTCAAGATTTAGGGGAAGAGAGCAGGGGGAAGGCAGAGAAGTAAATACCTGGATGGCTTGACTACGTGGCATGGTTGAGACCAGAACACACAGCTGATCCACGACTCTGGTGATAGCGTGAGATGTCGAAACCTCTGATATTGGAGTGGGTTCGCCTGATGACGAGGGACACTCTTAATAGGGAAAGCTAACCCACACAAAATTCAGTCCAGCGCTGCTATAAATAGTGTGTATGAACTACGCTTGAGCTCAAAGCCAGCGAGCGCAACAAAAAAAAAAATGACCGCCCGCGCTTATCGGCATTTCACATGATGATGATAGTAACTATAAAAGTTCACATAAAAATGTGACGGTGGAATTGATGATTAGGTCACGCGCATGCGTTAATACTGGTTATATGGGATGATGAGGATGTGACCTCGAGAGCTTTGACAATGGCATCCGTCTGGCAAACGAATGCTCTCTCTCTCTCTCTCTCTCTCTCTCTCTCTCTCTCTCTCTCTCTTTCTCTCTCTCTCTCTGTTTGTCTCTCTTTCTACTCTTTATATCTGTCTGTCTCTCTATATCTGTCTATCTGTCTCTCTATATCTGTCTATCTCTCTATCTCTCTATATCTCTGTCGCAGTCTCTCCCTCTCTCTCTCTCTGTTTGTCTACCTCTCTCTGTCTCTTTATGTGTCTCTCTCGTTCTCTATGTCTATCTAACTGACTCTCTGTCCCTTTCTGTCTGTGTCTGTCACTCTATATGTCTGTCTCTCTATTTCTGTCTATCTCTGTCTGTTTGTCTGTCCTCTCTCTCTCTCTCTCTCTCTCTCTCTCTCTCACTTTCTCTCTCTCTTTCTCTCTCTTTCTCTCTCTTTCTCTCTCTCTTTCTCTCTCTCTCTCTTTCTCTCTCTCTT
>JACEFZ010026686.1:1080000-1105000 GCA_014155875.1 Cepaea nemoralis
GATTGGCTACCTCATCTTGTAGAAAACCTTCCGCTACAAAATCAAGCCAGTGATGAGCAAATCTATAAACAGGTTTGACATTAGGGCCTATGCTCATTGGGAGATGTGAAGTAGGCCTAGGAGGAGGAAGAATCCATTGGGCATCCTCACAGTGACGGGTCGGTGCTTGTGGTTTAAGGGTTAACGGCCCGCTTCCAAATCGCCCGTAGCTGTGTTTCGAACGAGGTCCGGGGGTTTACCAACTGCGTACGTAAACCTTTCGCCACTGACCTGGTAGTAAATCATAAACAGCCAATAAATGCTGGAGTTAACTGCTGGTAATAAATGCTGTCCTGTAAAAGAACGTGCAACTAACTTATTTTAACGTATACGCAATATTTTGTGGTCCATAGGCAGCGTCACGGGTAACTGGTTGTTGAAGAGTTCCATCTTGAGCCAAATGTGTGGCCAGAGCTGCCGTCAGTGCAAGGCTGTAGCATGTCCATGATGATTGGTTCATCGGTCGGTCGGTTGGTTGTGAATTGCATGGAAGACCGAGTTTAAAATCTTTAAGTCCATTGCAATGGCGTTCAGATGGTCAAAGTCCTGACAAGGGTTTGAATTTATCGGAGTGAAGATCATGTGGAGACTGTTCCCCTGACAACCGCAATGTGCGATCTCTAGGCGAACTGAGTTGCAGAACTCTTTAAGCTCAGAAACCCTTTCTGAAACTACACACTAGTACACACCCGTTGAAAGGCATATTAGGATGCATCCAGGTCACGATTCAGCACGGCACAGACTGACTGGGGTTAGGCCTGGGCTGGTCATGTTTCATCCCAAGGCTTTCCGTATTCGTTGCCAACTTCCAGGGCAATGCCCAGGAGAAGTTTAGTTTAGTCGACGGATCAACATCACGGCACACGGGTGTAACCCATAAGTGCTCCGTTCTACTCCTAACTCAATTCTGAGTCCGAAGTTTCTCAGCTCAGTGCACGAACTCCGTAGCACCGGCGAGGATCATGCAATACTTTGGGTAGATTTTTAACTCGAAATTTTGCCCGGGCAGCGCCGTTAGGCTACTCTGTTTCGATTTCCAACTGCCAAGGGAATTTTTACGTGCGCAACAATACACACGAGCGTCCGACTCACTACCCAGAGACCAGGGAAAATTTTGGTACTAGAAATCCACGTGAAAAAATCCCGGCCCTCGCCGAGGCTTGAACCCGGGCCCTCTAGCACTCGAGGCGGACACCATACCTCAAGACCATTCAGGCCCCCCCCCCCCATGTCCAGGGGGAAATGCCTATTATTTGTCTTCCTCTAATCTCTTTAACTAGAACCTTTTCAGATGTGGACAGTGTAGTCAATTTAACCCCATTCTCACAAAATGTCCGAACCATAATACTTTTTTTACTCTTTACAAATTCAGTGCTGAGAAAGGTATCTGCCATTTTTATCTTGTCATTTCTAATGAGAGCTGTGGTTTGTCTAACTCAGTGGTTCTCAACCGGTGGGGAATCCCCCCCCCCCCCCCCCCAGGGAGGGGGGGGGAAATTTCATGGTTTCCAGGGGGGGGGGGAATTAAGACCATTTCAAGATCGTGTTAATACAAGAACCGATTACTTGACATAGTTTTTCCCTTCATACTTTACAGTTATGTATGTCTCCTCCTTCTAAAATTCATTTTATAAAGTAAGTAGACCCACAAATCATGTTTTATGTGGATGTCTAGACTTCTTTTAGTATATGCTATTACATTTGCCTTCCACTTTTACGTGTACTGTGTAGGGGTGGGGGGATTTTTAGATAGGAAATATGAAAGGGGGGGGGGGAATGACGTTCTGAAAATACGGTTAAGGGGGGAACGGGCCAAATTTTTGATAGGAAGGGGGGAATGGCGTTCTGAAAATATGGTGAAGGGGGGAATGGGCCAAAAAAGGTTGAGAACCACTGGTCTAACTGTTTCATTTCCCACGTGACGCGGATTTCCCAAGCCCCAAGTAGCAGGCACCTGTTGTGGGTATGCTATGTTTATTTAGGACCACACATTTTGTAGATTGAGTGCACGGAAAACTAGGAGGCCAGACATTTCCTCCATAGCTAACGTTGAGATCTGTCATTGAACTCTCGTCCTACTGCGCTCTTCCATTGTCAGCGGAACGTCCTTTCCTTTACACCAACGCACCCGCGTTTCTGCCCTTATGGTGTAAATAATGCAGTATGTTCCATACTAGTAGCCGAGTGTTTCTAGAAATATGGTCTCTATCACTAGCCGCTTGAATTCTGTACGATACCTGAATGCTTGATTGATCGTGACCGTTGGTAAATTACAGCACCTTTTGACATGTTCTTTCTGTTTCTATGTCTGGTTAATAAGCTTCCGTGCAAATATTCCCCAGATACTTGAACTCCGGATCATTTCGTACTTTCACATTGAGCTCTAGTACGTTAAGTGGGCTTGGTGATTAAGGATTAGTCAGGACTGTCTGTCATCTTCGCACTCCGGACAGTCCATAGATGATCCGATCTCCTCCTTAATATCCTCGCCAAATTCCGTGTAAAACAGGGCGGCCTTTAATCGTGTCTATGGTCGCCAGCCATGAGTCTCGGACAGTTTGTCCTTTTCGCTTGTCGGGAAGGTTTGTTTCCCCAGTGCGTACTCTAGAAGCACTGGGCTTGATGGTTGTGTATCTTAACAGTTTCGTTCCTCAAGATCGGTTTGTCGCGAGTTATATTTAAATTCCTTTATGTGGTTTCGAAATGTGTCTGTTTCGTCATGGAAGGGGGAGTGGCTAAGAGGTTACGTCGTCCGTCCCTGTCTCGTGCATGTTTGGTTGGATTCCAGGAGTGGACTGTATGCATTTTTTTTTAAAAATAAGAGATATTTGGTGTACACACCTTCCGACCCTAGAGTAGTGGATCGGACGTATAACCTTCTCGGAGAAGCCAGATAATTCTGAAGACCCGAGTTCACGATTCGGACCTTTATAACCGGTGGACAGATAGACACCCAAGAGATCAATACGAATCGGCCGCAGACCAGGGTATATTTCAACATGATAAAACCCATCCACAAAAGAATGTTTACATTATTTTGATTCTGGTACTCACACGTTTCATTCAATGTCGATGCTGCGGAGTGCGTGCATTGTGTTGAAACTCTCCCTGTTTGATTCATGGGGGACTACTCGATCACCTTTAGTGATAGTCATGGAAGTTATTTTTTACCAAAACACCAATAAATAAATAAATAAAAACATCAAATTTCGTCGTCGTAAACTAGACGTTGCATCAGGAAAGAGTAACTCATTCAGGGAGGTTTGTTGATTTGTGATTATGGTTTTGTAATCCCACACCCACCACCATCTTGTCCATGCCGAGCGACGCAGACGATGTATACCTTCAAAAACATTTGCCTTCTGTGTTCCTGATAGTTTCGGCTATAATTGCTGTTTCGTGTGGCTCTCTCAACCTTTCCGCATTTCGCCTTTTGTCATCCAGCACTACGCCTTCTGTCCTCCAGTATTTCGCCTCCCATCTCCCAGTATTTCACCTTCTGTCATCCAGCATTTCAACTTCTGTCATCCAGCAATTCACCTTCTGTAATCCAGTCCTCTGTCATCCAGTATTTCATCTTCTGTCACCCAACATTTCGTCTTGTGCCACCCATCATTTCACCTTCTGTCATTCAGAATTTTACCTTTTGTCATCAAGCATTTCGCCTTATGTCACCTAACATTTCATCTTCTTTCACCTTACATTTCGCCTTCTGTCAACCAACATTTCATCTTGTGTCACCCAACATTTTATCGTCTGTCATTCAGCATTTCATCTTCTGTAATCCAGCCCGTTGTCATCCAGTATTTCACCTTCTGTCATCCAACATTTCACCTTCTGTCATCCAGTATTTCACCTTCAGTCATCCAGTATTTCACCTTCTGTCATCCAGTATTTCACCTTCTGTCATCCAGTATTTCACCTTCTGTCATCCAGTATTTCACCTTCTGTCATCCAGTATTTCACCTTCTGTCATCCAGTATTTCACCTTCTGTCATCCAGTATTTCACCTTCTGTCATCAAGTATTTCACCTTCTGTCATCCAGTATTTCACCTTCTGTCATCCAGTATTTCACCTTCTGTCATCCAGTATTTCACCTTCTGTCATCCAGTATTTCACCTTCTGTCATCAAGTATTTCACCTTCTGTCATCCAGTATTTCACCTTCTGTCATCCAGTATTTCACCTTCTGTCACCCAACATTTCACCTTCTGTCATCCAGTATTTTACCTTCTGTCATCCAGTATTTCACCTTCTGTCATCCAGTATTTCACCTTCTGTCATCCAGTATTTCACCTTCTATCACCCAACATTTCACCTTCTGTCATCCAGTATTTCACCTTCTGTCACCCAACATTTCACCTTCTGTCATCCAGTATTTCACCTTCTGTCATCCAGTATTTCACCTTCTGTCATCCAGTATTTCACCTTCTGTCATCCAGTATTTCACCTTCTGTCATCCAACATTTCACCTTCTGTCACCCAGTATTTCACCTTCTGTCATCCAACATTTCACCTTCTGTCATCCAGTATTTCACCTTCTGTCATCCAGTATTTCACCTTCTGTCATCCAAAGTTTCACCTTCTGTCATCCAACATTTCACCTTCTGTCATCAAACATTTCACCTTCTGTCACCCAGTATTTCACCTTCGGTCACCCCGTATTTCACCTTCTGTCATCCAGTATTTCACCTTCTGTCATCCAACATTTCGCCTTCTGTCACCCAACATTTCACCTTCTGTCACCCAGTATTTCACCTTCTGTCACCCCGTATTTCACCTTCTGTCATCCAGTATTTCACCTTCTGTCATCCAACATTTCGCCTTCTGTCACCCAACATTTCACCTTCTGTCACCCAGTATTTCACCTTCTGTCACCCAACATTTCACCTTCTGTCACCCAGTATTTCACCTTCTGTCACCCAGTATTTCACCTACTGTCATCCAGTACTTACCTACTGTCACCCAGTATTTCACCTACTGTCACCCCGTATTTCTTTCTCTGTTCACCTCTGGCTCTGACACCCTCAGTCTTCCCGCTTGTAATCCAATATAAGACGTGTCAAGCCATGATGGTAATATGGGCGTACACTGTGCTAACCGTCGGGGCTTAACATCAAGTTGAGGAACGATGTTGTTCTTCCTCCCCCGTACACAGCGCAGGGCTCGAGTGATCCTCGTCACATGAGGGACCAGGGGTTAGAAATCCGTGCATATAAGTACGATTCGGACGAGAGTTGGTAGCTCCACCTCTTGATGCTCTGCCTGCCCGTCTGCCTGCCTGCCCGTCTGCCTGCCTGCCTGCCTGCCTGCCCGTCTGCCCGTCTGTCTGTCTGTCTGTCTGTCTATCCGTCCATCCGTCCGTCTGTCTGTGTACGGGCGGGCGGGTGGTCAGATGACAATTGGGTGTTACCGCATCCGACCGCGTTCCTGCCATTATTTGGGCAACGCAACAACCATTACACTGAGGCGTTCGTCACAAAAGGAAAGGATTGGCCATTAATATCTCCATACATTCAGGGCTAGAACATGTAAATGGTCCTTACACATCATAAACCCACAGAAGGTTCCTGGTACGTTATACTGCAGCAAATATCATTATGTTGTGTGTGTATCTGAATATAACGAATACCAGCACTGTCCCTACATCAAATATCAGTATGTTGTGTGTGGATCTGGATTTAACGAATACCAGCACTTTCCCTACATCAAATATCTGCCACGAGAGAAAGAGAACTCCCGAGAAGAAATTGGATTGGCGACGTCAAAGACATACTACAATCACACTGAATGACACTATCCAGTGCCACCCATGGGGCGCTGAAACGCCAATTATTCCTTTCCACGACGCTTGAAGTCAAAAGTGGTAGATGATGGTGATGAATTATTTCTGTCACACCGTAACTTAATTATGTACGGAATCAGTTGACTTTTGTTGTCGTTTTATTACAATACAGGTGTTGATTACAACAAACCTACTGGCTTAGTGGTTATGGATTATTGATAAATAAATTAACAGGTGTTGATTATCATGTATACAACAGACGGGAATCATGTACTATATGACACAATGGGGCGGCCGTGGCTGAGAGGGTATGGCATCTGTCTCCGACTCTGAGGGTATCGGGTTGGATCTCGGATAGAGCTGGTTGTGTTTCCAAAACCACTGGTTTCTAATGATATCACACACCCTCTCATCCCTGGGGTAGTGACATTGGGTACCTCGTCTTCTTGGATCAGGGCGAAAACCAGAAAGTCCCATGTGCAAATTGCACATTAAAAATTCCACAGCAGTTGGAAATCGTAAAGAGTAGGCCGTAATACCACAGTCTTGGCAACATTGTTAGGAAAGGAAACAAACCCATGTGTAGTGGACAAAGAAACAATTAAGAATGTGATGATGATGATGTTAATAATAATAATAATAATAATAATAATAATAATAATAATAATAATAATAATAATAATAATAATATTCTTTGCAGGTTCAGAACGTGGCTTCTTTTCTTCCTTTTCTTCACGAAATGATGATGCCTACAACTGAAATAGAAGAATGAATTTGCGTCACTCAGCTCTGATCATTATCTTATTACTGGTATTTGCTCATAGCTAACCCAGTGCTCCCAACTTTTAAATGGAGAATTGGACAAGCCACATTATCTACAACGGTAGTCATAACAGTAGCACCCCGATCAACGCCTCAGACAACACAACTAGCTCTGAAGATACCTTTAGCCATAAATGGAGCTTCGAATTCTCCGTCGTCCTGGCTTGTATCATGTCCATTTCAGCTTTCTGCACTGTAGTCGGCAACAGCATGGTCCTGATGGTTATCATTCGCCACAGAGGAATGCGGACGCGTACCAATTTGTTCCTGCTGAACTTGGCTATAACAGATCTGCTGGTCGGGCTCTTCGTGGAGCCCTTTTCCATCACCACCCTTATAGAGAACAGATGGGTGTTTGGGGAGAAGCTGTGTGCGCTGAACGGTTGGATGAACAGCTTCTGTTTGATCACGTCCTTCCACACGTTGATGTACATCAGTATACACAAGTATTTCTCCATCGTCAAGCCCCTGAGTAGCCCTCTGCAGCTGCAACACATCATCATCATGATGATATCTGCCTGGCTCTGGGCGGCTATTTGTTCTACGTTAAACATCGCTGTGCTTGTGGTCGAGTACAAGCCAGGGACCTCGCAGTGTGGACCCCGATATCCCAGCACCGCGGGGACATTTATTGTCCATGGCCTGTTCCAGCTGACTGTCATGTATATACCTGCCGCGTAAGTATATTTTTCTTGTGATGTGTTTGTAGTGTGCAGTGTTTGTTTTCTGTGAATTTATACATGCAAAGGTAACGAGATTGAATTTAGGTTATAAATCAAGAATCACCATCACTATACCCGGGCATTTCTGCACGTGCTGCATTCACTCTTCAGTAGCAAACAAAGAGATTCCAGGCTGGTGGTACCAGTGGCAGCTTGGCTGAACGTCAGCCAGCATTTTCCTCTACACTTTGAGTGTCGTCTAGACTCTGTGTCCATCACCCACTGAATCCAGCTTCTCCAGATGTGGAGCCTCCGTGTTCTTCTTGCACTGTCCACTGGATCTCAAAGGGCCTTCACTATGTCTTTTTTTTTTGCGTATCCTTTACAGGACATCGCTGTCAACACCAGCATATTTCAGCTGTATGTTGATTTCTTGGCAAGATTACGCTCAGTAGTTTGCCATTGCTTTCTGAGCGACCGGCTCACATACCCCGTAGGTTACCGATGCGATTCGAACCACTGCTGATTCTCACCGTCATCACGTTAACCACGAGAGTATACGAGATTACGGAGAAAAGTCGTAAGCTCTAAGCCAGGAAGCCGGCTTCACTATATCAGCCCTACCATAATATAGCTCGCCTCCCAAATCAGCTGCAGCAGCCAAGTTATTAACCTATTCATCTAAATAACAGGACTGCTATGGCAGAAGAGATGTTGATATATCCGTTTGAGTTGTTATGTAAGAGTGTTCTGTTCTCCTTCTTATTGTAGCTTTACTTTCTATAGACATCCCTGTTACCCAGCCAGAGTCTTAACACGCCCTTTTGTTTCAATTAATATTGTCATGGCCTCTTGCAACCAAGAACTTTATAGAAAACGTTCATAGACTGCTCTTTGCTTCTGATTATTCTGATTATTGGCCTTCTTCCAGCTCTGTGGCTAGAGCTTGTTTGAAGATAGGTATAGAGTGACAGTTGATTGGGCTTCATTCTCATAAGATGTTCCAATCACCTTATTTGTTGCCTAGCCGTTTACAGCAAGCTAAAATACACGTACACACTTTACAAAACCCTGAGACCTGAGATCCTTGAACACCATCTGTTTATGATTGTTTCTTCGCAATCCTTTCTGATTCATGCTGTTATCACTGTATAGAATTGAAGTGTCTTGCCTTGTTACGTGAAAGGAGATACAAACTGGCTTTATTCTGATATTTTATCAGAGATTGCTAGTGCAATAGGATATTACGTCACAGTGTGAATGGGCTGTACAAAGTTTGTCGTGAATAGCAAGATGATACCAGAGCTGTGGATGCAGTTTAAAGAAACGTGGTAAAGGAAGTTAAGTCTGCCCAACTGAAAATGTTTATTACATAACTCGAAATTGGCTGTGAGAAAGCATCGGTTTCCCTTGTTACACTGTATTCTCATTCAGAGAATTAAAGAAGCAAATGGGATCATCATCAGCGCATTTCAGAACGTCGCTCCCATCACAGTGTGCCGGGAAGATTCTCGATTTATCACCAACTCTCCTGCTTCATGGATGTTCACGCCCATTGTGTCTTTTAACAGATTAAGTGCCATGTGGTGATAAATCCGGCAAGGATGTGTACTGTCCCCAAGCCTCTTCAACCTATACACAGAAAGAAATTTTAAACAAGCTGAAATGCCTAGACTCAGCATCAATGAAAGAATCATAAACAATCTTAGATATGCAGACAATACCGTGTTACTAGCAGAAAGTGAGCAAGAGTTGCAAGACCTAGTGGAAGAAGTAAACAGGCACAGTGCAGAATGCGGCTTAGATATTAACATCCAAAAAACAAAAACTATGATAATTAGCAGTGAAAAGGAAAGGTCGTCAATGAACATCCAGTAAACGGGCAGATACTAGAACAAGTAACAAGTTTCTCCTATCTTGGACATATAATAACAGATGATGGCAGAAGTGAAATGGAAATAAAAAAGAGAATAGGAATTGCCAAAAAATGCTTTCAACGGCACAAAATCAGTATTAACATCTAGAGAGATTAATAACGCATTAAATATTAGAATAGGCAAATTCTACGTATATTAAACACTACTGTATGGCGCGGAAGCCTGGACATTGAGCAAGTAACTATAAAGTTGCATAGAAGCCCTGGAGATGTGGATATACAGACGAATAGGTCGTATTTCATGGAAACAAAACAATCAAATGCAGAGGTCCTAGAAAAACTGGCGGAGTGAAGAGAGAGTTTATGAAAGAAATAAAGAGGAGTCAAGTGAAATACCTTGGCCACGTTAAAAGACATGATACTCTTATAAAAACCATACTGGAAAGCAAGGTTGAGGGCAAGCGAGCAAGAGGTTGTTGACATCGATACAAGTGGGAGGATAACATCAAAAGATGGACGAACATCAGCCTGACAGAATGTACAGTCAAGGCGAGAGACACAGTTTTGGAGATCCATTGCAGCCAACCTTCATTGCGGAGACGGCACCTGATTGATTGATTGACAGATGGTTAAGAGATCTCATGGTCGGCCTCTGCTACGATACAAAGATGTGTGTAAGCGGGACATGATTGATACAGGCATTGATAATGCACATTGGGAGCAAGTCGCCGCTGAACGTGTTGCATGAAGGGCAAATATCAAAAATGGAATAAAGATAAAGGAGAAAGTGATTGCAGATAAGTCACATACCGAGCGTGCGAGACGTAAGATTGTGAATGATATTGGAAATGACCATGTGTTCACATGCATCCACTGTGGACGAACATTTACAGAGCGAATTGACCTTATCAGTCACACTCGTCACCGTCACGGGATGTAGTTATTATGCCTTTTTGAAGCACAATGTAACGAACTATCGTCTGTCAAGACGGAAAGGTGCCAATCACAGTCAATCATTGTTCTAATGGCGCAGTCGCTCGAAGAGTAGATTTCTGCATTTATGTGGTGAATCTATGTCTATGCAGTGACGAATCTTATCTTGATCTGTCTGTCCACTTTCGAACAAGAAGAAGAATGGTTTTGCTCCCCGTGCTGGTCCAGCCAGGCCATGCCATTAGATGTGGGGAGCTGCAGTTTATGTCCCAGTGCCAAGTGTATTGCGCTGGCTAATTTGAGCTTGTGTCATTCTAAGATGTCACTGATGTTGTCGAACCATCCGCTCCTTGACCGTCCTGGTGCTCTGTAACAGCTGTTACACACTTCAGTACTCATCCACCAACTCATGGTGGGTAACTATGCGCTGTTACACACTTCAGTACTCATCCACCAACTCATGGTGTGTAACTATGCGCTGTTACACACTTCAGTACTCATCCACCAACTCATGGTGGGTAACTGTGCGCTGTTACACACTTCAGTACTCATCCATCAACTCATGGTGGGTAACTATGCGCTGGTACACACTTCAGTACTCATCCATCAACTCATGGTGGGTAACTATGCGCTGTTACACACTTCAGTACTCATCCATCAACTCATGGTGGGTAACTATGAGCTGTTACACACTTCAGTACTCATCCATCAACTCATGGTGGGTAACTATGCGCTGTTACACACTTCAGTACTCATCCATCAACTCATGGTGGGTAACTATGCGCTGTTACACACGACAGTACTCATCCATCAACTCATGGTGGGTAACTATGCGCTGTTACACACTTCAGTACTCATCCATCAACTCATGGTGTGTAACTATGCGCTGTTACACACGACAGTACTCATCCATCAACTCATGGTGGGTAACTATGCGCTGTTACACACGACAGTACTCATCCATCAACTCATGGTGGGTAACTATGAGCTGTTACACACTTCAGTACTCATCCATCAACTCATGGTGGGTAACTATGCGCTGTTACACATTTCAGTACTCATCCATCAACGCTTGGTGGATGGCTATGATCTGTTACACGCATCCAGGAAATGTATATAGTTAACATTGGTTTGTTTTGACTAGTGTGGTACGATTAAAACCACATGATCATATTAGGTTGATTATACAGTTAATTATAGGTCTTTTACGCGACAGTACGATCTACTCCAGTATGATATTTGCGGTTTTACTAGGCACTGTTATTTCAGTAGTTGGCCATTGCATTCTGAACAACCGACGTCTCATCCCATGTAAATCAACTCAAAGCGGAATTATTTTTTTTTCACTCGCCAGCGGCTGATTTCGAACCCTCGCCTCGATATGATGGGGAATAATGAAGCTACGTTGATCATGTGATAGCAGAAATGAGAAATATTTGTGTTTAAGTCAACCCAATAAAAATAACAGTTTTTCGTTTGCTTTATGTACGAAGAAGCTGTTGTCTGTTATTAATGATGTGTCTTATTAATGATGTGTCATATTCACCTCATTTAGATTCCTCTCGTCCATTCTGTAAACATTATTGTTGTCATGTTTGTGTGCGTATATTAAGGATAAAGAGCATATTCATCTGTGGTATTTAGAAGGAGAACAACTACTATGGCGAGCATCAGTAGTGGACAGGAAACAGTTATACTCATTGCATTGGCATGGGATACGTTTATGTTAACCATCGTGAAATATTGGTTTCGTAAAAGTCCTGAAACAGGAGCCCGATAGGTGTCTGTGATCTGTTAGGACCGCCATGTTTTGTAGGTGTCTGTGATCTGTTAGGACAGTCATGTTTTATAGGTGTCTGTGATCTGTTAGGACTGTCATGTTTTATGGGTGTCTGTGATCTGTTAGGACAATCATGTTTTATAGGTGTCTGTGGTCTGTTAGGACCGATATGTTTTGTAGGTGTCTGTGATCTGCTAGGACTGTCATGTTTTATGGGTGTCTGTGATCTGTTAGGACAATCATGTTTTATAGGTGTCTGTGATCAGTTAGGACAATCATGTTTTATAGGTGTCTGTGATCTGTTAGGACAAACATGTTTAATGGGTGTCTGTGATCTGTTAGGACAATCATGTTTTATGGGTGTCTGTGATCTGTTAGGACAATAATGTTTTATGGGTGTCTGTGATCTGTTAGGACAATCATGTTTTATGGGTGTCTGTGAACTGTTAGGACAATCATGTTTTATATGTGTCTGTGATCTGTTAGGACTGTCATGTTTTATAGGTGTCTGTGATCTGTTAGGACAATCATGTTTTATGGGTGTTTGTGATGTGTTAGGACAATCATGTTTTATAGGTGTCTGTGATCTGTTAGGACAATCATGTTTTATAGGTGTCTGTGATCTGTTAGGACTGCCATGTTTTGTAGGTGTCTGTGATCTGTTAGGACAATCATGTTTTATATGTGTCTGTGATCTGTTAGGACTGTCATGTTTTATAGGTGTCTGTGATCTGTTAGGACAATCATGTTTTATGGGTGTTTGTGATGTGTTAGGACAATCATGTTTTATAGGTGTCTGTGATCTGTTAGGACTGCCATGTTTTGTAGGTGTCTGTGATCTGTTAGGACAATCATGTTTTATATGTGTCTGTGATCTGTTAGGACTGTCATGTTTTATAGGTGTCTGTGATCTGTTAGGACAATCATGTTTTATGGGTGTTTGTGATGTGTTAGGACAATCATGTTTTATATGTGTCTGTGATCTGTTAGGACAATCATGTTTTATAGGTGTCTGTGATCTGTTAGGACAGTCATGTTTTATAGGTGTCTGTGATCTGTTAGGACCGCCATGTTTTGTAGGTGTCTGTGATCTGTTAGGACCGCCATGTTTTGTAGGTGTCTGTGATCTGTTAGGACAATCATGTTTTGTAGATGTCTGTGATCTGTTAGGACAATCATGTTTTATGGGTGTCTGTGATCTGTTAGGACGGTCATGTTTTATAGGTATCTGTGATCTATTAGGACAATCATGTTGTATAGGTATCTGTGATCTGTTAGGACGATCATGTTTTATGGGTGTCTGTGATCTGTTAGGACAATCATGTTTTATGGGTGTCTGTGATCTGTTAGGACTGTCATGTTTTATAGGTGTCTGTGATCTGTTAGGACAATCATGTTTTATGGGTGTTTGTGATGTGTTAGGACAATCATGTTTTATGGGTGTCTGTGATCTGTTAGGACTGTCATGTTTTATAGGTGTCTGTGATCTGTTAGGACAATCATGTTTTATAGGTGTCTGTGATCTGTTAGGACTACCATGTTTTGTAGGTGTCTGTGATCTGTTAGGACCGCCATGTTTTGTAGGTGTCTGTGATCTGTTAGGACAATCATGTTTTGTAGATGTCTGTGATCTGTTAGGACAATCATGTTTTATTGGTGTCTCTGATCTGTTAGGACCGCCATGTTTTGTAGGTGTCTGTGATCTGTTAGGACAATCATGTTTTGTAGATGTCTGTGATCTGTTAGGACAATCATGTTTTATTGGTGTCTGTGATATGTTAGGACGGTCATGTTTTATAGGTATCTGTGATCTATTAGGACAATCATGTTTTATAGGTATCTGTGATCTGTTAGGACGATCATGTTTTATGGGTGTCTGTGATCTGTTAGGACAATCATGTTTTATGGGTGTCTGTGATCTGTTAGGACTGTCATGTTTTATAGGTGTCTGTGATCTGTTAGGACAATCATGTTTTATGGGTGTTTGTGATGTGTTAGGACAATCATGTTTTATGGGTGTCTGTGATCTGTTAGGACTGTCATGTTTTATAGGTGTCTGTGATCTGTTAGGACAATCATGTTTTATAGGTGTCTGTGATCTGTTAGGACTGCCATGTTTTGTAGGTGTCTGTGATCTGTTAGGACCGCCATGTTTTGTAGGTGTCTGTGATCTGTTAGGACAATCATGTTTTGTAGATGTCTGTGATCTGTTAGGACAATCATGTTTTATTAGTGTCTCTGATCTGTTAGGACCGCCATGTTTTGTAGGTGTCTGTGATCTGTTAGGACAATCATGTTTTGTAGATGTCTGTGATCTGTTAGGACAATCATGTTTTATTGGTGTCTCTGATCTGTTAGGACCGTCATGTTTTGTAGGTGTCTGTGATCTGTTAGGACCGCCATGTTTTTTAGGTGTCTGTGATCTGTTAGGACAATCATGTTTTGTAGATGTCTGTGATCTGTTAGGACAATCATGTTTTATGGGTGTCTGTGATCTGTTAGGACGGTCATGTTTTATAGGTATCTGTGATCTATTAGGACAATCATGTTTTATAGGTATCTGTGATCTGTTAGGACGATCATGTTTTATGGGTGTCTGTGATCTGTTAGGACAATCATGTTTTATGGGTGTCTGTGATCTGTTAGGACTGTCATGTTTTATAGGTGTCTGTGATCTGTTAGGACAATCATGTTTTATGGGTGTCTGTGATCTGTTATGACAATCATGTTTTATAGGTCTCTGTGATCTGTTAGGATCGACATGTTTTGTAGGTGTCTGTGATTGATTGATTGATTGATTTAGGAATCGACATCACAGCATTTGCGGCATTCCCATAAGTGCTCCGTCCCCATCCTCAGCAGCCAGCGAAGAGTTCCAACACTAATAGTACCAGTAGCAATCTGATTATAAGTCCGTCTCACCTTTCCTTTGAGCGTTGAGCGTCGGCCAGATCCCTTCGTCACTCCTCGTTGTCTCATTCTTGCCAGACCATGGTAATCCATTTGCTCCTCCGAGGTGTGCACGTGCTCCCACAAGGCCGCAACCACGTCTGCCTTGTCATGTATCAATACTCCACCAAGTTCTGCAGAGCCAGCCAATCTGTCCGCCTGTTCATTTCCCAGCACACCGGCATGCCCCGGAGAAAAGATCCAGGCGATGCTTGTCACCCGTGACCTCCGAAGCGAAGCAAGCCACTCCGCACGAAGTCTGCCCGTCCTCACCCTCGTCAGCATGCTTTCTGAGTCAGTTACAATCACGATGTGTGTGTGTGTGTCGTATTCTCCATCCAGCGGAGAACCGCAGTGACTGCCTCCACTTCCATTCTTAAACTGGATGTTGTGGTATCATATGCCAGGCTCTCCTGCCCCAAACATCGACCATTAGCTTTGGCTATGAACCCCCAGCCACTTCTCTCACCTCTTGACACCGAACCATCTGTGTAGATAATCACATCACTCGAGTGAGCATTGTCCTGAATTAATTGCTGGATTTCCACTTCCGTGGCCCCTGCTGGCCACTCCCTGCACTCCCGGCTTAATGTGATTATAACTCTGCACAAGTCTGACTGCTCCGCTGGCACTTTGACCCACTCCTCTCCACGCCTAATGTTCTCCAGGGGGCACACCTGTCTGATCGTATTCTCCGCCTGAACCATCCATGATTTCCCTCTTATCAGTCGCTGACCCTTAACTGCGTCCAGCGCCTTATGCAGTGGGTGGTCTGTGTCTGCAGCTACTCTGAGGTATGCCTTCGCCTGCATCACCTTGAGCCTACCAGCATCAGTCGGCAGACCAAGGATGTAACGCGTACACACTACTGGGGTGTCTCTAGTGCATCCCAGAATGACCCGCATAGCTTCGTTCTGTATGCGCTCTAACTTCACCAGCTGACTCTCTGAGACAGTGAGCAGACCTAATCCATAATGTGATCTGTTAGGACAATCATGTTTTGTAGATGTCTGTGATCTGTTAGGACAATCATGTTTTATGTGTGTCTGTGATCTGTTAGGACCGCCATGTTTTTTAGGTGTCTGTGATCTGTTAGGACAATCATGTTTTGTAGATGTCTGTGATCTGTTAGGACAATCATGTTTTATGGGTGTCTGTGATCTGTTAGGACGGTCATGTTTTATAGGTGTCTGTGATCAGTTAGGACTGTCATGTTTTATGGGTGTCTGTGATCTGTTAGGACAATCATGTTTTATAGGTGTCTGTGATCTGTTAGGACAATCATGCTTTATAGGTGTCTGTGATCTGTTAGGACAATCATGTTTTATAGGTGTCTGTGATCTGTTAGGACAATCATGTTTTATAAGTGTATGTGACCTGTTAGGACAATCATGTTTTGTAGGTGTATGTGATCTGTTAGGACAATCATGTTTTGTAGGTGTATGTGATCTGTTAGGACAATCATGTTTTGTAGGTGTCTGTGATCTGTTAGGACCGCCATGTTTTGTAGGTGTCTGTGATCTGTTAGGACCGCCATGTTTTTAGGTGTCTGTGATCTGTCAGGATAATCATGTTTTATAGGTGTCTGTGATCTGTTAGAACAATCATGTTTTATAAGTGTCTGTGATCTGCTAGGACAATCATGTTTTATAGGTGTATGTGAAATGCCTAAATAAAAAGCTTAAACATGTTTAAAGGGTAATAGGATCGACTTCATTGCACCGGATGTTACCCATATGGTTCCGTCTCTTTCCGCTGGGCGGCCTGCTGAAACACGCTTTCACAAAGCACGAGCTCCGTAGCTCCAGCGACGAGCTTTAGAGTAACCCGAGAAAATTGCCCTCGTGAACCGAACGACGTAGGTTAGAATCTAACCCACCACCTTCAAAGGGCGAGGTGTACGACGTTACCACTTCGCCACGGAGACTCCTGTAGGCCTGAATGCTTGGAGGAATAGGTGGTGAGTATTTCACTCTAAGCGGACGATGAGCGCAGGATTCGAACCCTCGTCCATCCGCGCTCATGACATTATTAGCCTAGCTTCTTAACGATTCCACCAACACGTCCGCTTTTTAAAACCATGGTTTACTGATTTTATTGTAATCCTAGATGTTGTGAGACGGGTGGCCGAGTGTTAGTTCTAAAAATATCTTGGATACAGAATAGAACAAATGCATCGATATGAGAAGAGCTGAATATTGGAGAAGGTTGGCTACTAAAGACGATAAAACAAAGAAAATTGAAATACTTTGGTCACTTGCAACGTCATGAAAGTTCGGAGAGAACAATAATGTAGGGGTATATGCCTGGGAAGAGAGGAAGAGGAAGGTCAAAGAGAAGATGGGTACAGGATGTGGCGGATGATCTCCAGATGGGTGTATCAATCGCGTGACATCTTGCTTGTGATCGAGAAGTTTTCCCGGAAGGTTGGTATGGGAGCGAGGTTCTGCAAAGGACATGCTACTGAATGAATGAATGAATGAATGAATCGTGCCATATAATTAACAGATTCAGTGGCCAATAACAAAAATGACCGAACAGTTTTCCGGAAGGTTGTTATGGGATCGAGGTTCTGCAAAGGACATGCTACTGAATGAATGCATGAGTTTGTGCGTTCGAGGTAAATCATTGTGTTTGACAATATTTAGCAGTTGTTTTTTTTTTTAAAACTGGGATTTGAGGTAAATCATTATATTTGGCACTAATATTCACATTAACAACATCTTGTGGAAGTTTGCAATAGACCGCCGTTTGACAATAAACCTCACGATAGTCTCATAGCCTGCTGAACGATGGCTGAAATCCATTAGGAACTTAGCAGGTTATCTAGCTCATTTTGACTTGTCTTGACCTGTTTGGCTAGACTCAACTTTTACGCCGAGGACTGGAATAAAACGGAGGAAAATGTTTATTCCTGACACGTGTGCTGCCTGAACTTTTGACCTTGCTAGCGCTATGGTAATGCATGGTCATGAATCACTCACTTTGAGAGAGTGTGTGTGCGTGCGTGCGTGATTTGTGTGTGGACTAGAAGCAAAATAAACACGCATCTTTCCCGTGACAGCATATGTATGCGAAACTTAGATATGAGGCAAATCAGCTAAAAAGCCATTGAATATGCCTAAATGTTACAAAAAAGTTACAAATTCATTGAACGGAAAGGAGAACAGACAGATCTAACTAAAAAGAGCCCAATACAGAAGATTTTTTTATTAAGGAAAAAAACAAAACAAACAAATGAGGAAAATGAAGTATTTTGGACATGTAAGGACGCCATGAAAGTCTCGGCATCTTGTTATAGGTACTTTACAGAACCTCGCTGACATCACGGCCCGCTGGACGGTTTTCCCTGTCACCCACATCTTGCATCATTGTGCCCCATGAGTCTGCAGTGACCTGTGTCCTTCCTCTTCCAGGAAGCATGTCTTCTAAAACTATTCATTCTAAGTCGCTGTGATGTTTAATTTAGTTCCTAGTTAGTATTCAGGTCCTAAACTAAGGTATTCATCCAGGTAACCTTCCGATGACGTAATGCAACGTCTACAGGACCGGCTTATTACAGCAGTCGACCGAACATGCTGTGCTGCAACTCCAGTTATCAGGTACAGAACCACACCGATTCCCACCCCAGCAGTAAAAGAACCTGTAGCTTTGTACGCTAAATCCAACTGTATTTACCAATTCACATGCAGGTGCGAGTCCATCGGCAAAACAGAGCGGCAGTTACACAGCAGGGTTGTTGAACACATCTCCAACTGGATTGACAAGATACTACACACAGTCGACGGTAGGCCTAGGTAGACCGACACACTGGAACATCCCCTGCTTCATCGATCGCGAGGCATGTGCTGGACAGCGGCCATGTGATTGACAGAGACAGTGCCTTTCGTGTGTTGTTCAACACTCACAGTAGTCGATTCTTAAAGTTCGCATAAACCATAATGATTAACCTACATAAGCCGGCTTTGTGCAAGCGCTTTGTGAAAGACACGTTAGTCAGTTTAAAATTAACGTGGTAGATAATCGACATTGCTGTGCGAACATGTATATATTTTAGCTAGTTATTTCACTTTATGTATTGTGAATTCTGCATGTACCTGGCGAGATGCAACGAAATATGCCAGGTATAAAATCGTGCAATCTATTGTTGTGTCTTCGTTATTCAAGTTTCATTTAATTTCAGTATATATATATCGCCGAGGGCGAGTCATTAAGTAAGTCACACAGTTCTGTGGGATGGCAGGTAAATGTAGTTGGTGTTTTCTACAGGTGTCATTAGGTGACAGCAACATCGAACTTTATATTCTCGTCGTTAGATGGCGCTAGGTGTCTCATGTGCAGCACATAAACAAAATGGCGACTGTACTTACGGAGTGTACAACCAAAGAGCAACGTCCTGTTTCGCGGTTGTTGTTGTTGTTGTTGTTGTTGTGTTGTTTTTCTTTGGGGGGGGGGGGCAAAAGGACTGCCTGCAAAGGACATTCATAAGGAAATGATTCCTGTTTATGCTGACTACCAGCCCGAATCAAAGCGTGCTTCAATGCAATGGAAACACCCTTCTTTGCCTTGTGTACAACAATTCAAGGTTACGCCATCAGCAGGGAAGGTTATGCTGACAGTGTTCTGGGATTGTAAAGGAGTACTTTTAACCAATTTTAAGAAGAAAGGTGACAGTGTTAATTCTGAATCGTACTGTGAAGTTCTATTGATGCTTCATGATGCAATCCAGGACTGCTGACTAGAGGAGTGTTGCTTCTTCATGACAATGCCAGACCACATACAGCTCGATTAACTCAGGAGAAAATTAACCAACTAAGGTGGGAAGTTCTGGAACATCCACCTTACAGCTCTGACTTAGCCCCTAGTGATTTCCACCTTTTTGTTCCACTGAAAACCCACCTTGGCGGCAGACATTTCGCAAATGACGCCGAAGTTGAATGTTAAGTAAAAACGTGGTTTAGAAAACAGAGCACGCAGTTCTATACAACCGGTTTGGGAGGACTGATAAAACGATGGGATAAGTGCATCAATGTTGGTGGAAATTATGTTGAGAAATAAAGGGACAACGTATGTATAATAATAAACTGGTGTCAAGTTGTTATCACATTTAGTTATTTTTATACAGCAATTTGTGACTTACTTATTGACTTCCCATCTCGCGCCTGCGCGCGCTCGTGTGTGTGTGTGTGTGTGTGTGTGTGTGTGTGTGTGTGTGTGTGTGTGTGTGTTTATCCGCAAAGGGACGGCTGTGAACGGCGTGTTTTGATTCAGAAAGGAAGATGTAATGCTAAAGAGAGCGAAAAAACGTAGTAAGTGACCAGTATAACATGTGATTGGACTCAATTAGCCATAAACGAGAAGTAAGTAATGGATGCATGAAGACATGAGTGAACGAACGAATGGATGAATGAAATCTGACATTAAAACAGAGGGAGTGGTAGACAGGTGCATAGGTAAGTAGGTAAATTGAGAGATAAAAGGTCGGTAGGTAGACAGGTAGGCAGATATGAAAGAAGACAGACGGATAGAAAGGCGAGAGATTGTAACCAAAGGGAAGGAACTTCTGGATGAAGTTTTGACCTTTAGGTGAGAAGTATTCCATCTGGAAAATCAGATGGTTCTCAAGAGCGCGACATTGGCAATATGGCTGCGACACGAACAGCTGAAACCCCCTGGACGTGAGTGAGCAAACAGGAAGAGTGCTTTCGATGATGAAATCATGCTTCAGTCACTACCTTTTTAAGTCACTTACGTTGAAGCGAGGAATCGTTTACTTTGTCGGTCGTGGGAAGATCAAGTTAACGGGTTATTTTCTTGCCTGGTTGTTTTAGTGGGGGTCGGCGTGGCTGAAATGTTAACGAGCTTAAACTTTCTTTTTTTTCTAACGGAGGCGTAGTGGGTTCGTTTCACACGCCGGTCAGGTTGATTTAACTATTGACTTCTGGTTCAGAAAGCAATGATCGGACTTTAAAAAAAACTTAACACTCTTGAGGATTCCCAACCAACCTACCAAACTACCAACAACCAACCAACCAACTAACCAACTAATCAACCAACTAACCAACTAATCAACCAACCAAATAACAGAATACCAACCTATCTATTTTCTTTCAGTATATCTAATATGGTATATATTTTAGTTGCAAAAAGGTGAGATAAAACAATTTAAATAGTTATGCGTTGTACATCTCTCTATTGCCGATAGTACTGCCCTTGAGATACTGCCTGCTATAGAAGAAGGAAGATTTGAATTATTGTTTCCACCGTTTACACTTTAATTAACTGAAGTGTTCTCAAACAAACAAACAATCACACAAACAAACAAACAAACATGTTGCATGTCTTTTGCAGAACGTTGCGATCAACCCTAAGTTGATTTTCTAGATAATTGTATGTTAAGTAGTTTGCCATTGATTTATGAACGAGCAGTCAACGCCGAAGTTCAACTTTTATTTTATTAAAAAAAAAAAACTACAACCCGGCCACAGATAACGCTATTGGCAAGTCAGTGCGCTAACCACACAACTATAGCAGCTCATAAAGTAGTGCCGTTATAGCACCGGTCTCTGGCCTGGAAATCTCTATCTGGCAAACAGATTGTGTTACCAACTTTACAGATGTATCCAGTTTCACGCTGGACATGTCGAATAGGCCCATGCTCAGTTTAAACATTCTGTTTTATTTCTTTTTTTTTTAACTAAAAAAAAATACAATTTACTCACAAAACAAAATACTGATAGTATGTGTGTTTCTGGTACGGATGCTTTGGAAACCTGCATGGTGTTACGGTGTTCATGTGTGGAGTTTTAAGAACATCCATGTGTAATCTATGCGTGGGTCAGGGAGGCCTAAAACTATGCATGGAAGAGGAGAAACTGTTGTTGTGTTATCTCCACCCCACCTCACCCATTTTAGAACATCTGAAGACATCCCCGTCAGCCCTCAAAGAAAGGCAGGGGCAGACCATGAGCATTCCCCGTCATCCAAGGAGGCTTCCATAAATTGCAGAGCCGACGCATAGAGCTTTGGTTCTGAGCTCACCCAAGGAATCTTCACATCCTGCACATGGCTGCTTAGGCTCACTTCCATATATTTGGCCACCTGTTCACTATAGACTGTTTCTCTGGAAACCAGAAGAATGCAATTTGTAAATGACATCCACCCAGTGAACTTTCGATTCGGGCTTTCCACTTAATGGATTCGCTAGCCAAGCAATATTCCATTTCGTGCCACTGGGTCACCATTTCCACCTTTCATGACGCCCAAACAATGCATTTTCGATTCGGACTTTCCAAGTAATGGATTTACTAGCCAAGCAATATTCCATTTCGTGCCAATGGGAGGCTGTTGCCACTGACATACCTGTGGCATACAGTGTGAAAGTGTGATAGGCTGGAAACTTCTTCATAAACCACAAGATGTCCACCTGAATATAGTTAAAGAAAGCAGCAGTCAACTTGAGCTTGCTGACATATTTATAGATCTTGTCCCCAAATGAAGCAGGCGTAGTCCAAAACATCGAGTTTTATTATTAGCATATACAGCACAGTGCTAGTTGTCACATGCGCACACACAGTACAGATACTAATGGCGACCATGTTTACAGTTGGTACCTAGGCAACTGAATGAGAAACGTAAACCCAATGGGCCTGACCTTCGAAAATTTCTCTGGTTACTTAGATTAAAGAGAGGATATGCTGAACAGGATTGTTACTGGTGATGAATCTGGAGTGTATCACTACAATCATGAATCAACGCCTATTTCAGCTTGATCCAACAGATTTAAGGTGTTGGCTTCATTTGGGAAGGTTATGCTTTCAGTGTCTTGGGTCCTCATGGAATACTGCTGACCCGTTCCCAGATGAAAGGTGATACTGGAAATGCTTTATTCCACAGTACAGTAGATCTTGTCGTTGCTTCGGGGTATCATTCTTTGATGACACACTACTCAATTCAGGCCCACTGACAAGAAGATCAATGTTCCATCACAGCGATTCCAGATCAGTCACAACTAGGCGAAAGCTGAAAAACTAGGGTGGAAAATCTTCAAAAGTCAACCTTCAAAAGTCGCATTGACTGTAAATGTTTCACATATTATGCAGCCGTTCAACGTGAGTATGGTTGTGTCCGAGACAGAAGAGCAGGTACCTCTGTGCTGTTGGTGTCGAAGAACTGATGCAGCTATGGAACAATTGTATCAGTATTTATGAAGATTGTGTTGATATATACAGGGAGCTATAAGTGTAATAATTAACGGTATTAAAGGTCGTCTCAGATTTTCTTTTTTAAAGAAAAGTAAATATCCTTTTGAGCTTACTTGCCGACTGCTTCTCGTACCAGGATAACTGGATGTGTGTAAATTGCGCGATAACGGAGACACGAACGTCAGAACTTGCCATAAACTGCTCAAACCTGGACAAGCTGTACGATAATTACGATAAACAGCACGTGACTGGGCAAGCTGTAATATATACGGCACATATCTGGACAATGTTAACTGACTCAGTGCCAAACATAAAAAATAGGTTTGGACTAAATAAAAATGGATGGCGGATAATGGGAAGTAATTGTGTGTCACAGTTATGACGTAAAAGTTTTAATATTGCAGCAGGCATGTTGTATTATATTATTATAATATATTATTATTATATGCCGCTCTCCCTGGTCGAGGAGTTAGCACCTTTCTCCGTAACCCCGAATACTCACGTGGTTGACGTGAGCGCACGAGAATTGGAAGCGGTTCGAGTCGCGTCAGTGACTTATGAGAGTATGGAGCCAGTCGCTCAGAAAGTCGTGGCGTGCTGATGAGCGTAATCTAGCCTAGGAATCAACATACAGCTGAAAGATGATGGTGTTGACCGCAATATCCTGAAACAGGATGGAAACGCAGAAAAAATAATGTTGTATTATATTTCAAATTAAATGCGATTGCTTAAGGAAAACTACTGTATGTAAACTCATGGCGGATATGGGAAATCGCTTAAGACGATTAATTATTCCATAGCACTTAATCAGATAAGAGCCAAGTAAACTGCTTGGTACATTACTTTGAATGGCAGGTGTTACTAGATCGGCGTGTACGTTCGTGGCAGGTACTGTAATATGGTACGGTTAGTAAACTATCAAATAGTGCCAAAGGATTAGAAGCGTTGATTCGTCTGTGAAGGGACGCATTGAAAATCCAAATCTTGTTCTAAATTTAAACAAAACAATCATTTAAAGGAAAAGACGTCGGACATGAGACACATTGAGAAAACGTGATTAATGGTCCGCCGGAAGTCCGCCCCCTGAAACCAGGAAGACAAAGGAAATAGTGGGACACCTAAAACAGACGGAGAAGAGAACTGTAGACAGATGGATAATATAGTGGGAACTGCGGTAGCGTCGCGTCTAGACGCTCGCCTGCTGTACCGAGAGGCGGTTTCGAATGTTTAAAATTGACCTGTGGTATCTAGTCGACCCAGCCTACAACGGGTATCGGGAAATGTATTGGGAAGCAAATGCTGCCGGCGTGATACCGACTACAGCACCCTCTTAGTGCCGTTTGGTCTATACATATGGGTCTAGCTCCACATGCCCAGCGCACCTTATGCGTGTGAAAGGAGCTTTGGACACTGTTACTTTACTATGGATCATATAGGGAGTACATTGGACCATATAGGGAGTACATTTGATCATATAGGGAAACCATTGGACCTTATAGGGATTACATTGAACCATATAGGGAGTACATTCGACCATATAGGGAGTATATTTGATCATACAGGGAGTACATTGGATCATATAGGGAGTACATTGGATCATATAAGGATTACATAGAGGGAACTGTGAGAGGTAGCAACAGATAGGACGGCTTGGCGTAAGTTATTTGAGGGTCTAAGCTCCAGTGAGAGTTTAATGACAGAAGATGATGGTTGTCCACATTCCAGGGCCGTATCGCATGGACTCCCGTAAGAGGATGGATATATCAGCAAATACCTGTGACGAAGGGGTAGCGAACGCGAATCGTAATTCTGCAAACACCGTAAGAAATCAACTGCAGACGATATGGAAGCAGAAAACCTTGTGTTGATTTTTAACAATGGTAAGAGCGTCGATCGTTCAGATAGCTATGTCAAACTACTGAAAGTAAATTTGCCTAGTTAATCACAAAC
>JACEFZ010026686.1:1107500-1302649 GCA_014155875.1 Cepaea nemoralis
AGACTAAAACATCATAGAAGACACAAACATCACAGTAGACTTAAACATCACAGAAGACACACATACATAAACATCACAATAGACGCAGCATCGCAAAAGACACAAACATCACAGTAGACTTAAACATCATAGAAGACATAAATATCACAGTAGACACAGACATCACAGTAGACTTAAACATCACAGTAGACACAGACTTCACAGTAGACTTAAACATCGTAGAAGACACAGGCATCACAGTAGACTAAACATCGTAGAAGACACAAATATCACAGTAGACTTAAACATCACAGTAGACTTAAACATCACAGTAGACTTAAACATCACAGTAGACACAGACATCACAGTAGACTTAAACATCACAGTAGACTTAAACATCACAGTAGACTTAAACATCACAGTAGACTTAAACATCACATTAGACACAGACATCACAGTAGACTTAAACATCGTAGAAGACACAAATATCACAGTAGACACAAACATCACAGTAGACTTAAACATCGTAGAAGACACAAATATCACAGTAGACACAAACATCACAGTAGACTTAAACATCGTAGAAGACACAAATATCACAGTAGACACAAACATCACAGTAGACTTAAACATCACAGTAGACACAGACTTCACAGTAGACTTAAACATCGTAGAAGACACAAATATCACAGTAGACTTAAACATCACAGTAGACTTAAACATCACAGTAGACTTAAACATCACAGTAGACTTAAACATCATAGAAGACAGATATCACAGTAGACATAAACATCATAGAAGACACACATATAACAATAGACACAAACATCACAGTAGACATAAACATTACAGTAGACATAAACATTACAGTAGACATAAACATTACAGTAGGCATAAACATAGACATAAACGTAGATTTAAACATCACAGTAGATTTAAACATCATATAAGACATAACATCACAATAGATGCAACATCGCGGAAGACACAAACATCACGGTAGACTTAACATCATAGAAGACACAAACATTACAGTTGACATAAACATTATAGTAGACATAAACATCACAGTAGACTTAACATCATAGAAAACATAGACATCACAGTAGACTTAAACATCATAGAAGACACAAATATCACAGTAGACACAAACATCACAGTAGACATAAACATTACAGTAGACATAAACATTACAGTAGACATAAACATTATAGTAGACATAAACATCATAGTAGACATAACATCATAGAAGACATAAACATCACAGTAGACTTAACATCATAGAAGACATAAACATCACAGTAGACATAAACATTACAGTAGACATAAACATCACAGTAGACATAAACATTACAGTAGACTTAACATCATAGAAGACATAAACATCACAGTAGACTTAACATCACAGTAGACATAATCATCACAGTAGACTTAACATCATAGAAGACATAAACATCACAGTAGACATAAACATCACAGTAGACTTAAACATCATAGAAGACACAAACATTACAGTATATTTAAACATCATAGAAGCCATAAATATCACAGTGGACTTAAACATCATGGAAGACATAGATATCACAGTAGATACACACATCAAAGTAGACTAAAACATAAAATTATACTGAAATATCACAGTAGAGAGATACCACCATAGTCATTAACTTCACTGTTAAAAGAAATGTCACACTGGACACAGTAAGGTCAAAGTAGACAGAAGCGTCACAACGGACAGTGATATTACTGTATACAGGGAAGTCACTGCAGACAGGAACGTCACAACAGCCAGTGGTATTACTGTATACAGGGAAGTCACTGCAGACAGGAACATCACCGTCTCAGGAACGTCACAGTAAACAGAAACGTCACAATAGCCTTTAAATGTTTTTGGACTCGTTAAACGAAGAACTAAATTAGAGAACTTGGTGATAACTGGCAAGATTAAGGGGACAAGAACAAGGAGAAGACAGAGAAATAAATATATAAATGGCTTGGCCACGTGGTATGGTCGAGACAAGAACACATAACTGATCCACGACTCTGGTGTTCGAGTGAGATGGCGGAACATGACCGCCCACGTTTATCGGCATGGCACATGATGATGATGAGCCACTTTAGAATGCACTTATGGATAGCGCTTCACTTTAACGATGTTATTATTCAACACAACTTAATAAGATTCCACGTAATACAATAATGCTGTTTTCAACAACTGTTTCTGAGACTGTTTTATATGGTCGACTGGCTGTTGGTTTGCTGACTCAGTATACGTGTCATACTGGTGCTTGGGGTTCGGGGACTGTGAACGAAGTTTCACAATCCAGTACGCGGGATTCGAAATCAGCCGCAGGCGATTTAAAGGCACACCGCCTTGCATTGATTCTTACAGTGGTATAAGTGTGCCGTTCTGAAAGTAGTATCAAAATACTGAATGAAAAATTATTTAGAAAATCACAAACAGCCAAAAAGTGCCAGATTGCGACGTTCTGTAAAGGACATACATCTAACTTTTTATACTTGTCATAGATACATGCAAAACTACGCTTGTTGTTGTTGCTTTGCTCAAATCGTCACGATAAGTCCAGCAAGAATGACATTCTATACACGTTAATTACTATAGTATTACCTTCTCACTCGCTTCTTGTGTTAGAGGATTGATTGATTGATTGATTGATTGATTTAGGAATCGACATCACAGCATTCGGGGCATTCCCATAAGTGCTCCGTCCCCATCCTCAGCAGCCAGCGAAGAGTTCAACACTAATAGTGCAAGTAGCAATTTGATTATAAGTCCGTCTCGCCTTTCCTCTGAGCGTTGAGCGTCGGCTAGATCCCTTCGTCACTCCTCGCTGTCTCATTCTTGCCAGACCATGGTAATCCATTTGCTCCTCCGAGGTGTACACGTGCTCCCACAAGGCCGCAACCACGTCTGCCTTGTCATGTATCAATACTCCACCAAGGTCTGCAGAGCCAGCCAATCTGTCCGCCTGTTCATATCCCAGCACACCGGCATGCCCAGGAGAAAAGATCCAGGCGATGCTTGTCACCCGTGACCTCCGAAGCGAAGCAAGCCACTCCGCACGAAGTCTGCCCGTCCTCACCCTTTTTCAGCATGCTTTCTGAGTCAGTTACAATCACGATGGGTGTGTGTGTGTGTCGTATTCTCCATTCAGCAGAGAGCCGCAGTGACTGTCTCCACTTCCATTCTTAAGCTGGATGTTGTGGTATCATATGCCAGGCTCTCCTGCCCCAAACATCGACCATTAGCTTTGGCTGTGAACCCCCAGCCACTTCTCTCACCTCGACACTGAACCATCTGTGTAGATAATCACATCACCCGAGTGAGCATTGTCCTGAATTAGTTGCTGGATTTCCACTTCCGTGGCCCCTGCTGGCCACTCCCTGTACACCCGGCTCAATGTGATTATAACTCTCACAAGTCAGACTCCTCCGCTGGCACTCTGACCCACTCCTCTCCACGCCTAATGTTCTCCAAGGGGCACACCTGTCTGATCGTATCCTCCGCCTGAGCCATCCATGATTTCCCTCGTATCAGTCGCTGACCCTTAACTGCGTCCAGCGCCTCATGCAGTGGGTGGTCTGTGTCTGCAGTTACTCTGAGGTATGCCTTCGCCTGCATCACCTTGAGCCTACCAGCAACAGTCGGCAGACCAAGGATGTAACGCATACACACTACTGGGGTGTCTCTAGTGCATCCCAGAATGACCCGCATAACTTCGTTCTGTATGCGCTCTAACTTCATCAGCTGATTCTCTGAGACAGTGAGCAGACCTAATCCATAATCAATTACTGAGAGGATCAAGTGCTGGTATAGTGTGAAAAGCATTCTCTGCTCTATGTCCATTGCAGCCATAGTTTTAAGTGCATTGAGTCCCTTTTGAGATATTGTCACGACCTGTCTCCACATGGTCCTTGAAGGATAGGCTCCTCTCAAATGTGATCCCCACTTCAGTTTGTTCTCTCTGCTGACATTTCTACCATCTATCGCGAGGCTTGGGACATCAGCTCTTACAATCCTGTTGTCCAGAGAGCACCACAAAACAGCCGCCTTTTCCGGGTGGATGACAGCACTCATTTCTGTGCACCAGTCAATCACTTTATCTACTGTCGCCTGTAACTCCTGGGTTGTTTGCTCCCTATCTCTCCCCTGCCTATATGCAAGAATTTCATCTGCAAATGTTAGTATTCTTCCAACTTGTGTTAGAGGTTATGTACCGAATGAAGAGAGTATATTGCCAACGCTGCTTCTGTCTTGTATGATTGTTTCCGTGTAAAGCTGGATCATTATGCCCGTGTGTTTTCTCTGATTAACAGTGTGCGGTTAAAGATAAACC
Source organism: Cepaea nemoralis (assembly GCA_014155875.1). NCBI lineage: Eukaryota > Metazoa > Mollusca > Gastropoda > Stylommatophora > Helicidae > Cepaea > Cepaea nemoralis. The sequence continues at coordinate 1,111,838 of JACEFZ010026686.1, forward strand.
TGTGACAGGCCCGACAAGCCGATATAAGATGTAACTGTGTACACAGGGATGCACAAGATGAAACTAGGAGACACCAAGCTCCATTTATGATGCATAGAAAGATATCTATAACTAATAAAACAATCTCATTACAACTTACAACTATGTGTTGACCGACATTATGCTACACGTGTCAAACATAGACACTTACTGTAACTGACGAGCGCAAAATCATAACAACAGAGATGAGCTGCTTTTAGAAGAGCCGCCGGAGTAACCATGAGCGGTAGAATTAGGAATTAGGAAATTATAAGAGGACTAGGACTGAAAGCAGTCATGCAGTTCATCAAAGAACAACATATTAAGTGGTTTGACTGCCTCGCAAGAATGCCCTGATACCATTTACCACAAAGAACTACGTTGAAGAAACATAATGAATACATAGCAAGGCTGGGAATCACGTAAAAGATGAAGTGATGGTGTCAAGAACAATCTTCGAGAAATGAATACCAGCTTGCAAAGTGCAATGGAAAGAGCGCACATGAGATCTTACATCTTCCCCCCAGCACTTTACTAAAATAAATGGGGGAAAAGAAAAAAAAGAAGCAGAAGAAGTAGTAGTTGTAGACGAAGAAGAAGAAGAAGAAGATATTTCTGTTATATTCAGTACACTTTAGCGGTAACCTAATGTCATGTGCATTTATCCCATTCTTACTTGTTGCAGGATTGAAATATCCTCACATAGTCTTCCTACATTTACTTCCACAGAATTTTGCTGTTCTGCTACATCCGAATGTTCAGAGCAATCAAGAAGCACTCAAAGCGGCTATTAGAAAGCTCAACCGTTGAGGAGGCATTCATCTTGGCCCAGAATAAGAAAGTAGCCACGACACTGTTTATTGTCCTGGCTACGTTTGTAATGATGGCCTTACCATACCATTTGTATGCGACGTACACAACCATCGAGAAGGACAAGAAACACTTTTCCGTCTACCTCAATCCATTGGTAAGTTGGGACATTATATTATTCGTCTGTCTTGTGTTGCAGAGACGTACGTTTTGACTGCTTTTTCAATTAGAAGATTAAGATAATTGTGGGAGAAGTTGATTACATTTCAAGAGAAAAAAAAAACGGCTTTGGACATCAAGTATTACTTTGTGAATGGTAATTTGTGTAGTAACTTTGCAGCAACAAAACTTGCGCGCACACAGATGTACACCCGCATACACAGATATAAACACACACACAGAAGATGTTGTTAGTTGCATATCCTTTACAGGACGTCACAGTCAACACCATCATTTATTGACTGTTTGTGATGTCTTGGCAAGGTTACGTTCAGTAGTTTGCCATTGCTTTCTGAACGACCGGCACCCATGCCATTTCGTAAAACACCAACGCAACGCGGTCTGCTGCCAAATCTCCCGCAGCTGTGTCTCGAACGCAGGTATACGGGATCGGTAACGCCTTCGCAACGGAGCCACAGAGGATAAGAAGCAGAAAAGAACAACAATAAAAACAAAAGGAAGAACAAGAAGAAGGATCAACTTATAAATATACATGCATACCCGGGATGGTGGAGACGCGGTGACACAGCAATTAATGTGCTCGCTTGCCAAGGCAGTGGCCCGTGTCCAGTGCCCAGCAGAGGCAGTGTTATTTTGTTTTACAAACCCCTACGGCTCTAGAGATCGACTCAGGCTCGTATTAATATGTACCAGACAGTTTTAAGAATTTTCTGGAATGTGCATGTGAAGGAAAGACGGCACGAAAGGAAACTGCCACCTTACCTCATATGTCGTAGCCTAGGTTATATGAGGGTTTAACACTTTATATCCTAACGGCAGTATTTGCTTTGGAACTACCTTTGTTTTAATTTGTATGAGATTGTATGGAAAACTGAAAACAGGATTCAATCTGTGTAATCAGAACAGTATTATAGAAATGGCTTTGTTATCGAAGATTGAACGCGACATAATGGTATTAAAATAATGGCAAACGTCTGGGAAACATATAGGCCAATTGAAACAGGAAACCATAGTCAACTAATAAAGACACAAACACATGTATAGCAACCAGAATAAAGAAGCCTGAAAAAAATAGCCAAACGGGATATATGCACGACAATGCTGACACGCCATACAAAAGACATTTATGTGAAGAAAAACACATTAGTTAAATGTGATATTCTATCCCTTTATGAACAGTTTCTTTACACAACAAAGGCTATGTCCGATTTTAGCCTTTCCAAAGAAAGCATCTTAGGAAAAATAAACAACAGAAAACCATAAATGTCAAAGTTGATAAGACATATTTGTAATCAGGCATATTTTCAATAAAATATTAACAATCCATACTGTGTATACTAATCAAACGAAGTCTTTGGAACACACATTCGCACTACTGATTGTGAGTTGTTACAGAGTTTCTATATTTGTGCATGTGTGCTTCCTGAAATAATATTTTACGTAATCCCCAATTCCAGAGCAAAGCAACGTTCTAATACGTGTATTTTGATGCGTATAAAAATCTCACACAATCTTCATAAATTGTTCCCTTTTATTTATCAGATCTGCGGAATCGTTCAGCGTTGCTAATCAACAGTATAGATAAAAGAAGTAACGGTGGCAGCAGGATATAATACAAAATGAAAACAGACAGGTATGCGTGATTCTTGCCAAAAAGGTGAGGGATAATAAAAACAGACATATCTTAACAACGAACGCAAATTCAGGAATTGGAAATCAGTGCGGAAAATAACAATGGTAATAAACAAATAAAATAAGATAAAAATAAGTTACACCATAACACATAGAATCGACGTTTCGATCTTAGTTATCTTCATCACAAACAACACAAACAGATCTTTAATAAAAAATGAAATTAGACAGTTTAATTGTAAATTAAGACGTTAACAGAAAAATAAATATTAGTATCAAACATTATTATGTCTTTGCACAAACTCCATCTCTAGAAACGTTACGCAGAATTTCATTTATGAAAGGAGCTAAATAAGAACATGTGAAGCTGAATGTATGCAAACAGTTAGATATGAATGTATACTGAAAAGTCAGCAGAGTAATTAATACAGTAGCATCTATAAAAGTATTGATTCACGCTATATGGATGCATCCCAAAGAGTTGATTAACTGGTTCTCGATTTGAAACCTAATTCAACTGTTAGAGTAGCATGGCTTTAATGATGTGACCTATACATTGTCGATTCATTGTGATCAGAAGTGAAATGGTTAGAGTCGGGTTTGTCAAAATGCTGTATAATATTCCTAATTATTCCATAAAGCGATCGCCTATGCGTCTACCAATCTGTCCAATATATTTCATGTTACATCGTTTTCCATTGTTCACACGCACCCACTGTGAACGGACATTTACAGCGCGAATTGGCCTTACTATCGTCTGTCAAGACGGCAAGGTGCCAATGATGAACATCGTTTCCATATTGACACAAACTCTTTTGTACCAAACGAAGATTGGTCGTTGTCTAGATCATACTGCTCCTTCTATATTACTGCAGTGTGGAAGCTGAGCTAGCCACCTGTCTCACACCACAAGTCACCACTACAACACACATCAACCAGTCAGTGAACACGATTGAGTTTGCGCACATAATATCTATGTAATGCTGAATTAACATGAAACCACACAACATATAAATCCAGGAACAATAATTCTCTCAGAATATACCTTCATCACAACCGAACACTCGAATAACACTGCCTTCTTAAGACCTACTTAATCTTATCCACCACGACAGTTTACTAGCAACTCACCCGGTCCGAACTTACTGGATCCAACCCACTCTGGTTCTAAGCCTCCGTTAACTATCCGACCCTCTCTTTAGGGCCAGGCTTCAACTCACTATGTCTGCTGATAACCGGGCTCAGTCTTTAATCCTTAGTCTCAGAATTCCTATCACTGAAAACCACAGGGCAGAGTTCTATCACTAACTCCCCTATCATTCACTTTCCCAGACCACCGACCTACATTTGTCGGGTCCTAAAACTCCACTGTCCAAACTATCCAACCCTCTCTCGGTCTAAACTTCAACTGTCCCCGTCAGTGTTTTTCACTGTCTTTTTAACCCCTCTTTGCAGCCCTCTGCCCCACAGCCTTCCCCGTTTATCTTCTTATTTTTCCTTTCCGGGGAATGCCCTTTCACCCCGTGAACTTGTTTATATTGTAGCATTGTTATCAAGGACACTCATCTTAATGATAGTGAACCCAGGCATGTGTCACATATAATACCATTTTATTTGCGATCGCTCGCTTTGAACTCAAGTGTAGTCCATGCACACTACCTCTAGTAGTTCTGGACTGAATTTTGCGTGTGTTTCAGCTTTTCCTTTTAACAGTGTCCTTCGCCATTAGGCGAACCCACTCCGACTTCAGAGGTACTTGTAATTTGCGCCCCCAAGTCAAGGACGATAGGTCAACATTTTAGTCTAACTGTACGATGTAGGGGTTAGGAACCCCTTACCTCGGCATCAGCACACCGGATGTTTAAAAACTCGGGTTCTTATCCATTCGGCCATGTTGACCGACATACCATATATTAGTTTGCGGAATACTCACGTAAATTAGTCTTTCAAGGAAAAAGTGCCTAAGGGAAATGTTCTGGCCTATGACTGAATAACGTGTGAGCAGGTAAAGCACGTCTTCCGGTGACGTTTAGATGTGTCCACATATAAAGTAACTAGCGGATGGTGACTGTGAACAAGATGTTCTCTGAGACTTTTGGTGCGGCGACAGATTACCATTGGCCGCTAGGAAACACCCCAAGAGTTGTCGGGTCTGATCTCAGAATTGACCAGTACCGGAGAAAGATAAGTTTGATGACCAGGGCATCATCATCAAGTGCCGTGCCGACTGGCGTAGGCGTTCATGACTCTCCACATATCTCGGTCTTTGGTTTTCTGGATCAACTCTGCCGTTGATATTCCTTCATGCCACTGTCGCAATCCAACCAGCATCATTTCTCGTGGTCTGCCTCTGCCTCTCTTCCCCTCGATCTTTCCAGTTGTGACGATGTTCTCCAGCGCCTCTCTTCTCATCACATTACAAAAAAAGCTGTTTGTCTCTTTCTTATTGTTGTATATAATGTTCTAGTTTCGTTAGCCTCTTTATGGCATTCGTTGTTAGTTACTTTGGCAGTCCAAGGAATTCGCAACATTCGTCTAACGAACCACATCTCTGTTGCTTCCAATCTCTTCCTAATTTGTTCATTTATATTCCAAGATTCACAGCCATACAGCAAAACAGGTTCTATATAGCTCTTCAGCACTCTCTTTCTTACATTCAATGATAGTGACTTATTGCATAAGATATTCTTCATTTTCTGAAATGCAGCCTTTGCTTGCCCTATTCTGCTCTTGATCTCTGTTGTGCATCTTCCATCTGATGTTATAAATGTCCCTAGATATTTAAAACTATCCACTTGGTGAAGAATTTTCCCTTCTATCTCTATTTCACATTTGGGTGTCACCTGTTTCTTTGATATCACCATTGTTACTGTTTTCTTGATATTCAAGGAGAGTCCTTTCTTTGCTCTCTCTGTTACTACAATGTCCAACAATTGCTGTAGATCTGTTGCATTATCCGCTATCAATACTATGTCATCTGCATAGCGTATATTATTTATATTATAACCTCCAAATATTATTCCTGGCTTTTCTTTGATCTCTCTCATTATTACTTCGCTATAGAGGGAGAAGAGATCCGGTGACAAAACACATCCCTGTCTTACTCCCAACTTTATGTGTTCATAATTTCCTTCTTTATTTCCCATTTTAATTGCTGCTGTTTGGTTCCAGTAAATATTTTTTTTATTATTCTGAGATCTTTCCCATCAATGTTAATATCTTCCAACATTTTAATCAGTTCATCATGTTTTACTTTATCAAATGCCTTAGCATAATCTATGAAGCACAAATATATGTCTTTCTTTGTCTCTACTGATCTTTCTAATAGTGTTCGTAATGTGTATATTGCATTGTTTGTACCTTTTCCTTCCACAAATCCATACTGTTCTTCACTAATTTCCATTTTTATTTTTTTCTTCCTTGTTCTTCTCATTATATTTCTGAGTAGAAGCTTAGTGACATGATTTATGAGGTTAATCCTACGAAAATCTTCGCATTCAATTGCTCCTATGGCCTGGGCACGTGGATGAAATGTGAATATATGTTTCCGTTCAAAATTGGGAGGGCGCGTTTTCTTAATGAAAGACATTTGTGGCGACACGAGTAGATAGAATGTGCTCTTGGTACGGCCTTCTATGGGAAAAGTCTAGCATTGCATAGGCTCTCTCCAAGCTCTGTGGCGAAGGAATTTCGAATGCATTCGTAATCCCGCACGCCGCGTAAGAAAAATAGCTGTTGCGATTTGGAAGCAGACCGCCTTGCGTTGGTTTCCATACAAAGGTATGAGTGCCGGTAGTTAAGAAAGCAATGGCAAACTACTGAACGTAAACTTGCAAGGAAATCACAAACAGCCAAGCAATGTTGGAATTGACTGCAGCGTCCTGTAAAGGATATCATCTAACTGCAGGAAGTTGTTATTATCCTAAAAGATACGAAGTAGCTGGGAATATGGGATACAGTCTTTGCAACGTTTCAACTGGAATGAACTGTAGAGGAGGAAACCGTCAGCATTAATGGGCTTATAGTATATGGAGGTGGTGTTACATGTGTGGCTGATATTGATGATGAGATCTAGGAAACTGGCCGAAGTGGTAGACATTTCTGAAGTGAATTTTATCCATGGGTGGAAATTCTGAATAGTCATTAATGAAACGGTTGAATTCCTCCTCTTTCATGTTAGTAAGACCAACTCCTCGTCGATATAGAGTCGGTAAAATGAAGGGAAAGAGCCATCATAGCTTGTTTCAATTAGATTTTCCAGGTGCCCCATACAAAATCTTGTATATATTGATTTTTGTCCTTTATTTTGTTCTTTCTTATTTCTCGAGTTAAAGATTGATACTTCATCTTGCTGTTATCGGATTCACCTCCTTTCTGTTTCAGTTCTCTTCGTTGTTTAATTAATTCTAACGTGTCTGGTGTAATCCATGGCTTATGTTGCTTTTTCTTGGTCGGAATTAAATCTTTGGCTGCAGTTATCAAGATATCTCTAGCTTGTACTGCCAGTTCATCAGGTGTCATTTCCTCTTGTACAGACATCAAGACCCCAAAACGATTCCTTACTTCTACGTTGTATGCATCTGGTATTTTTGTGAGATCAAAATGAAGTGGCCTTGGTCCTCGGGTAAGCTTTTTGAGTTGTAATTTCAGATCTGCTTCTAATAACTGATGATCTGTATCACAATCTGCACTTCGTAGGGTTTTTGCAGATGTTATGCTTGATCTCCATCTTCTTTGTATTAAAATGTACTCTGTCTGATTTTTGCTAATACTGTCCGGGGACTTCCATGTGAAGAGTCTTCTTCGGTGTTGTTTAAAAAGTGTGTTGGCTATCTTTAACTCATTTTCTGTGCAAAATTAAGAATAGCCTTGTGTGTATTTCCTGGAGTCAACCGGAGAAGTTAAATGAACACAATTTATAAGTTGTATCTTTGATTCAAAGAATACCATGGACAGGCGGGAAAACCAATGATCAAGTCCTACAAGAAACAAATGAAAACTGTACACTGATTAGAGAAATTAGACGTAGACAGTCAAAATTGTTTGGTCACGTTATGAGAAGAAATACATTGGAGAACTTGATGACAACTAAAAAGATCGAGGGGGAGAGAACAAAGTGAAGGCAGAGAAGTAAACACCTGGATGGCTTGGCCACGTGGTATTGTCGAGACAAGAACATTGAGCTGATTCACGACTCTGATGATCGAGTGAGATGACGAATCATGACCGCCCACGCTTATTGGTGTGGCACATGATGAATGAATGAATCTTTGATATATAAAGTGAGATTCGTAATTAGAGATTGAAGGACATTGTCAGGAATCTCTGAGATTTGGTTCAGTCGAGCACGAGCAGGTGGAAAATATCGAACGTCTTGGGTTGTAGAAATATGAAGTATGTCAGCTTTTGCTGTTTTTGCCCAGTCAGTTTTTATTTCCCTAACCTTTATTGCTACTCCATCAATTTTTGTTTTACATAAAACTGACAATCCCGAACGTCTGATAGTTTCCGCCCGCTCATTCCCCACTGAAGAAATCTCGGGTGCTCTGAGTGCATGCGGTATCTATCGTCAGCTTCTTTTCCTCGCCTGTTGATTTACTGACAATTGTTCAGTTCTCTCCATGCACCCCACATTGATGTAATAATTACAGTATAATCATAAAGAGAGAAGCCAGCGGGGCATAATATGGAGTTAGAAGGGAATAAAAGAATAACACACAGGAAAGATGTAAAGATTAATAATTACAATATTCGGATGTGTTATTCCTGTCTTTTTAAAATTTTTTTATTCACGTGGTTTGACTCCTTTCATCTAGTGAATCGCGTTGCATTGTTTCATCAAGCCTGTGGTTCTTGACATCCTAGACTTCGAAAAGCACTTTTTTTCGGATTTGCTTGCCCTAGCATTTGACTGTCCCCAGTCTACCTACAAGGTAGTCGTTGTGTGTCTCTCTTTGTCTGGTTCCTATTCCTTGATAGACATGGAAAACCCTAGCAGTAGCAGCAGCACCTCGGCATAGCTCTTTGGTTTATTGGAACACGCAAGTCTCTCTACCTTTTCAAGCTAAAGAGACATCAGAGGGGATTCGCTTGGGCTGACGCCTTTGTGAGGTATGGCTAAAATAGAATAGTTTGTTGTTTCTCTCTCTGCACAATCTCAACATACCTTTGTGAGTTATGGCTAGAATAGTATAGTTTGTTGTTTCTCTCTTTCTGCACAATCTCAACATACCTTTGTGAGTTGTGGCTAGAATGGTATAATTTGTTGTTTCTCTCTCTCTCTCTCTCTCTCTCTCTCTCTCTCTCTCTCTCTCTCTCTCTCTCTCTCTCTCTCTCTCTCTCTCTCTCTCTCTCTGTCTCTCTCTCTGTGGAATGTGTTTATGGGTGGAGTTTTGTGTGGGAGGGGAGATGTGTGAGAGGTGGGGGAGGTGTGGGATGTGCAGGTGGATGACGGATGTATGTGAGGATGGGGGATGTGTGTTTGGCTGGGTGGTTGGGGTATGTGTGGGTGGGAGGGTATATGCGAGATGCATGTGTTGATAGGCGGGTGGGTGATGTGTGGGTGTAAGTGGTTGATGGATGAGTACGTGAGTGGGTGGATGTGTGTGAGATGAGTGTATGGTTGAGGGATGTGTCTGTTTGTGGGAAGATGTGTGTGAGCTGCGGATGTGGGTGGTGGGAGGTGTGTGTTTTTGGGTGTTTATGGGTGGGGGATATGTGTGGTCCGGTGGGGAGATGCGTTTATGGGTGGGGATGTGTGTATAGGTGGAGGATGTGTAGTTGAGAGGTGGCGGATATTGGTTGGGTGAGTGGGTGTAGGTTGGTTGATGTGTGTGTGGGTGGGTGGTGAAAATTGTGAGGGTGCTGGATGTATGTATGGATAGGTGCGGGATGTGTGGGTTGGCGGGGGTATGTGTGTGTGGTTTTGTGATGTGTGTTTTGCTGGGTGGTTGCGGGTGTGTGGGTGGGTGGTGGAGAATATGTGGGTGGGTGTGTGCGTGTCGGTTATGGGATGGGTGTGGGATGTATGTGTGGGTGGGGAAATATATGTGGGTGGGGGATCGGTGGGTGGGTGGCGGCATGTATGTTTGCTTGAGTCTGTGTGAGTGCGTGGAGGTATGTGTGGGTGGGTATGGGTGTGGTGGGTGGCTGAGGGATGTGTGGGTGGCTGCGGGGTGTGAGTGTGGATGGGGGATGTGTCTCACAACATTGCAATATGCACTGTTTATGTTTACAACTTTCATTTGACAATGTTTTTCCCCATGTGAATGTACCATGCGTAATATGCATTGTTTATGCTTACAAAATCAATTTGACAATGTTTTTTTTTTTCCCTATGTAAATGTAACATGCATATTTGATGAATGAAAGATGAGTGATCGAAAGGGCCGAATGGAAGAGAAGCCTGCGTGCCTAATTTGTTACCCTTTTAAAATAAAGTTCGTTCCTTCGTTCGTTTGTTCGTTCTGCACAATCTCAACATACCTTTGTGAATTATGGCTAGAATAGTACATTTTGTTGTTTCCTATTTGTACAATCTCAACATACTTTTCTTGTCTCTTTAAAACTTTAAAAAAAAAAAAACGCTGAACATGTGTAGACAGTATAATGGCTGTTTTATTTCTAGATTTCACAGAAATAAAGCTTACACATTGTGCGTGTTTTGTTTTTAATAAACCATATTAGTTTAAAGAAACTACAGTGCACTTATTTTCTGTGTTCTCTCTCTTGACATAAATAATGTGAAAATGACTAGCCGTGAAAATATAAAGTATGTCAGCTTTTGCTGTTTTTACCCAAATCAATTGTTAATTTTCCGAACCTTTCTTACTCCTCATGAATTTTCATTTTGGCAGCCATTACAATATTTAGTAGTTGTTGACTTGGTAAGTCTATAAACAGAGCATTAAAATGTACCGCCTTCAAAATAAAAAATGTTTGCTGTCTGTTTTGTTTACCTGAGAAATTATGTCAGTTGTGTATAGTCTAGTATGTTCTACGGGTGACTATTTCTGTATGTGGTTAATCAAAACATGAAGATACATATGCATGTAGTCAAAGCTGAAGGTAACTATTTTTGGGTTTTGTTGTTGGATCTTGAGGTAAAAATGTCTTTATTTTGTGTTAGTGGAATTGCTGATAATATTTCTATATAATTCGTTAAAATGATATATACTTATGTATACTTAATAGAACTGGATGTAAATATAGATGGATAGATAGGTAGGTAGATAGATACATGGATGGATGGGCGGATGGATGGATGGATGGGCAGGCGGGCGGGTTCGGTGGATGCCTGGATGCATACATGGATGGATGGATGGGTGGGCATGTACATTTCTAAACTTTACCATGCTCCTGTGTTGTCTGTAAGCTCTGTTAGCACATTTCCGTGCATTAATGCCTAGTGCCAATTTCTTCTTCCTGCCTTCGATCCCATCAATCTTGTAGCAGTTACACTGATTACCAGATACCCTGTTCTCGAGGAATGTCCAGAAAATGCTGACAACTTTCTGATCATGTCCATAATGATATAATCGTATCTTTTTAGCGGGCTTTCTTCAGATTATCTCAACAGCAGGCATAACTGATACTCTATTTTCACAACAGTGGTTCCCAAACTTGATCAAGCTGCTGCTCCCCCTTCCCCCCTCCCAAATTGACCATGTCCATAGCAACGTCAAATAGAAAGCGGCATTGCATTTTACCTATATGCCAATGCTGAATAGTAAGGATACCGTGGTGGAATCATAAGCACTTAGTTAAAATATGATGATACAAGAGGAACAAGGGGAAAGAAGAGAAGTAAATACCTGGATGGATTGGCCACGTGGTATGGTAGAGACATGAACACAGAGCTGATCCACGACTCTGGTGATCGCGTGAGATGGCGAGACATGACCGCCCACGTTTATCGACATGGCACATGATGATGACGATTTAAGATAATGATTACAGTACTTCACAGCGGCAAGTGAGTTAACACCGCCTGCCTCGCGGGCCGAAAGCTCGGTACATTGAAGTCGAGTCTCTTGCCATACAGCGGCCAGTGATCTACTTGACGATGTCCATCTTCTCTCCGTGTGTCTTGCTTGTATTCGGTTGATCTTTTTATTTTTATTTATGTTTTGTTTTCAAGTTCGGTCGCTTTGAACTTAAGCGTAGTCTATATACGTGCTACTTCTAGTGCACCGGACTGATTTTTTTTCTTCGTTTGGATTAGCTTTCCCTATTACCAGTGCCCCTTGCATTCAGACGAACCCACTCCGACTTCTGAGGTATATTCTGTTGGTGATATAATTTTCCATCTGTAACGCTAAGCCAGAACAGCAACCCATTCCGTCTTCCCTCAACAATCTACCCGCATGTAAACTAAATCAGAAATGCGTGTCTGTTAGGCAGAGGATCCTTTTACCCGCCATTAGTGGCATGGGCCATATGGTGCTATACCTATATTTGTACAGACCGGTCGGACTCGTTGGGTGGTATGGTTAGTATCTGAGTTGATCCACGACCCTGGTGATCGAGTGAGATGGTAAAACATGACCGCCCACGCTTACCGGCACGTGATGATGATATGGTTAGTATGCCGCCGGCCACTTTTACTTTCCATGTTATTTCCCGGTACCCATTTTAGACTGAGTCGACTTGGTCCCCCAGGTCAGTCAATATTGCAATTCCAAACCCGCCCCGGTACAGTTCGAACCCATCACCTCCGGACCGTCAGGCCACTACGCTAACGCAGCACCCTTATACTTTGTACTTGGCACATGGTTTATTTTTAATGACTGTGGGGTGTTTGAAAATATTGCCGTTTCAAGTTTTGTATTTACCTTTTATTTGCATGAACTCCACAGAGGGTAAATACAAAACATGGAACGGCAATATTTTCAAAAATCCCACAGTCATTAAAAATACACCCTGCAAATCCATTACCTGGGCCTTTCGGTCTCCCGCAGGAGTGAGATACAGAGTAGTTTAGGAACCGCTGTTTCAGAGGGATTATCTTGTCATCTGTTAATTAGCAGAGATATGCAGCTTTGTGATTGGGGGGGGGGGGGGGGGGCATGTATCTGACACCTGAGAATGCGCTCGCCAGCTTCAACTGTAATCTGTCTCACATTCATCGGTCTTTATTTTATGTGTATAAGAAATCTAGCCTACTCACGATATAATGCAATGCTAATGTATATTATGACCTTTCATTTGAATTAGTCTCCGTAATAGCATGTAACAGTACACACATAGGCACACAAACCTACACACCTCGTAAAATGGAACCTAGTGTAAACTGTAGTCTGAGTTTCAGAAAGAAAGTGAGGTGAGTGCGGATGCCTGTACTCTCTCACTCTCTCTACCCCTCTCTCTCTCTCTCTCTCCTCTCTCTCTCTCTCTCTCTCTCTCTCTCTCTCTCCCCCCTCTCCCCCCCCCCCCCTCTCTCTCTCTCTCTCTCTGTTTCGCGCCTTTTTTTTACATATCTTATTTACAGGACATCGCTGTCAACACCAACATTTTACTGCTGTTGTTGATGTCTTGGCAAGTTTACGTTCAGTAGTTTTCCATTGCTTTTTTAACGACCAGCTCCCATACCAACACGTTAAAACCCAGCGCGACTGCTGCCAAATCGGTCGCAGCTGTGTTTCGAACTCGGGTATGCGGGCTCACGAATCGCATTCGTAAGCCTTTAGCTACGGAGACCGGTCATGGGCTGTTGGACTGGTAACATTTTTAGAAAATAAAACCTGCGCACCATAGAACCTGTTATCGACACCACACCGGTAAGATTCGACCGTCCTACGAAACACGTGGAAAAGCGTACCAGTGACACAGAATGGGATATTGCTTGGCTAGCTAATCCATTACGTGGAATGTCTGCATAGAGAATTCACTGTGTGGGGTTTCGTCAAAGGTTGAAAAGGCGTCCAAGTGGCACGAAATGGAATATTGCTTTAAGTGAAAAGTCGGAATCGAAAGCTCGCTTTGTGGATGTCATCTGCAGACTGATCTCTCCTGGCTTCCGGAGGAACAGCCTGAGGTGGACGAGAGGCCCAATATATGGAAGTGAGGCTAAGCAACCATGTGTAGGACGTGACGATTCCTTGAATGAGCCCAGTACCGGAGCGTTATATGTCGGCTCTGCAATTATGGAAGCCTCCTTGGATGGCGGGGAATGCCCATAGTCTGCCCCTGTATTCTCTTGAGAGCTGACCGTTATGTCTCCGGTTGATCCGAATGGACCAGCTGAGATGGGGATGACACCATAACAGTGAGACTTGACCGTCCTACTAAACACCCGGGAAGGTTAACCCGGTCAACAAATGCCCTCAGAAGTCAGATGTGTCGGCCGAAAGGTGCAAATATCAAAGAAGAAGAAGAAGAAGAAGGAAGAGGAGAACCCGTTATCCTGATTGGAATCTGTCCAGGGGAAGCAAACCTTGCACAAATAAATGCATGCCCAAGTTGGACACACTACCTCTGATGTGTAAGCTTGGTGCACACGAAAGAGGAAGCTAGAAGAGGTATAAAAATAGAGAACGAAGGTATGGTAACTAGAGTTTATTTTAAGTACTAACATGACTAAACACCATTGCGTAAATCCCAGCCGGTTAACAAAACAGTAATAAGCGGAATGTATTAAACAGTATAGACATAAAATGTGTGCGTTCTAGATGCATTTCTGGAATGCATTATGCTATTCAGTCAAGAATGAAACTTCTTTATGGACTGCTAAGTATACACCCTTGTGGTGAAGAGCACGCTGAATTAAGCTGCGTCTTCAAGTTAAGCGTACAATATGGAGTTGGTCCTGTTTATTCTATTACTTTCTAGAAAGTAGAAAAGTTCTAGACGATGAGTGGCTGCTGGAGTGGCTAGAACGATAGAGCTCCTATTCGGGAGGCCCGGGTTCGAATCTTCGGTAATGTTATGGATTTGTTTGCTGTCGGCGGCAAAAAGAAAATCCAAACCTGCACTGTTCGCGGCGACTGCTCTAGCCAGGCGGCTTCAATTCCTCACGCTCTACACCCACCTGTCCTACACTGCAAGGTACTATAGCCAGTAATGACAGTTTTTTATTTTTGTTCCCCTATGAACATTAGTTACAGTTTTAAGTTTTCAAACAACCTATAAACGAATGAACAGGTAATTGTACTTCTTCTTCTTCTTCTTCTTCTTCTTCTTCTTCTTCTTCTTCTTCTTCTTCTTCTTCTTCTTCTTCTTCTTCTTCTTCTTCTTCTTCTTCTTCTTCTTCTTCTTCGCTGCTGTTGCCCTGTCTCCAAATGGAGCATAGCACTCAGTCCTGTACTCCAATCCCGCGTATCCTTTTCTATCTTGTGTAGTTCTTTCCATGTCTGCCCATATTATTCATCGCTGCCTCTGGTCTTTTAGACTGATTTGCTAGTGAGTGATTGAAATGCTGTGTGCACAATCATCTCAACTATTGTAGTTGCGCTGTCTTTGCACTGACTGGCTGTCACATCACCACAGCTTCAAACCCCATGCATTCTATGATCGCTAAACCACCGGAGAATGTGTAACATCATCAGTTATAGACTTCCACTCTTATCCGACGGCTTATGAATCAAAGCCTACTAGAACATTGTCTTCAAGCTAAGTACAGTGTAATTTAGCCTGTATTTTTAGCGATCCTCATGCTACATGCATATCCCAGCGTGTTGGCACGCTACACTCTGGTATCACTTAACAGATATCCCAGTCTGTTATCTTAATGTTCGTGTAGCGACGACCACAACCTGTGTTCATCCTACGCATTTATTGGCGTGTAGCCACGTTCTTAAACAGCTAAACTGTTTATTTGGAACTTTCCTATTTTTGATACCCTTTGAACATGGCTCTGGAAGTATCATTTCTCATGCAGTGTTTGTAGCGTTTGTTGTTGTTGGTTTTCCAGTTGCCATGATATAGTAGCAGCCATGTTACCGCCGTCATACTATACTGCGTTACTATCATGCGCGGCTGATAAAGGTGAAGACAGGCATGCTTCGAAAAGGGTGACGTGCTTCAGTTAAAATAACAAAGATAGGGAACATCCTTTGGATCTTGTCCCCAGAACATGCTGCTATGTTGGGAAACGAACACGGGGACATATTGGCAGGGTGTGCACCGCTGGGTGGAGTATTGGTGTATGATAAGGCAGATTTAGTTGGTGGACTTTTTCTATCATGTGTATAATATGAAAGAAAAAACAACAGATAAATCATAATAACCTGGGGGGGGGAGGGGGGTAATGGTGACAAAGGAGTGACCAGAGGATCTGACTGACACTCATTACTCGAGGAATGGCCAAACGGACACTTAATCAGACTATGATTGGCACCATTAGAGTTTAGACTCTCCGCTGGTTGTTGAATATGAGAACGGAGTACGTAAGGGAATGTCCCGATGACTGTGATGTCGATTCGTGACTCAGCTCAACCCAACAAGCATGTGCGAGTGTTACTATTGTGTCTGACTATCAATTTCTGCTTCAGAAAACCCATCGCTGATGGCTATGGTATCAATGTTTAAGTTATACAGATAAGCCATCTCTTCAAAACATTCCAGGTTGAGGCAGCAGTGACTAGAACGTTTGCCTGCCGGCCTGGTGTCATGTGTTCGAATCCTCATGCAGGCGTATGTTTGTACAATTGACCTGGGCTCCTAGGTGAGCCATGAAATGTCATGAGAAGGAAAAACGACCGGTATGATATTGATCACATCACCCACCCAGTGCACATTGGTCTGTAAAAATAAGTATCTAACACCATATAGTTCAGAAAGCACTGGCAAACTACTGAACGTAAACTTGCCAAGAGATCACAACAGCAAAAAATGCTGGTGTTGACTGCTACGTCCTGTAAAGGATATGCAACTAACTAACACCATATACCCAATGTGGTTCAAGGCGTGGAATTGGGTCCTTATTTCTTTACTGCCTGGGTTATGCAAGGGTCCCACGCTCTGAATGAGCTGACATGCTGGCACTAACTGTGTGGGAAGTGATAATGGCAGTTGGACAAGTGACATATGTCGTATATGACAAATTGCCCGATACTGACACAGTGGTTGACAGTCAACCCGACTTTGATTAATTGGCATACTTGTGGCTGCAGCAAGCGTGATGACATGCGGGGACAGTGTAGGTGTATTCATAATCGGTGCGCTATGAGAACAATTAGCATTGCTACACTGACAACTGCCGAGACAGACACGGCACACGTGGATGTGTTCCGAGGATAGTGATATGGATTCTAACTAATCAGTCAAACAGTTAATCTGTAGCATAGTGTTCGGAGTGTAAAACTCTGAGGACGGATATTTGTCTGACCTCATCTGACTGTTTTATCATCATCATCTATTGCCTTGCCGTCTGGCTCGGGCGATCATGCATGCCTCTCCACAAATTACGATATCCGACATCATGGACCAATTCGTGTGTTGACTCCCTTCCATGCCATGACACAAGACTGTCAAGAATCTGTTCACGCTGTCTTTCTCTATCTCTCTTTCCGCAAATCTTTTCGGTTGTCACAACATGTTCCAGTTTTATTCTTCCTATTACGTGGCCAGAAAACGATGACAGCTTCTGTCCTGACTGTATATTGACACTTGATTATCACGAAGTTTCTCGCTGACAGTGGTGGATGATGATATCTCCAGGCCATCCGCTCTCTACCAAGTAAATAAACAATAGACTATTTTTCACGATATAAGGCGTATTGCGTATATGGTACTAGTCTAATATTTGTATAGACCAAGTAGCGCTCGATGTGCGATATACCCAACATTACGCCAGTCGTCTTTACATTCAATTACATTTCCTAGGATCAATTTTAATCTGGGTCAACCTTGAAACTAAAGTTATTTTTATTTTCTATCCCCTTTTCAGTACAGTTTGAACACAATATGTTCCTCAACTCCTTATCTGTGCCATTTTGCAGTGGCTCATATTACACAGAAACCCATTTTTAACATGTTCCTAAGACCAGTCTTATCTCACAGCATGAATACAGGGGCTGTACATGACCTTATCCAGCGTTCAGAGTTTGTTTTTCAATAGTTTTCTCTGTTTTCAGCCGATCTTTGAAGCCTCATTGCGTGTTCTATCACATTCATATTTTTGTCCGTACTGATTATTTCTTGTATTTATCAAGTTCAAAGGGTGATAGGCGCTGCATTGTTTTGTCTTTCGTATATTTTTGATATTCGAGAGCACGCTGTCTGATGTGCAGTTTAAAGTTAAAGTATTGTGTGGCAGTTGGGCATATCTTTTTTTTTTAAATTGCAGGTATCCAATAACTAATCATCATCATTGCCTTTCTTTGAAGTATCGAAGTTCATTGGCCTGTGAACATTCACAAGGAATATTGTGACAGGGGCGGGGGTGGGGACCCAAACAAAGATGTCTTGCAAATATTACGATTGGAGAGAACCTTACTGACTCGGAAGAAAACATTACGGAATCAAAAGAAAACATTACCGAATCAGAAGGCAATATTCTGGAAGCAGAACAAAAACATTATCGAATCAGAAGAAAAATTAACAGAATAAGAAGAAAACAGTACAGAATCAGAAGAAAACATTACAGACTCAGAACAAACCATTACCGAATCAGAAGAAACCATTACCGAATCAGAAGAAAACATTCCGGGATCAGAAGAAAATAGTACCCAATCAGAAGAAAATAGTACCCAATCAGAAGAAAATATTACCCACAGAGATCAGAATGTTACCGAATCAGAACAGTGTCAGACAAGTAAGGTACTTCGGCCACCACATCACGAGCCACTCCTTGCTACATAGAGAATGTGTTGGGGGTGGGGTGGGAGACCAGGTGGAAAGCAAGCAAGAGGTAGTAGACACCATTACATACCATATATAATTAGACACCATCAAGAGACAAACTGCAAAAAGTCAAAGTTAGCATGTTGGAGACTCATTACATCCGATCTTCAGTGTGAAGATGACACGTTATGATGGTGATTATAAAAGTGATTCGGCCACAATGATTTACAAAGCAAATGTCGTCTCCATCATTCTCTTTCCAGTAGCCCCAGGTGCCAGTGTGGGTAATGTTCACAGAAGCGCCAGTACATCTCACCTACAGTATTGAGTGCTTCATTTCGGTCAGTCAATTTGCTTGCACACGTTCAGACGTGATTTCTTTCCGTTGTCTGTGGAGCTGTGGTATTTATTCGTATTGATCTGGCAGTAGACATTGTTTTCCCAGTGGCGTGATTGGTGTTTCCATCTCTTCTCCTCCTAGGTTTATACTTAGTTCACTGTAAGGTGTGAACTTCAAAACTAATAGACTAGTGTAGTTACGCCTTCGTCATTTAATTCTCCATTCTTAGTATATGTCTCACTTCATTTTCACCTATCTCTTGTGTTTGTAAATTTCCTCATTTCGTGCTGACGTTGTAGTTTTGTTGCTGTGGCCCCCCGCCTCTTTTTCCATTTTGACATAGGCACCAAAGTAAGAAAACTCACTTGCGGCTGTACTTGAGAATTTGGTAGGGTCAGTAACATACGTCTGGTGAGCATGGGTTCTAATCCACACATTAAACATTTTTAAAAAATTAACCCCATCACCCCAGCGTGTAAACGGGGCTTTTTCTGACCTGGCTAGGAACAGTACTAAGCAAGCATTTAATTTTTAATAGTTGCATATCCTTTACAGTCAACACCAGCATCTTTTACTGTTGTGGTCTCTTGGCAATTTCAGTAGTTTGCCATTACTTTCTGAACGACCGACACCCATACCATTTCGTGAAAAACCAGCCCAACGCGGGCTGCTGGCAAATCGCCCACAGCTGTGTTTCGAACGCGGGTATGCGGGATTACGAACTTCTTCCGTAACCCTTTCGCCACGGAGCGGACATAAGCAAACACGGCTGGCTTGAAAATATGTTGGTCCGGGCTCACGTTGATTGGAGGGTTCATTCACTTGGTCAGACGTTGGTAACCCGCGGCACGCCTGCCCATCTTGGTACGGGCAACGATATTCAGTGGCAGGCTGGGTGAATTGAAATACATAATTTGATCTCATTAACAAAATAATATGTAATTAAATAGAACCATTAATTCTTTAAAAACTATTCCTGTTTTTTTACATTCTTTCAAAACGAAGATACATTGTAGGTAACGATGTGCCATGTGAATGTGGAGCAACAATGACTGACCTTGACGACATTCTTATTCTCTCTCTCTCTCTCTCTCTCTCTCTCTCTCTCTCTCTCTCTCTCTCTCTCTCTCTCTCTCTCTCTCTCTCTCTCTGAATGATGGGTGAATGATATAATGTATGAAAGAGAGTGATAGAAGGGCACAATGTAAGACGGGCCTGCGTGCCCAATTCTTAACCCTTAGAAAATAAAGTTTTGTTGTTGTTGTTGTTTCTCTCTCTCTCTCTCTCTCTCTCTCTCTCTCTCTCTCTCTCTCTCTCTCTCTCTCTCTCTCTCTCTCTCTCTCTCTCTCTCTCTCTCTCCTAACCACCCACCACCTCTGTAGTTCTCTCAAGTGTAAATACTTTGATCTTAACACAGAAATTTGTGTTGATTAGGTAACATGGTGCCGTGATACTGACTCGAAAAGGCCAAAACTTATTATACCCTGGATTCAAGACTTCGGATACACGAGTAATGACTAGAGAAAGGTGGGTTTAGGTTGGCATCCTGAGTGACTTTACAACAATACTTCGGCGCAGCTCCGCGAACAGTTGCCCACACTTGCACTAGGGCAATCAGACCGAAGACTGGTGAAGTCGTCTGATCATGCCCTTCCACTGTCGGCTGTTCTAAGTAACTAATCTTTTTAGCTCAGCATTGTGCTCTTCTTCTTCTTCTTCTTCTTCTTCTTCTTCTTCTTCTTCTTCTTCTTCTTCTTCTTCTTCTTCTTCTTCTTCTTCTTCTTCTTCTTCTTCTTCTTTCGTTCGCAAGCATTGTGCTTTAAAGTCCTTGCTTGCTTGCGTGGCTTAGTTCTTCCTAGGGCATCTTCTTTTCCTTGAGCCATGGATCTTACCCGCCAGTATTTCTGTTACCAGAACTCCATTTTGTGATCAAGCCAAGCTAACCATTTTGTATGTTCCTCAATAGTTGTCTATTTTCTGAGATGATTATTATTCCACAGATAAAAACTTGCGTGTCCTTTCCAGGATTTTGTATCCCCCAATGGCTGTTTGCGATTTACTGGGCAAATTTATGTTCAGTAGTTTGCCATTAGAGATATGTGGGGTTTAATGCGCTTGCGCAATAAACATGTCATTTGGAATCTTGCGTTGACTACTCGTTCAGAAAGCAATAGCAAACTTGTTTTTTTTTTTTTTCATATCCTATTCACAGGGCAATCGTTGTCAATACCAGAATTTTACTGCTGTTGTTGATGTCTGGGCAAGTTTACGTTCAGTAGTTTGCCATTGCTTTGTAAACTACCGGCTCATATACCAAAACGTTAAAACCCAGCGCAATGCGGTCTGCTGCCAAATCGGTCGCAGATGTGTTTTGAACGCAGGTAAGCGGGCTCACGAATCGGGTTCATAAGTCATTGGCCGCGGAGACGACAATGGCAAACTACTAAACGTAAAATTGTCTAGTCATTCAACATGGGGTTGAGGTTGCTCTCAGCGTATTGCAAAGACATGCAACATTTTGTTGTAGGTTGCCGTTGCTTTCTGAATGAGAAGTCAACATAAGCCCAACTGGCCGGCGTATGGAACAAACCCACTCCGCCAGAAGAGGGGAAGTGTAAGTACAAATTTCACTTTTATTGAAGGAAATCTGACCGGTATATGTGTGAAGTAGCGTAAATCGAAGCGCAGATAAGCTTCGTTAAACCGTATTAGCATTGGATACATGATTCGTTTACTGGATATAATCATGATTAGCAGATGCTGTAGAGGATTGACTAATGTGTATGTGTCATTTGTTTCTTCCAATCACAGGCTTACATGTTCCTCTACCTCAGCTCAATGTGCAACCCCATCATTTATGCATTTCGATCCCCGGCCTTTAGAGAAGGCTATAAAGAAATTTTGTGCCAGACGCCAAACTATGTCATTAGTGATGGTGAGTAGTTCTTCTGTTGGTTCCCGCGTGCGTGTATGTCTCCGTGTGCATATATATATATATATATATATATATATATATATATATATATATATATATATATATATATATATATACGAGTGTGTCTGTGTGTGTAGATTATGCATATATGTATACAGTAAGTTGTATAATATTCAGTTAATTTGTTCCAGGTGCATCAAAGTTCTCTACAGCTCTGAGACTTATCTAGCACCCGTCGTTTCGTGTATAGCTTATTGTGTTGTTGTGGTGTTTCACACAGATATGATCTGCCATCGTTTCTTGCGTATTCGCCTGTAGAATCAGGTTCTCTATACGATGTGTAGAGAACATTGATAACTCACTATTGGACCATCTCCAACTTACAAACCGTAGCCAGTTCAAAATAATCGAGTATTTTCTTTCATCTCATTTTTTAACACAGCGCCAGTCTAACCAGACTGAATGCTGGCCGTCTCGGGTATGTTTACAGATGTTATCATCAGTAATTGACTGGCTATATTTTTACACAGACGGACATTGAGACGGGGGAGAGTTAATCTTCATCATTATACAGAAATGGTTGTGTGAAGGAAGGGAAAAGGCAATGAGTACAGCTGGAGTCTTTGATATAAACCGTGAAAACATCGGTTTATTTACACTAGAACATGGTTGGGGGAATGTTCTACAACAGCCAGCCTCTACAGCAATAGGGGATAGTTCTTCTGCTTGTGCCTTATAGTTCATGCCGTGTGGCGTTGGTGATCATTTCTGTCCACAGCCTTCGTATACTGCCAATCATTTCTTTTACTGACGTTCCTCTATGTTATGGTGTCAAACTGTCCAGCATCTCCTCTCTGATGCTTCCGCTGCCTTTCCTCCATTCCAACTGTCCCATTGTCACGGAGTACTCGATCTTTTCCATTCCATGCGCAAAGAATGTAGACTTCTTCTTATGCGAGCAACCAGTTCTCGTTGAGTTATCTTCTTGCATGATATCTTATTAACGCATGTTATCCGTCAGTGATATTCTCATCATTCTTCTATAAAACCACGTCTCTGCAGCTTCAGTATGATAAGCTCGTCATAATATAGGAAGCCCTTGGCCGAACGTTGCTCTCAATACAGGTGGCAGGAAGCATCCTGATTATCTCCAGTTCTCCGGCCTCATCCATCTTCACGACTTGCGTGTCTTCTTTCATGTCCGTGCTGATCTGCGCCTGCCTTATTTTCCAGGATCTATGATGGCCGAGAGGTTAAGGGCGCTCGCTCTTAAACTTCATGTGCGCTGTTGACAGTATAGTGGGTTTGTTCCCTCATTGGTCAGTTGGCCTGACATGTTCAGAAAACACTGGCAAACTACTGGACGTTACATTGCCTATAATATCAACCTACAAATGACATGCAGCATGTTCATGCCTTCCACTGTTGTTCTTGTTCTAAACCACGGTGATGGAGAAACAGTATTCTAATTTCTCAGACATGATTCTGTTTATGAGCCACACGATTCTGTTTATGAGCCACACGATTCTGTTTATGAGCCACACGATTCTGTTTATGAGCCACACGATTCTGTTTATGAGCCACATGATTATGTTTATGAGCCACATGATTCTGTTTATGAGCCACACGATTCTGTTTATGAGCCACACGATTCTGTTTATGAGCCACACGATTCTGTTTATGAGCCACTTGTCTTCGATGTTCAGATCGTCTAGAACGCCACTATCTTGTCTTCTGTATCCGCCATATTCTAGGACTTGTGTTTGTAATATACCCGCTATGACCTATTGAATACGCTGACAACCGACTATGTACAACAGCCATAGACTAGAACTTCACTGATGTACCTTTACCGTTAACTGATAAAGTGGACTGCCGTCCTGGTTTGGGCACTTCTGCACGTTGATCGGTGAAGAAATATGTAGTGCTGTGTCAACAACAGACAGCCGCTGAGATAACAGGGTTCATGAAGAGTTTCTGTGAACTCCATGATATAATTTATGTTTTCTTTGGTTCTGTGTGGAACACGAACTGAGACTTCAGTCATGTTGCTTGTGTATCACGTAATGTGAACAGAAATGTACATTGTAGCCTCGGTAGCGACCTGTTTGGCCTGCTTTGTTAGATTTCCAACTGCCCAGGGATTTATAGCGTGCACACACGTCTTCCAGGGTTTCTCGCATCTTTCATGAAGGCCTGACGTCCAATTCACTACTCTAGGATCAGAGGAAAACACCAGTTCACTACTCTAGGATCAGAGGAAAACACTAATCTTCACCAATTTGATTACCAAGAAGGTAAAGGGTCGAAACATTCTGGGAAGGGGACCGCTTCTGACGATCAGAAACCACATGCATTGCTCCACGGCGGAGTTTCTATCATTTGTAGTGCCTTTAACGGGACGCCGCAGTCAACCTCAATAAATTTTTTTAACTGTTTGTGATTTCTGGGCAAGCTTATTTATGTTCAGTAGTTTGCTATTGCTTTCTGAACGAACGAACGAACGGCTCTTACACCATTGTATGAAAACCAGCGCAAGGCGGTCTGCTTCCAAACTGACCGCAGCTGTGCTTCTAACGCGGTATGCAGGATTACGAAATGCGTTCGTAACACCTTCGCCACAGCGGCGGCAACGGCAAACTACTATACGTAAACTTGCCAAGACAAAAACAGCAAACAAACCTGGTGTTGACTGCAAACGTCCTCTAAAGGATATGCAACGTACTTTAACAATACTTGCAAGCCAGAAAGAAAGCTCTGGTAGAAAAGACGAAAAACTAAATTAATCATGGGAGAGTGGCGTGTAGTGCACAAAAAACAAAGACAACCAACATATTTATTTACTAATAAAAGTTATCAAAGAAGGTGACGTTGGCAAAAAGATAGTTACATCAGACCTAGTGTGCACATATCCGAATCTCACAAATTAAGCAGCAAAAAACGGTTAGTGAGATTTGTGAAACTGATATTTGGCTTTCAAGATATCATCAGTGTTTGATTTGGAATTGCTGCATCCAATCAAGAGAATTGCTTTCAAATGTTCATCAGTCAATCACGTTCGATGTGTTGACTTCACATATTTCAACTGACGTGGAAGGAAATTGGTCATCTCACCTCTTTATGCCATGATCTAGAATGACGTAGGATGAAACTGGTCATCTCACCTCTTTATGCCATGATCTAGAATGACGTAGGATGAAACTGGTCATCTCACCTCTTTATGCCATGATCTAGA
Organism: Cepaea nemoralis; assembly: GCA_014155875.1. NCBI lineage: Eukaryota > Metazoa > Mollusca > Gastropoda > Stylommatophora > Helicidae > Cepaea > Cepaea nemoralis. The sequence goes on from JACEFZ010026686.1 coordinate 1,136,771, forward strand.
ATGACGTAGGATGAAACTGGTCATCTCACCTCTTTATGCCATGATCTAGAATGACGTAGGATGAAACTGGTCATCTCACCTCTTTATGCCATGATCTAGAATGACGTAGGATGAAACTGGTCATCTCACCTCTTTATGCCATGATCTAGAATGACGTAGGATGAAACTGGTCATCTCACCTCTTTATGCCATGATCTAGAATGACGTAGGATGAAACTGGTCATCTCACCTCTTTATGCCATGATCTAGAATGACGTAGGATGAAACTGGTCATCTCACCTCTTTATGCCATGATCTAGAATGACGTAGGATGAAACTGGTCATCTCACCTCTTTATGCCATGATCTAGAATGACGTAGGATGAAACTGGTCATCTCACCTCTTTATGCCATGATCTAGAATGACGTAGGATGAAACTGGTCATCTCACCTCTTTATGCCATGATCTAGAATGACGTAGGATGAAACTGGTCATCTCACCTCTTTGTGCCATGATCTAGAATGACGTAGGATGAAACTGGTCATCTCACCTCTTTGTGCCATGATCTAGAATGACGTAGGATGAAACTGGTCATCTCACCTCTTTATGCCATGATCTAGAATGACGTAGGATGAAACTGGTCATCTCACCTCTTTGTGCCATGATCTAGAATGACGTAGGATGAAACTGGTCATCTCACCTCTTTGTGCCATGATCTAGAATGACGTAGGATGAAACTGGTCATCTCACCTCTTTATGCAATTATCTAGAATATTCGAAAACCTAAAGTTTCACAGTATCTGCCATCTTTACCTCCTGTATTTAAATCTGACAACAAACTTATACAGAAGTGAAATAATGTGTCCCCGGATTCGCATATAATCGTTGTGTAGTCCTTCATCGTGGGTTTGTAATACACACATGTCGAACATATGATCGGGCTCTTCACCTAGCCAAATAACAGCGAAAGGGCCGCCTTGTTATTGTTGAGCAGGACAGTCTAAACAACAACATCAGCAACAACTATGACAACAGTGGCATGCTGGAGCGGTGAACAGACTCCACCGGGCAGTATTTATTCCCTGTAGTGTGAACTGTCATGCAGTGCCGTGGTATTTTCCTTGAGGGCACACGCCAGTGATATTTGCCAAGGCACGGGTCGGTGCAAGGGGAAGCATGTAGAGAGAACTGAAGTGATGACGTGCCCGCTGCAGGATGAGTAAACAACTGTGGATTGACTGTCTGTTGCTGGGGCTTCTGAGACGTCGACGTGGTGGAAAGGATAAGAGTCCTTGCTCTTACACTTCCGGTGCGTTGATGACAAGGTAGGCGGTTCAACTCCTACACCAGCATTCAATCAATCAATCTGGTGCCGTGTCCACAATGAAGGTTGGCTGCAATGGATCACCAACACTGTCTCTCGCCTTGACTGTACATTCTGTCGGCTGATGTTTGTCCATCTCTTGATGTTATCTTCCCACTTGTATCGTTGTCTGCCTCTTGTTCGCTTGCCGTCAACCTTGCCCTCCAGTATGATTTTTATAAGAGTATTATGTTGTTAACGTGGCCGAAATATTTCACTTGCCTCTTTTTTATTTCTTTCATCAATCCTCTTTTCATTCCCAGTTTTTCTAGAAGTTCTGTATTTGATTGCTTATGTTTCCATGAAATACGACACATTCGTCTGTATATCCACATCTCCAGGGCATCTATTCGACTTTCTAGTTGCTTGATCAATGTCCAGGCTTCCGCGCCATACAGTGGTGTTGAATATATGTAACATTTGACAATTCTCATTTTTAATGAGTTGTTAATCTCTCTAGATGTTAATTTTTTTTGCCACTCCTATTCTCTTTTTGATTTCTATTTCACTTCTGCCATCATCTGCTATTACATGTCCAAGTTAGGAGAAACTTGTTACTTGTTCTTGTATCTCCCCGTTTACTGTGATGTTCACTGATGGCCTTTCCTTTTCACTGCTAATTATAATTGTCATTGTTTGAATATTATATCTAAACCACATTCTGCCATCTGCCTGTTTACTTGTTCCATACCAGCATTAAGTTGAACTTAAACGTTGACGTCTCGTTCAGAAAGCAGTGGCAAGCTACTGAACGTGCAATTACCTAGAAAATCAACCTGGGTTTGATCGCAACGTCCTGTAAAGGACATGCACAATTATTAAGGGGTCCCTCTTACAGTTGTAAGCCAGTGGTCTCAATAGCTATGCCGATGGTAATGCAACTACTCGTAGGGTCTCACACGTCGGACAGGTCAAGGGATAGGAACCAGGCCTGGTGACACTGACCACATCAGGCCTTGGGTACTATTACCCTGTAAAAGTGTGGAGCTAAGGCCATATATCTAAAACGTTTTACAGCGTGTGAAAAGGGGCCTTTACTTTGCATAGAATTCATTGTGTCTGAGACACTAGTGGATTGTGACTAGCTGAACTCAGTTAGGGGGCCGCTGTAGCGTGGTGGCTAGACGCTCGCCTGCCATACTGGTGGGCGTGGGTTTCATCTACATCAGGGCGGCGTCACATTTTAAAAATTTACCTAGACGCCTGGGTCGATCCAGCCTAAAATGGGTGCAGGAAATATCTTGGGAAGTAAAGTCGGCCGGTGTGATATCGAGCACTAAAGCACCAACTGAATGCTGTTTGGTCTATAAAAATATGGCTCTAGCTCCGTGTGCCCAGTGCGCCTTGGGTGTGTAGATGGGACCTTTACTTGGCTTTCTAAACCCGGTGTATGCGGTTTTATTACAGCTGATCATAGCCCAAACATTTGTGATACTTGTGTTCTCCATGGGTCGCAGATCACACAAGCTGCGCCAGAAACGGTAACGCTGAAACAGCGCATGCACAAAGGCAGACTGTCGGGGATCAGTACTGACCAGACAAGTGTAATCATGATTTGTTGCAAGCCATTGAGATAATAATGTATTGATTTACATATCTTCAGAAGAGAAGACAATAGACGAGAATATTATACATGAATATTTGCTTTGTGCCCATGCCGTCGTAAAACCTGGCGGATGTCCCTTGCTGTGAAGTACTCATGAGACCTTGCAACAAATATGTGGACATCTGCCATGTTGTATTGTCCATGAACACGGCATGTCTCTTACAATGTCCATGCACAGAGCCAGCTATTTGACAAGAAATACATCTGACTTTTCATATTAACATCACATCCCCTGATAAGATGTGATCTTATGACTTTTTATAGTCTATGCCGTGTGGCGTTGGTGATTATGTCTTTCCATACTCTTCTGTCTCTTGTGCCGCCAATCATTTTTAATACCGACTTTCCTCCATGCCATGATGTCAAACTGTCCAGCATCTTCTCTCTTGGTCTACTTCTGTCTCTCATTCCCTCCAACCTTCGCGCTGTGACGACATACTCTAGCTTACCCCTTCTCATAACATGCCCAAATAATGTGGACTGTCGTCTTCTGATGCTGCTAATCAGTTCTCTTTGTCAGTTAATTTCTTTTAAGATGTTCTCATTGTTCTTTCAATCTGTCCACAGTGTTCTTATCATTATTCTATAAAACCACATCTCCGCAGCCTTCCACATAGTTCCTAACTTTTCTTCTAATTGTCCATGATTCGCTTCCGTACATCAGGATTGGCCTACTTTAGATGTTGAGAACTTTTTCCTCATCTTGACTAACAAAGATAAATTGCAAAGATAATTCTTTATCTTGTGAAATCTGCCTTTTCTAGGTCTATTCTTCATTTAACTTCCCTAATAGATTTTCCTACCCTACCAACAATGGTGACACAATGAAAGAAATTAAAAGACGAATATATATTGCTCTTCAAAGACTAAAACAACTGAATAAATTATGGAGTCGGACAGATCGAACTACAAAAATTATATTTTTAAGAGCGTGCATCTTTCCCATTGAAACATGCGCATGTGAGACCTAGACACCTACTAAACAAGCTGAACAGCGCATAGATGCCTTTGAATATAAATGTTTTAGACGAGTTCTAAGAATATTTTGAATAACGAAAACAACAAATGCATTCATATTTCAAGCTGAATATTGAAGAAACAAAGGAAATTGAAATATTTTGGTCACTTTAAACGTCATGAAAGTTTGGAGAGAACAATAATGGGGGGATATATGCCTGAGAAGGGGAAGGCCAAAGAGAAGATGGATGCAGGACGTGGCGGATGATCTCGAGATGGGTATATCGGACGCGGGACATCTAGTTTATGATCGAGAGGTTTTTTCGGAAGGCTGGTATGGGAGCGAGGTTCTGCAAAGGACATGCTACTGAATGAATGCTTGCTTGTGTTCGCTGGCTATGAACTCCAGCGCAAGATCCTGTATGTCGGATAAAGACATCCTGTTGTCCAACATCAGTGTGATGTCATACCGGACCTGAGGTTTGCGTGAGTATCCGTTGTCCCATGTCTGGCTTATAGTTGTGCATACTGGTGGTTCCTCGCCAGCGCAGGCAGGTACTCTCCGGCTTCGGAAGAATCAGCGATCCTACCATGTTAGCCAGGACCCCGAAGGGACCTGTTGCCCAGGACGCACGGCGAGGACGTGCTAGTAGGTCTTGTAGGGTTGCCAGATACGTGGGTACCAAAAGGAGGACATAATAAGACATAAAGGAGGACTGTCGTGTGTCCGTTTAAAGTGTCGTCCCTGGAGTGAGAGGAATCAACACCCACATTTTATTTTATCCCCTTATCATTATCCTGGAGAAACCATAAGAATCCGTCTACAAAACTCCGTCAGTTTATGGACACCTCTCTCTCTCTCTCTCTCTCTCTCTCTCTCTCTCTCTCTCTCTCTCTCTCTCTCTCTCTCTCTCTCTCTCTCTCTCTCTCTCTCTCTCTCTCTCTCTCTATCACTGCCGTATAATGCCCCCTCTCATTCTTCCCCATCGCAACATACTCAACAACTCTAGCTTCTAAAAATTAATGACAATTCATTTATTAAAAGAAAAGTGTAATGTATGTGAGAAGCGTATGCGAAGAATGTGTGACGTGTTCTATAATGTGTGTAGAATCGGACCCTCAGATCAATAGCACAGTCAGTTCATCCTTGCAAGGACACACCACAGCACGTTAGGTCAGCACAAGACAACCTCACCCAGTGATGTATCTCTCCTGCCAGACACTGACTTTCTTCTGTAGCTACCTGGTAATCCATCTACATGATCATCCGAAATAGATACAGTCTATAATTTACCACTGATCATGGACCGGTTGCACACTGCACATTATAAGTCCTTATAGTTCTTAAAATGTACAAATCTCTGTACTGTGAAAATAAGTATCACTGTTGTTGGTAATAGACTTGATCCTATCTATTATCTATAGTGTCTCAATTACAATGTCCCTTGTAATATTTCACTGGAATCTACCACACCATGTGAATGTTACATTTAAAGTTCTCGTATAGTTACAATTGTTCGTATGATATGTGGTGTATCAACAAACATCACCCATCATAGGTGAACCTTAACACACAAGAATCGTTATATGGTTTTGCTCTTCTGAACCATGTTATGGTGGACCCTCCTGATCATGGGCCCAGCCTAAACACTATTGTACCAGCTTTCCTCTCGGACGTTATTCATTTTCGTAAGAAAACATTGACTATTCAACTGGTGTTCTTCCCAATCGGAGTTGAACTTCTTCAAAACGAGTGTAGAGCTTCCTCGTAACTGGCAGGGAACCTGTTAGAGAAATAACACACCTGGTGAGAGCACTAGTTACTGATCCTACCGGCTGAGTGTAAGCCTACGGCCTCGCTCAGATATTTATCAGCGAACTAAACTCTGTCATAGAGCAGATGAGCTCATCACCTAGGTCCGACTCAGGCTATGACAGATTGCAGAACCCCAGTGGGCACCCCACTGAAATATTCTCACTAGCAGAGCCAATTCTCACTTCACTATTCTATTCTCAACTAACAGAGCTAATTATTTCCTCACCCTAGCTAGTTTTAACAAGGCTACTGCCTATATTAATTAGGCCTAAATACACTATATGTAATACCTTATACAACACCGCATCACTCCTGGATGGCCTCTACAATTTGCCATAAAGACACATGTTATTTAATCTTTAATTAAATCTAACACTGTAGATGCTCTCCGAATTCCTAACAGTGGTACAGAAACACGTCAGCTCAAGTCAACTTTCTTGTCTACACTAACTGTAAACAAGTCATGTTTTTGTCAAAGAACCTTGGAGTGTTCTAGTGAAGTTCTTTGATGTCAATACATCAGATGGTTCCAGGGGCAGACTATCCATTTCAGAAATCTTCTCTGCCCTTTGTTTAATCAGAGCAAAAGTGGTCTCTCTTGTTTCAACAACCAAAACAAGCTAGCGAGTTCCTGCATTCTCCCAATCGGGTCACAATAACAAGCCTACAATTTTCTATGATGGACGTGGTTTTCGCTTCCGGGAAGGAAATTATACTACTCGGAGACTTTAACATTGACACCAACAAATCCAACATAAAATGGGGAAATATAATTGCATCATACAATTTCCAACAAATAGTACAACAAGCTACTAGAGTAACAAAGTCATCTTCAACAGTCATAGATCACATTTATGTAACTTGCTCAGACAACATCATAGAATGCACCGTACCCAATTGTGCAATGAGCGATCACTACCAAATATGCTGCACGTGGTCAAAAAAAGGAATTAAAACTCCTAAACATAAACACATAAGTGTAAAATATAGAAGTTACAAAAATTTCAACCAAAACGCATTTTTACAGGACTTGCTCAGTTCACCTCTAGACAATGTTTATCAGCTTTCTGACCCGGACGATGCTCTGGAATTCTGGATGAAAACCTTTACTGATGTTTTTTATAGACATGTGCCAGTCAAGGAAGTTCGAGTAAAACACCACGTCAAGCCACCTTGGATCACTCAGGAAATACTTGAAATTATGAGAGATAGAGATAAAGCACATAAAAAGCGGGATCTCAGTGCATACCGTACTCTTAGAAACAAAGTTCAATATACCATACGACGGGAAAAGAAAAATTACTTTAAGAACTTAGTAATGGATAAAACAAATAGTAAGGATATATGGAAGGCAATTAACACCTTGACAAACAAGTATAACTTCCGTATTCTTTACCATCAAATCATATTACATGCGACCAATTCAGTGATTTTTTTCAAACTGACATAGACCAGATGAAGGCTTCAATACCTAATTCTCCTTGCAACTTATCTTTATTGTCATCGTTTTGCGAGAATAGATGCTCCCGCGATATTGATTCCGACATACCGCTAATGACAATCACTGAAGTATTCACTTACCTCGGTAACCTAAAAAAACACAACCTCATCTGGGTTAGATGGAATCAGCAACCGGATTCTCCGTTGGGCTGCGCCAGTGATCTGTATATCACTAACCTATGTATATAATCAATGTCTCACCAAAGGCCACTTTCCATCAGCTCTCAAAATCGCCAAAGTGTACCCTCTTCTTAAATCTGGTTCATTAAACAATGGTCTCCCGAACAATTACAGACCCATTTCTTTACTATCATCACTATCTAAGCCACTAGAAAAACACATCCATAAAGTAACATTACAGTATTTAGTTCGCAACAAGCTTATTGTTGACAGCCAATCAGGATTTCGACCAAAATATTCTTGCCATACGGCCCTAACAAACATGATAGAAAATTGGCACCAGAATATAAACAACAGTCTATGTGGAACTGTGTTTATTGATTTCAAGAAAGCATTTGATATGATAGATCATCTTATTTTAATTAAAAAACTTGAGACAATGAAAATTGGCCCTAATGTAGTCACTCTAATATCATCTTTTCTATCAAACAGAAAGCAAGTAGTATCACATAATAAATCTCTGTCTCAAACCACTACCTTCAATATTGGAGTACCGCAAGGCTCTATTCTTGGCCCTCTACTATTTGCCTTATATATTAACGATCTACCTTTGCATCTTTCGTCGTCCTGCGATCTATTTGCAGACGACTGTACAGTGTACACAAACGCTGAAAACTGTATTTTACTTGAGTCGTCTTTACAACAAGAATTAAATAATGTAGTTAGGTGGAGCTATTCAAACCGTATGCAAATTAACATCACTAAAACAAAATCAATGTTATTAACAACCAGACAAAGACTTCAGACTCTAAGCTCACACACAACACTTCAACTTCACATCGATAACATGCCAGTAGAAAGTGTAATTGAGCACAAAACATTAGGCCTAATCATTGATAGAAACCTAACCTTTAATTCCCACGTTCAAGTGCTCATTAAACAAACAGCGAAAAAAGTCTACCAACTCGCCAAAATTAAAAACTTCCTTGATGAGGACACAAGGAAACTATTCTATACTTCTCATATACAGACACACTTTGACTACTGCTCTACGATCTGGGACGGTTGTTCTAATTCAAACACCAAGCAACTTTACTCACTCCAGAATCGGGCCATGAGTCTAATTTATAGCAAACATTTAACTGACAATCCTAGCCTGTATAAACGCCTTCAGTTACTACCACTCTGTAAACGCCTGCTTTTCAATAAAGCTAAACTAATTCACAAAATCCTGCATCGGAATGCCCCAAATTACCTTTGGCCATTGTTTAAATATAATGCTAGACACAGTAAACGTTTAAATATATTACACATTCCGAAGCCTAGGATTGGCTTATACAAAACAAGCTTAACGTACTCTGCAGCTCAGCTGTGGAACAATCTTCCACAAGAAATCAAAGACATCACCAATCCCTTTTCATATAATCGGAAATTATTCGAACACTATCTCAATATGGATTACCTTCCCCCTTAATAATAGAGATAATAATAATAATAACAAAACCCTAGTATAACAGCCAGTCCCCTTTTGGTAGGCCAGTATATTCCACATGGCTAACAACAAGTGTCAGACCATTATCTAATATTACTGTGTCGTGTAGTTTTGATGTTCGCATTTTGCCCATGCCTTTATAATGCATATCCTTTATATTGTTGTTGTTCTCTGTTAGCCTTGAATGATGTGTGAATGAAATAATGTATGAAAGAGAGTGATAGAAGGGCAGAATGTTAGACGGGCCTGCGTGCCCAATTCTTAACCCTTTGAAAATAAAGTTTGTTCGTTCGTTCGTTTTGTCTTGTGGGGAATTTTTAAAGACGACTGTCCTGTTTGATCTCACCGATTCCCTGTAGTAAACAACTTGTAGTTGCGAATCAAACTGTCTTTGGTATTTTTATCATTTGATTGTTAAATTACAGTGATTTCACGACAAGGACAAAGGAGGACATAATAAAACAAAAAGGAGGACATATTGAATATTTCATTTAAATCGTTCCAGATTAAACCCACCATCAGTACAATTTTATTATAATAGCTGCCAATAAGTTTATCTTACTGTTAGTGAATCGACCAAGAAACAATCATGTTAAAAAATAAATATAAATTAAATGGAGGTCTTTTTCAAAATGCTAAAAACATTTAAACAGCCGATTGTAAATTATCACCTTATAATCTTTATTAATTACGCATCTCGGAGGAGCCAACTTTTCTTAGAAGATACCTCGTTAGCAATCACATGTACATAAAACTGTTCACAGGTAAGATTCTTCAAATTGTACTTTGTGAGAATGATACCCTTTATCGAGTTGAGTAAGAGTCTGTTCTTTTCCTTTGTCCATTGAGCATTAATCAAGGAGAACACTCTTTCCACATTGACTACAGCATTGTTAGTGTTGCCGAATAGAGCAACAGTTAGATTCAAATTATACAAATAATTGGTGTTACACATTTGGTATTTGTGGCCCGCCAGATGTTAGTAAGTGGCACGCGAGGCCTCGTTATTTAAAATAATATATTTTAATAATTTCAAAAAATGCACTCGGAGCTTCCCTTCCGCGTGCAATAATTTACTCTACTCGTGGTTGTTATATTCAGATATTATCGAATGCGATTGTTCAGTTCGCAACCTTCAGCTGATCATACGATTTCATTCTGGCGACTATTGTTTGTCGAACAATTTGAACACTTGTGTTCATTCGCTCAGAGATACATTTGTCGTTTTGGTTCGACTTACAGATGCAAGCAGTCATTTTCCGCAATGGTTGTTATAAAAAAACAAGCTACGTTCTAGACTCACCAACAGTAACCTAGCTGCGCTTATGACTTTGGGCACAACAGATTTGTACCCAGACATTGATAACTGACATCTTAACTTAAGTAACTGATTATGAAGAACAGTTACAATTGTAAATTAATTATATTAATAGCGATTTTCGAAACTGATTTAAAATTTATTGTTAAATTAACTTTTGATTTTGAACCAAAAAATGACCGCAGAGTAGTACTGACACTGACTGTATTTAAAGTTTTAGAATTTTTTTGACGCAAGTTAAGAAAGGTAAGAATGATAGTGCACGAATTTTATAATTTTATAACGTTGTGGCCCGCTTAACTACCGAAAATAGTAGAAATGGCCCTCAGCTTGAAAAGCTTGGGAACCACTGACATAGACCATGACACCTAACATCTTCTCATTTCTTTCTTAATGATATTAAAGTTTGGGGTCTCATCTCATCATGTTCCTCTTGTACCTTGCGGCGTCGAGGTGAAGTATAAACCGCGGGAGAGTGCCTGCTTATGGGCTTCATGTATCGATATTCCCATGGTCTCTGTTATTCCCTGCGTCCATCGTTTACGTGGCTGGTCTCTTCCTCTGCTTCCCTCTGGTCTGTATATCATTGCTTGTTGTGGTATGATGTTAGTTGGTAACCTACTTGCATGGTTAAATCATGTGACTTGCTGCCTTCTAATTAAATCTACTGCAGCTATAACCCCCACTTTAGTCCCGATTTCTTCATTTCTGATCTTATCTCTTCTTGATACATTGAGTATTCTTCTCAGGAATCTCATTTCTGTTGTGATTTTTCTTTCCTCTTTTTCTGTCATTGCCTAGGTTTGGAATTGGTAACAGAGTTGGCAGGAACATTATGTTGTAAAGTACTTTCTTAGTAGTTATTGATACATGTTTGTTCTTTAGTATTGGTACCATTCGTCCAATGAGTTGGTTTGCCTTATTGCATCTATTTTCGATCTCGTCTTCTGATTTGCCATTTGATGATATTATACTTCCTAGGTATTTGAAACTCTTTACTTATTTCAAGGGAGGTTCGTTTAGGTGAATTGTTTTTTTCTTCTTTAGTTATAGTCATTACCTCTGTTTTACTTATACTAATTTTCATGTTATGTTCCCTAAACATTTCGTTTAGGTTATTCATGTGGTTTTGCAATTCGGCTTCTGATTTTTCTATTAGTGCTTGGTCGTAAGCAAACAGGAGTTCTCTAATGGTGTAATTTGCAGAGGTTCTTCTTCTGTGATCTCGTCTGCCGTGTTCTTGCGGTCTCTGTTTGGCTGGTTCACCACTGTCACCAGTACTATTCAATGCGTATACGGTGCCGATCACTGAACAACAGTTGGACGGGAGGGGTAGGACTCTGTCATTTGCTGACGACGTTCTCGTGTATCGACAGGGTCGAGATAGACAGGCGGTTGCCAATGATATGCAGGGCGAACTAGATCGAATTTCCTCATGGTGTGCTGATGCCGGCGCCCTTGTCAACCCTGCAAAGGCATCGGTTACATGGTTCTCCCTAAACAACCATATTGTGAACACAGACCTGCCGGCAGTAAGAATGGATGGGAGCATTTTGAGTAGAACCCAGTCAATGACATATCTTGGTGTGAGGCTTGATCGTAGCCTGTCCTTCAGAGATCATGTCGATTATGTCATAACGAAAGCTCGAAAAGGTTTGTCAGCAATGAGAGTCATGGCGACTGCCAATATCGAGCAAAGACTGCTAATACTTCTGTTCCAAGGACTGGTGCTTTCACGCATCGAGTATGCCCTGGCCATCCTCACTGTCAGCCCTACACAGATTGGAAGACTTGAAAAGGTACAAAACGAAGCCATGCGCATCATTTTGGGCTGCACGAGAGACACCAGCTGTGTAGCAATGAGATACCTCCTTGACTTCCCGACAATGGAACACAGGATCAAGATCTGGAGAGCTCGTGCATACTTAAAAATAAGTGCAGATGAGCAGCACCCTCTGCATGATGCTATATTCAGAGAAAAGGGTGACAGGCTAAAGAGGGGCAAATCATGGATGGGTCGGGCGGAAGATGTCGTCAGACAGGTCTGCAGTCTTACCAGTATCAACCCCGGCAAGGAATGGGTGCCGGTGCCTCCAGCTTTTAAGTGCACTTTCTCCTGCATTATCACACTCGACAGACGGCGCAGAGAGCAGAACCCTGCCGCTGTCAATGCAGAGGTTAACGCGCTCATCTACGAACACTCAGATAGCCCCGAAGTGCTCATCTATACAGATGGATCTGTTGTAAAGCAGCAGAGAAGTGCGTGGGCATTTACAGCCTGTTCAGCGGGCCGAACCGTTCAAGAATCCAGTGGTGCCCACTTTATGACCACGAGCAGCATGACGATGGAGGTGATGGCAGTTACACAGGCTTTCATATGGCTGGAATCACAGCATTATACCAACGTGTGTGTACTAAGTGACTCAATGGAGCTGTACGCAGACAGTGGACTGAGTCGCTGCGGAAGTCTGTTGTCCGTAAAGTCACATTCATCTTCGTCCCTGGACATGCGGGAGTCGAGGGAAATGAACGAGCTGATAAACTGGCTGGCTCTGCACCCCCTGTAGATGGCCAGCCCATGGATCGTGCCGATGTTATTAACGCCCTTAAAGATATGGCGAGAACAGAGGACTTTGACGTCAGTGAATCCACATCGCTGTCCAGGATGAAAGACTTGGGAGTAAGAATCGGCACGGCCAAGCGCGAGAGTTACATTGAGAAAACGAGGTGCCTCGTCAACCAACACAGAACTGGCACTATTAGCCACCGGACGCTGATGCATATGCTGGGGGGAGGCGCTGAGCACCTATGGACCTGTCCGGAGTGCAATGAAGATACCCCAATCGATCTGTTTGGCTGGTATCGTGTTGTCTATATGTGTTATGAATAAGAGAAGGGACAAGATAGGAATGTGTATGGTTAATTTCCTGTACGTTTGTAGTAGCCCTAAGAGGCCAGCAAAAAATGTTCAATGGAATGAAATACACCATCCTCTACATTAAAAGTATACAAATACTGTTTAAAAAATATATGTATAACTAAATAATCAATTATAAAATGTAAGTATGTAAATATTAAACATATTTTATTTAAGAAATCTAAAAGAATTGTATTCGTGTTTAAAATATTTTATTTCCATATTAATTCTCTTATTTCTAAAAGAATATAAAAGAAGATTTAAGTTATTTAGTAATATTATCTGTAGTATTTTTATTTATATTTTTAAAATTCAAGTAATGTCCCTTGCAACAATATAAGATGTTTATGTCCCTACTCGTTGCTTATTTAACTGTTTTTTTTTTTTAGAAATCTTGTAATTCCGCAGAATGCTCGAACATAATTATTAAGTGTAGTGATCAATGTTATTATGATCTTTTAAATATGCTCTAAGCAACTAGGGAAATGAATGCACAGTTGAATTGTATGATTTATTATTATATGTTGGAAGATATCAACATTGATGGGGAAGATTTAAGAATAATAACGAATATTTACCGGAACCAAGTAGCAGCAATTGAAACAGAAAATAAAGAGGGAAGTTACGAACAGATAAAGCTAGGAGTACGACAGGACTGTCTTGTCACCAGATCTCTTCTTCCTATATAGCGAAGTAATAATGAGAGAGATCAAAGAGACGTCAGGAATACTAATCGGACAATATACAATATAAAAAATAATAATAATAATATACGCTATAGGCCTACATATGACACAGTATTGGTAGCGGATAATTCAACAGACCTACAACAATTGTTAGACATTGTTTAGTTTAGTTTAGTCGATGGATCATCATCACGGCACACGGGTGCAACCCATAAGTACTCCGTTCAGAGATAAAGAGGGAAGTTACGAACAGATAAAGCTAGGAGTACGACAGGACTGTCTTGTCACCAGATCTCTTCTTCCTATATAGCGAAGTAATAATGAGAGAGATCAAAGAGACGTCAGGAATACTAATGGACAATATACAATATAAAAAATAATAATAATAATATACGCTATAGGCCTACATATGACACAGTATTGGTAGCGGATAATTCAACAGACCTACAACAATTGTTAGACATTGTTTAGTTTAGTTTAGTCGATGGATCATCATCACGGCACACGGGTGCAACCCATAAGTACTCCGTTCTCCTCCTAATTCAAATCTGAGTCTGGAGAAACTCAGCTCAGTGCACGAACTCCGTAGCATCGGCGAGGATTCTGAAAATATTAGGGTAGATTTTTAACTCTAAAGTTTTGCCCGGGCAGCGCCGTTAGGCTACTCTTTTTCGATTTCCAACTGCCAAGGGATTTTTTACGTTCGCAACAATACACACTGGCGTTCGATCTCACTAACCCAGAGACCAGGGGAAATTTTATTACTAGAACCCGGGACCTCCAGCACTCAAGGCGGACACCATACCTCGAAACCACGCAGCCCCCGATTAATATTGACATATTACAAGACAATGACATGGTTATGGTAATTTCTATCACACTTTTAAGTTTTTTTTTAAATTTGAATCCCCCATATATATTTTTTACGAAGTGACTAGTCGCAATAGAATTGCGACTAGAGAAAAATTATATTCGCAGTAGAAGTAGGTCACGTGATTATTCCTATGCGTGTTGCTATATTATAATATTTCGTTGTATTAACGTGTCTTCAGTAGCAAAGTGGTAAGTGTCTTCGCCTGACACGTGGGAGCTCGAGGTTCGATTCCCCATCCGGGATGCAATATAGGTTTTTTTTTTTTTTCATTTTTAGCACCCAGGCAGCGACGGAGTGATCGAGTGTCAGAATCGATGGATCCAATCGATGTCTTTGTTTAACGTTAATTTTATATGCCAACTGAAATATCCAACCAAGTGGATAATTTTAAATACCTAGGGGCACTTTACCGGCTTCGTGGCTTAGAGGTTATGACTTTTCTCCGTAATCTCGTATACTCTCGCCGGTAACGTGATGACGGTTCAAATCAGCAGTGGTTCGAATCGCATCGGTAACTTACGGGGTATGTGAGCCGGCCGCTCAGAAAGCAATGGCAAACTACTGAGCGTAATCTTGCCAAGAGATCAACATACAGCTGAAAGATGCTGGTGTTGATAGCTAAGTCCTGTAAAGGATATGCTAAAAAAAAAAAGGGGGGGGGGCACTTATAACATCGGATGGAAAATGTACAACAGAGATTAAGAACAGAATAGGGCAGGCAAAAGCCGCATTTCAGAAAATGAAGGGTATCTTATGCAATAAGTCGCTATCAATGAATGTAAGAAAGAGAGTGCTGACATGCTATATAGAACCAGTTTTGCTGTATGGCAGCGAATCTTGGAATGTAAATGAACAAATTAGGAAGAACTTAGAAGCAACAGAGATGTGGTTTTTAAGACGAATGTTGCGAATTCCTTGGACTGCCAGAGTAACTAACTACGATTGCCTGAAAGAGGCTAATTAAACTAGAACACTACATACAACAATAAGAAAGAGACAAACAGCTTTCTTTGGTCATGTGATGAGAAGAGAGGCATTGGAGAACATCGTGACAACTGGAAAGATCGAGAGGAAGAGAGGCAGACCAAGAGAAATGATGCTGGGCGGATTGAGACGGTGGCATGGAGGAATATCATCAGCAGAGTTGATCCAGAACACCAAAGACCGAGATATGTGGAGAGCCATGAACGCCTACGCCAGCCGGCACGGCACTTGATGATGAACTGAAATATCGCCACAAATTAACCACCCTCATACTGGCTCAAGCTAAAATTGACTAGTGAGCGGACGCTGTGACGCTTTCACTGTACAAGGAAAAAAGATCTAGAGACATTGCACATCCCTGTCTAACGCCCCTTTTAATAGGCTGATATTGACCTACATCGTTATCAATTCTGATGACAGTTTGTTGTTTCCAATATATGTTTTTTTTTTTACATTTTTATTTACACATGGATGCCTGGTAACAGTAAGTGTACAGAAACGAAAGTTAACCATTCTTGAATTCACCTGGGGACACAATTATTTGGAGCGATCGTTATTTGTATTGGGGATACACATTCTGGAAAATTATTTTTGATATTTCAACAGCACTAATGGAATGTAAAAATAAAACGGGATGCCAGAAGAATGGACTGAAGTAAGAAGGGTTATTCATTAAAAATTACTGAGAATTCGGCAGAATTCTAATGCGAATATAATTTTTCTCTATTCGCAATTTTATTGCGAATAGAGCCTTCCTATTTTTTAAGTGTTCAAACACCAAAGTTCAAAGCACCATTTTCTTCTGCCTTACATCTCCCAACGAAGCCTAGGCCATCAACCAACTCAGGCCAAGCCTACAATGTAGACTTGTTTGTGCTTGTTTGGGTTTCGCAGCTCAAGTGTTCTCCAGGCTGAGGGTTCTAAGCCTCACCCAAACCCTCTTTAGTCACCTCTAACAACACACTCGGTAGTTTACACTGTTATAATTCTTTGCATCCCTAAAGGGCTCCAGTAACTCAATCACTGCTCCGGGCATCTAAGATTCCAACATCCTTTTTTAAATACCCCCATATAACATGCAGTAAACCAATTGGAGAATATGACATGTGCCATAGTTTGAAAACTATCGTCCAATATGACATGTGCCATAGCTTGAAAACTATCGTCTCTTGAGCAGATATCAGAAAAATAACAGAGTTACCACACAAACAATTCTCATGCTTTAGTGTATAAAATTCAAACAAGAAAACAAATGCAACACTAAATGCTTATTTAAAAGGGAAACTGTATACATAGTTGAAGTATGAATAAAGTGATACTTTGGTCTGAGTTGATTGTGTGCTGGAATTAAATCCTTTGTAATGAGGAATAACGGGTCTGTGAGACCCCCCATGTGTTACTGAGTCACCAGAGGGAAAGTACAGAATGTTAACACTGTAACATCCTGTTGGTGACTAAAGAGTGTTGATATGACTAGCTACTTCATGCCGTAGAAACATCTAGCCTACATCCAGTCAACCATGAACTGGCTTCACATATGTGGTTGTTGGCCTATGTTCCTCTGTGAGTCGGAGGAAGAGAGAAGAAGAAGAAGAAGAAGAAGAAGAAGAAGAAGAAGAAGAAGAAGAAGAAGAAGAAGAAGAAGAAGAAGAAGAAGAAGAAGAACTGCAACAGTAGCGGCAGCAGCAGCAGCATATTTATCCCGCGATCTTCTCCATATACTGAGTTAGTGCAAAATGTGGAAAAGGTCTTGATATTTTACAGTGTCAAAAGATGTTGAAGTCTGCTGAGTGCATTTTAATAACTCATTACTGCCATATGTAGGATTTGTATTTAAACTACCAAATTACTATCCTACAATTGTAGGTCCAATGGGAACAATCAAGGTCGGCACTCTGCCCACTAAGAACAAAAGACATCCGTATCCACGGTCACTGTCCAGGTACATTGCATGACTTGGAAGCATGGTAGTGTCCCCTCGTTTGACCTCCTACACGTTTTAGTCCTTGACGACAGTGTGGAACATCTTGTGCATTCAGCTTAACACTACTGTCGTGTCGGTGTTTTAACACATGTTAGTGGTATTGATAACAACATGCGAATGTTTGTGAATGAATACCTGCGATTTTGATGTCACCCTTGAGTTGACTTGTAGTTGTATCGTTATTTGATATTGCCTGGATAATTGTAAACCCATGTTTCTCAATGTTTCACAAGTGATCGTTCGTTTAATTTATGGGTGCATGGATTAAGAAAGTAACAGTTATTGATTCATAGACATAGAAGGGTAGAGAACAATCCTTTGAGACTCATGGAGGAAAAGTCAATTCCTATCGATAATAACGCAGAAAATCAACAAATAAGAGATGGATTCTCTCTCTCTCTCTCTCTCTCTCTCTCTCTCTATATATATATATATATATATATATATATATATATATATATATATATATATATATATAGTGGTTAGCTATACTTGTTATCCAACCAGGGCAGTTCCTATAGTATAATTGACCTCGGATGATTTTTTCCAATTTTCTGGAAACATTGGGACAGAAATGCGTCTAGAAATAGAACTGGTCACCTAGACTATTAGCTAATTTGCAAATCTTATACCAGTACATACAATATCTGCTGCGGGATTACTTATATCCTTACATTGTATCATAAATGGCCAATGCTTGAATGTCATCAGTGCAGTTGTGACAGGCTGCACGAAACTAACTACTACTTTTAGTAAAGACATTAACTCTTTTGGTCCCAGCTGGTAATTACTTTAACTCTCTCCTTCGCGAGAGATCCTACCTTTTAAAAGACAATGTTTATGTCTGAAATTGAAAGAGTTACAGCAATATAGGACAGAAGGAACTTAGATAGAACGGGTTAATGTAATAATTATTGTGACAGAAAAAAAGAGAAATTGGTTAACATGGAGGTCTGAGTGTGGACGAGGAAACATAAGACTATGGTATGAAATCTGGTAATGGACGGCGAATGTGTCACTGGTATAGTGAAGAAAGCGACGTTTTTTCGAGCCTTGAGGCGTGCTAGATTTATGGTGTTAATCCCATATATCAGTTGGCACTCGATGGCAAGCCGGTCGCCTTGTCTTCCTAGAACATTTCCTAGTACTAATTTTAGCTTGGGTCTGTTTGAGAGCTCGGGTCACGAAAAGAATCCCCCTCTGAATTGGATTCGAACACATGACCGCCGTGCCGCATAGTTGTGTACAAAACCAAAGTGCTGGTGGCACAGTTAGTATGCACGTACAGTTAAATTCACACAAGAGACAACACTGCAGTTATAGACAGTTCAACCGAACGAAAGAAGAAGGAAGTCCCCAGGCATGGATAGCTACCAAATACTGGTGAATTTTTTGCTCATCCCATGACAGCCGTCTCAGAGCTGTCCCAGCAATTACCAAATAAAACATGTATTGCTGTTAGTAATAAAACTATAGAGCTAAATATACGAGTGCATGTGTCAACATGTAATGTTACGTGATAAAACAGCCACTCTTTTTAAGTGTGAATATACGAATCGTATTCTTGAACACTCAGGAAAAACCTCGTAAATTAATTTCCAAAGAAAACTTTTATGGACAGTTATAAAATGAAAACCGTAAACTGATTACAGAAATTAGACGTAGACAGTCACAATTTTGTGGGCACGTTGTACGAAGAAATAAACTAGAGAACGTGGTGACAACTGGCAAGTTTCAGGAGAAACTAACAAGGGAAGGCAGAGAAGTAAATGTCTGGATGACTAGGTCACGTGACGTGGTGGAGACAAGAACACAGAACTGATCCACGACTCTAGTGATCGTGTGTGATGGCAAAAAATGAATGTTCACGCTTATCGGCATGGCACATGATGAAGATAATAAATATAGATTTGTGATAAGATAATATGTTCATAATAAGGTTTGCATAATAGTCTTTGGGCTGAACAATGTCATTATGAGCTTGTTGTGTTCACTACAGCATGCCGGTTACTTTCCCGTGATTGTGATTCGTCAGTTGTCCAGCTATGTGTTCTTGTTTCTTTGTTCATTGGTAAGATTTTAGTCGACACGTTCCATTGTTATATTTTGTGTTCAATCGATTCTCATTGTCACGTGCCTTTTTCAAGGGGATGTACAGATCTGTTATCTTCTTAATAGAAGGACGTTGTGTTCATATTTCAGATTTGTTAACTCTTTCAAGAATTTGCCGAACCGCTACAGTATTGTGGTTAGTTTACCTACCTGCCTGTGAGGTTATGAAGATAATAAGGGTAATATGACTAGGGGTATCCCGGATTGGATGGGTTATCATCCTCAATCAGCCTTCTTATGGAAGCCTAGAACTGGCTCCGAACCCCAAAATGAGGAATGAGACAGAACGTTTAAGTTCCTACACTAAATTTATAAAGAAAGGGCCTCCTGCTTGAAAGGCCATGTGATCACGGAAATTTGCCACAGTCACGAGAGGAAAGAAACCCACTCCATAAATAATATGTGTATGTGTGTAGGTATCTATAATATAATTCAACTATATTGGGGAAAAGGTTGGTTTTTGGGAAGATCTATGATCTGTTCTGCGATATCATACACACAACCAAATATTACAAACACATAGATCACAAAATCAGTGGAAGAAAAATAGATGATTCCCCAAAACTATCCCACAGATTCATAAAGTGTTAACCAGCTAAATCTCCATACTCTCATTAACATTATAATTAAGGTTCTTCTCCTAAAAATACATAAACTATGTTCGCAATCTTCTTCTTCTACTTCAATTCACAGCTACTGATGAGCTAGGTTATATAAATCCTTCAGTAGTACAGACAATCTTGGTTCTGGAATGTCATGGAATTCTCCATAGATGCACAGTGGATACAACTATGACCTGGTACTTAACCTTCTTGTACGTGCTTAGGGACGCCGAGGCCAGGGGATCCATCAATATAAAGAGTATTACTCTTCGTGGTATCTAGAAGGTAGATCCTTAGGTCATTGGAGACAATGTAGACCCTTCCTACGTTCGTGTTCAAAGAGCAGAACATCTCAGCTGCCATCAGCAAAGCCATAACGTATGACCCAAGTTCATGCTGATGAGGCCAATATGTATGTCCAGTACATGCTTGGTAAAGTTGAGACCGGGAGGTCAATCCATAAAAAGGGTATCACTCTTTATGTGGTCGAAAAGGTAGATCCTCATGTCATGGTAGACATTGTAGTAAGGTAGACCGTCCCGTAATTCTTAGACGTAGGTCTGAACATCTCAACAGCAATCAGTAGAGTGATTTATATATCCAAGGTTTCTGCTGGCAAGGCCAACCAGTAAGTTTGGCAGTAAACACTGGAACTCTCCAGACATAAGTAGTGTAGACGATAGACAGGGGCTGTTACCAAGCCATTCATGAATTTCCTGGGTGACGCTGAGGCAGGGGTTTGTTAACGTTGACAACCATTCTTATATTCTTATCAAATTCTCGTAAAATCTGTAAGGACATTGATAAATATATCACACTGCCCAAAAAGGTAGTAGCCGATTCAATCCACGGCAGATGCGTGGTTTTTATTTATTTATATTTTTTTTCGTCGACCAGTGGTCAGTTGAACGTAAATGTTGACTCACATTCAGAAAGCACCGGAAGAAAGTATTGCCTAGAAAATCAACTTAGGCTTGATCACAATGTCATACAGAGGACATACTATTTTTAAGTACATCTCTGAGGTTGTGCCAGCCTCGTTATAACGGACACCGGTCAATTCGCAGGTTTGTCAGTAAAGGAAAGATGACGAGTAAACGAATCTACCATCTTAACGCATATCTGGTAGCCTAAAATGTATGACAGCCTAATATTTCACATTCCAACGACATTATTTGCTAGAGTCACCTTTACAGTTTAAACCAGGCACAATTTTTTTTTCTAATATTCAAATCTCATATATACATTTCAGGATAGCCTACATTACCTGCTACTGTGTTAGTTTGTGATTTACTGAATTAGATTGGGAGACGGAACGCCATACTGTTTAGACTACTACTGCATGGTTTTAGCATGAGCTAATGCGGATCTGTTGTTGGCATCTAACACTTATGTGCTTTCATGTTTCATTTAGACGTTAATTAAGGTATCTGTCTGTTCCTTGAGATGCTGTTGTTACTTGTTGTTTATTAAGTTAACTAGTATTGCCTGGAGATGAACTTTACCTTGTTTCTGATGGCGTCACTGGGATAATCACAGTTTGCATCTGTAACTGGTATTCTTGTATAACGTTTTTTTCTTCATTATATTCCTAGCATGAACGTGTGTAAGTTGTAGAAGACATGTGAAATGGGTTAGAACTGCAGTAAAGCTGTAAAACTGCAATGAGTAAATCAACAATCACAGAATGTTGAAACGGTCAGCTTTACAAGAACATAATCAGAAATGATATAGTGGACGTTGCGGCTAGTTAGCCGTCATCAGTACGCAAACCCAAAAGAAATTATGCATACATCTACATTATTAAAACTATTTTAATGTAGGTATGTTTGTATCATTTTGGTTTTATCTATCTGTCCGTTGTCCGTTTGTTCATTCTTTCTTCCTTTTAAGTGTGTTAGTACGTATGTGTCTGTCTGTCTGTCTGTCAGAGAGAGAGAAAGAGAGAGAGAGAGAGAGAGAGAGAAAGAGAGAGAGAGAGAGAGAGAGAGAGAGAGAGAGAGACACTAACTATATTTTGACCTGCACACTAACTATATTTTGACCTGCACACTAACTATATTTTGACCTGCACCAACTCCATGTGAGAACAAACTGTATAGGTATATCAGCAAAACCTTACGTTGACGGTTGCTTACTTTGGATTAATTCATATCACAAAGATGGAAGAAAAAGAGGCCGGTGACGAAGACACAATAATTGAGGATAATGCCAGCCAACAGACGAGTCAGCAAAACTGTAGCATTAACATAGTCATACTCTAACGTTAATTATTTATCGTCATCATTATGTGCCATGCCGATTATCGTGAGCGGTCATGGTTCACCATCTCACGTGATCACCAGTCTGGACTTAGGTCTGTGTTTGTTTCCCGGTTATTTCGTGTGGCCAAGCCATCCCAGCATTAATCTCGCTGTCTTCCTCTTTCTATTGTCCCGTCAAGTTTGCTAGTTGTCATCAAGTACTCAAGTTTATTTCTCCTCATAACATGCCGAATAAATCTTGTTTGTGTACATCTACCGCCTGTAATATATTTACTGTTTTCAACTGTTTCAAGAAGGACTGTCTCTTAGTGTTTTTGTTTTTTTAACCAGTCAGTTTTTTTTTTTTTTTTTACAATTTGTTTGGTTCGCTGCTTGATATAAATATATCTTACTGCTGATACTTTTTGTTACTAAGAATGAAAAACGGAGATTATGTTTATTTTTAATGTGTTGTTTATTCTAAATGAAAACTGTTGTTTAATTGATTTACGTTGCTCCGAAACTAAGTTACAGAAAAGTACATTAGCTTATAGTATGTATTAGCTTCGCAGATAGTGTCTGTTATTTTCAGGCACAGATTTACATGAAAAGGGAGGAGATGGATGACGAGGAGGAGAAGTCTACACAGTTTGTCTGGACTGCTACAAATATAACAGCACTTTATTAAAGATAATTATACACAGGATATATATATATATATATATATATATATATATATATATATATATATATATATATATATATATATATATATATGTATGTGTGTGTGTGTATGTGTTTGCGTGTGTGTGTGTGTTGAAGAGATGTGCGTGACGTATCTTATAAGCACAGAAAGGAAGATAACTTTTACTGAGCTTGCTTTTACCCCCGGAGTACCTTTGAATGTTTATGTATTAATTTGTCTTCCCGGAACCACCATGAAGCTGAGCTCTTCTGGTCTTGAGAATATTAAAATCGTGCCTCTTCTTCCCTCTGTTACTTGTTTGCTCTCATCCCCCATTCCCCTTGTTGCTTGTTTCATCCTATCCCCTATTCCCTCTGTTACTTGTTTCAATCCATCACCTATCCCCTCTACTACTTATTCCTCCAATTCCCTATCCCCCCTCTGTTACATGTTTCTTCCCATCCCCTCTGTTACTTGTTTGCTCTCATCCCCCATTCCCCTTGATACTTGTTTCATCCCATCCCCTATTCCCTCTGTTACTTGTTTCATTCCATCACCTATCCCCTCTACTACTTATTCCTCCAATTCCCTATCCCCCTTTGTTACATTTTTCTTCCCATCCCCCCTGTTACTTGTTTGCTCTCATCCCCTACCCCCTCTGTTACTTGTTTGCTCTCATCCCCTACCCCCTCTGTTACTTGTTTGCTCTCATCCCCTACCCCCTCTGTTACTTATTTGCTCTCATCCCCTATCCCCTCTGTTACTTGTTTGCTCTTATCCCCTACCCCCCCCCCTGTTACTTGTTTGCTCTCATCCCCCCTGTTACTTGTTTGCTTTCATCCCCTATCCACTCTTTTACTTGTTTGCTCTCATTCCCTATCCTCTCTGTTACTTGTTTGCTCTCATTCCCTATCCTCTCTGTTACTTGTTTGCTCCCATTCCCTATCCTCTCTGTTACTTGTTTGCTTTCATCCCCTATCCCCTCTGTTACTTGTGTGCTCTCATCCCCTATCCCCTCTGTTACTTATTTGCTCTCATTCCCTATCCTCTCTGTTACTTGTTTGCTCCCATTCCCTATTCCCTCTGTTACTTGTCTCCTCCCATCCCCTCTGTTGAGGTTTGCGTCCCGCCACGAGAATGTAGCAGAATGAATGCGCTCATCTAGCCGTTACTCTGTTAGATTGTATCACTATGGAACATTTTTGTTTTAAATTGCAGGGAAGAAAAGTGGGCGGGGAAAAGATGGAGTGTGCTAGAATTTAAATGCTCAACTTTTATTTATAGTTGGTGTCTTCAACCCGTGTCCTAGATCATGTGTTATGTCTGCTCCTTATCTATTTACAGACGGGAATGCGGAAATAAATAGCATTTGCTTCGCTATCGGTTACATACAGAAAAAAAGAACGGTTGGCATTGGAGTCAGAACTGGGTCTTTAATCTCTTGACGTGATGTTGTTGTTGTAGTTATTGTTGATGTTTGAGTTTCAATTGGTGAAGTATTATCCAATCCCTGCAACGAGAAAAAGATGCCAGAATAAATATCCTGCTCTTGAGCACGTGCTTGATAATACTTGTAGGACCTGGAACATACCTGTTGTCACGTTCATCTCTCTCTCTCTCTCTCTCTCTCTCTCTCTCTCTCTCTCTCTCTCTCTCTCTCTCTCTCTCTCTCTCTCTCTCTCTCTCTCTCTCTCTCTTTGTGCACACGCACACACACTCGATTGCATTTAGGGGTGGGAATATAAACAAGAGAATTAAGTTACAATAGGTGTACACACGTGAACTTTATTGTTCATTAGAGCTATTTGATCCTGCTACAGACACAGTTATCATTCATTACACTTGATTATTTACGCGTCCGAGTAAGTGCGTACACAGGCACAAAAAGGAAACGGGCGGAAATGAAATTACAAGATTATTCTTTCAGCGTATACAAGTTAGATAGCAGGCTTGAAGTTATCCTTCAAGGCTTATACCACATCCTCCTAGCTTATCAACCAGGCTGATATATATGTAGACAAAACACCCGCGCGTGTGCGCGTGATACGTAGACAAATGGTTGGTTGACTTTTTATTTTAATGTTGCATATCCCTTACAACCGGTCTCTCTGGCCGAGGGGTTACAACACTTTCTCCGTAATCCCGTTTATCACGCAGAGTCTCGTAGCGGGCGAGAGCTGGGAGCGGTTCGACCCCCGCTGGTGACTTGCGGGATAACTGAGCCGGCCGCTCAGAAAGCAGTGGCAAACTACTGAGCGTAATCTTGCCAAGAAATCAACAGACCGCTGAAAGATGATGCTGTTGACAGCGATGTCCTGTAAAGGATATGCGAATAAACAAAAATCCCTTACAGGACGTTGCAGTCAACACCAACATTTTTCAGCTGCTGTTGATGTACTAGGCAAGTTTTATGTTCAGTAGTTTGCCATTGCTTTCTGAACGACCAGCTCCCATACCAACACGTTATAACACAACGCGACACGGTCTGCTGCACAAATCGGTCACAGCCTGGTAAGCGGCTCACGAACCTCGTTCGCAAGCCTTTGGCCACGGGGACCGGTCGTTGGTTGGTTGGTTGATCTTAAATCCATTGCATTGGCGTTCAGGAGAATTGAGCCCTGAAAGTGTAGAGACTTTTCTCCCGACCGGATACTAAACTATCATCTTAGTTACAGAGCTCTCGTTCCCCTCTCCAGACCGAGAAACAAACAGGCAGTAGTATCCAGAGGGAAAACAAACAGCGGGGCAGACAGACAGATACAATGATCGGTCAGTTCGTTGGTGGTCGGCCACTTCCTTCCTCGCTCGGAAGGTGGGTGGATTCATGGGAGTTCCATGTGTGTGGGTTGTGTGCACGTTTGTGTATGTGTGAGAGAGAGAGAGAGAGAGAGAGAGAGGGGGGGAGAGAGAGAGAGAGAGAGGGGGAGAGAGAGAGAAGAGACAAGATGCTAGTGCCAATGAATTGTTTATTAGCTCGCTGTCTCAGCCTCAATGATAGATTTAACAGGAACATCCACATGATACGAACAATGAACAAAATGACGTCCTTGGTAGTCCTCAATATTTATTATTTATCACAGCAGTCACATTCACACGTTCCCGTAGATGTGGGAGGGCGTGTGATAAATATACAAAATACATATTCAAAGCTGCTGAGTAACGTTCATTAATTTGATGAGACACAATCGTTTCATTTGCACAGTAATTCCTATCACGATGTCTGACTATGCTAAGGTCACACTTACGACAGTCTGCTCTTGACGTCTGGCGTGGAGCATCGCTGAGCTGCCATAAATTTGGTAAACTGCAGCCAAGCTTTGAGTGGCTATTCACTTAGCCGTACAAACTGGACGAAACATTTTCGATTCTTGCTGGAGAATCATTGCACTAATGGCGTTGATAATCTTTCACGGCTTCAACACAGTTTCACGTCTTGTTTCTATTGAGACCCTGGCCTGACTGAGTCCAGCTGTCTCCTTTTCACGTGAACCACCCTATTCCGGTCACGTGATATGCAACTTTCTTGAATAGTCTCCCTTAGCGCTATTCATCATCATCATGAGTTCAGAACTGACTTTACTTGATTTATTAGTGCGTGTCAGTTCATTGTTATAGCGTGAGTTGTTCTCACTTTTCCTTCATTCCTCTTCTCCGGTAAACCTACCCTTAATATATAAGCTTAATGCTGTATACCTTATATTGACACATGTCAGCTGGACAGACAGCTCGACATTACTGTATGGGAACGCCCTTATCGAAAATGATTGAAAACACGTGAAACGGGAGCTTTAGACAAACACCACTACCAATGACACACGGCATGGACTACAGGAAGAAGAAGAATACCATGAATGAGGTCTA
Organism: Cepaea nemoralis; assembly: GCA_014155875.1. Taxonomy (NCBI): domain Eukaryota; kingdom Metazoa; phylum Mollusca; class Gastropoda; order Stylommatophora; family Helicidae; genus Cepaea; species Cepaea nemoralis. Next base: position 1,163,870 of record JACEFZ010026686.1, read on the forward strand.
TACGTTAAAAACCGTCATGCAAGGTTGAGTGCTATGAATAGATTTGTATATTAAATGACGAAACAAATTATGTGTATAGATTGGGTTTTTAAATCATTGTAAGCTTATATATTTTGTATATATTTTGTTTTCATCTGCCTCTTCTTCGTTCCTCTGGGGATTTTACATCATTGTAAGGATGTAAATTTTGTTTTCATCCTCCGCTTCTTCGTTGCTCTGGAGTTTTAAGTCACTGTAATGGTATGTATTTTGATTTCATGTTTATCTTTTTCGTTCCTCTGCCGTTTTAAATCATTTAAGGGTATATATTTTGTATATATTTTGTTTTCATCTTCCTCATCTTCGTCCCTCGAGGCGAGTGCGACTCTCCCAGTTGTGCACCTCGGTGGTCTTACTTGGGCATGCATGTGTGTCAGGCTTGCTTCTCTCAGATTCCACCCCAGTTAGCGGATCATATCTACCCTTGGGTGGGTTTTCTTTCCTAACAGTTTTGCCAGGGCAGTGACTAACGACCTACTGTGTCAGAGTTCCAGCAGCTGCCGTGGGGTTTAACACGCATAACTTGCACATGGGACCTCCCGTTCTTCGCCTTTATATAAGAAGACTAGGTGTCGTTGGTTAAGCCTGGCCATTCTTTTCCTGTATTATGCCTACTAAGGGTAAGGATGCAGTAAATACATGTGTGTTGGTACTAATTTATGCAGGGAACCATTTCCAACATCTTCTTCACGCTACCATGTAGTAACACAATACCAGTTATATAATTGTTGTTAGAAGGTATGTATATCAAAAGAAGGAACTTTGAAAAACAACAAATGGCCGCTTTGTTTTCGGAGGGCGGGAGTATGCCTTGGTATGCACCTTCTTGCACACTTATATGGCCGCCACGTCATTAAGTTCGAATCTTTCTCCAGGCGATGATTTTATTTGTGTTTTAATTGACTTGAGCTCCCAGGTGCATTCAGCCTAAAATTGATACCAGGAAATATTCTAAAAAAGTAAATGCTTCGGGTGTAATATTGACCGTATCACCCAACGAGTACCGATTGGTCTGTACAAATGTGGGACTAACACCATATGATTAATGTGTTTTAAGGTGTATACAATGGTACTTTACTTTTACTTACCATATGTTCAGTACACCTCAGGCCGTGGAAGGGGGTCGTTTATTTTACCTACTTTTCGAAAGATTGCAAGAGCCAGACCACAAGACGCGTGATTGTCCACAGCATGACAAGGCAGTGGTCATTTTGTAGCTACGTTGTGAGACGAAAGCGTCTAGAGAATGTTGAGACAGAAGGACAATCGAAGGCGCTAGAGGCTGAGGGAGATCATTCTGGACTGGCTGGAAAAGTGGCTCGAGGAAGACGATAGAAAGAGTGGTCGAACTAAAAACACAAAGGACAGATGTTTGTAGGACATGATCGCCCATTCTTCTTGTGGATGGCATATGATTGTTTTGTATGCGAGGCGCGCGTAATAAAAATGTAGTTTAATCAAACGAGTTCCTTCGGGGTCGAGCTTATCAACAGTGTGTGACGTTTTAACACGTCATATAAGCTAGGTCATGGCATATTATTAGTTGGTCGTGCGTCGAAGTACACTTGTTCCTGCAGCGAGGTGCCGTCGTCATTTGGAGGCGACAGGTTCGATCCCGGTCGGTAACTATTATAGCTTTCAAATTTGTGTTGTCTAGTGCGTCTTCTAATCTCTATTTCCTTCTTCTTCTGCTGTGAGCGCCAAATAATACTATGTGTGTCTATTTTATATAATCATGTAGTCACGGTAGCGTTGTGGCTAGACGCTTGCAGTCGGAATGGTGGTTATGGGTTCGAATTCGCATCGAGGTGGATTTTTTAATTAACCTAGGCATCCAATTTCTAATTTTCAACACCGAAAATTCCAATTTCGGTCTCGTTAAACCTGCCTCCTCAGCTGTGGTTATTGTTGAGATCCGTGGGTGTGTGAATTGTTAGTCCTAATTCATACTGGTTTTATTGGTTCCGCTCTGTTTGTCGGATGAGGTTGTTTTTGTGCTGCCTGGTTATCTCCTTACTATCTTATGTTAGTCCTGATAAAGACCGGTCCTTGGTCGGGCCTACTAGGTTCCGCAGTGCAGTCTTTCGTTTGTTGGCTTCTTACTCTTATTAGCACTATTACGTGCTGGTTGTTTCTTGTGTTGTCCTCACCAGGGTTGGCCCCGGTCATGCCCAGTCCTCATAAGGACTCTATGTAGGCAAAGGCAATCAGTTCATGTGCAAGACTCAAAGTTTCCTCCATTCCTGGAGTATGAAGTTTTTGATGATACTCTTTCCTTCTACTTTTCCTAGGCCTGTACTGATTTTATTGCTGCTGGTTAGTCCTCGTTTCGCTGCTCTGTTTGTTTGTTTGTTACCTGGGATACCCCTGTGGGCTGGTATCCAACTGATGGTGACTTGGCAACCCATGTACCTGAAGTTGGTGGCTGTCCCTAATATCTCCTCCTTTATGTCAGGTCTGTTTCCTTTCGTGAAGTTCCCGAGCGTTTGTACCGAGGACAGGGAGTCTGTCAATATGCAGTCTCATCGGTGGTTTTTGGGCTGCAATCTCCAGTCCTTTCAGTATGGCTACCAGTTCGGCCGTGCATACTGCTGTCTGGTCTGAACTGTTTCTTCAGCTTCCAGTATGGGACCATTACGCCTACCCCACCTCTCCCTGTTCGTTCTTGGACCCGTCTGTATATATTATGAGGTTGTCCTTGCTAATTTCTTCTATGTACTCCTCGGTCGCGTCTCTTGCATCTGTGTCCTCCGTGTCCATGGTGATGGTCTTTGCTAGGCTCGTGTCTGTGAATGGGACTGTTAGTTCCCATGATGGGATTGTAGGCTTGTATCGTTTTGTCTGTTTCAGGGTTTCTGCTAGCTCGATTTCTTCCTTCATCTTCTCTGCTTCTTCACATCCTGCCGTTCTTTGCAGTTTTACTATTGGGATGCCTCCCCATTTGCTGCGGTTGTCACTGAATGTTTGGTATTCTGTGTGGTCTTCGTCTTAGTGCTGCCTTTACCCAGTAGTTATACGTCAGCTGTTTACGCCTCAGACTCAGTGGTAGTACACCCAGTGCTACCATCCATGGCTTCCTTGGATGTCCCATATTCTAGCTCCAATGATGGTGTTTAACGCTTGGGTCTGTAGTGGTGTCTAAGCCTCCTTGCTGGTTTCTGATTCTGAGTCGTAAACAATGCTGCCATATTCTAGCTTGCCTCTGATAAATGCTTTGTAGAACATCAGCATTGTTTTGGTGTGGGCACCCCAACCGTTTTCTTTTATCACCGCAGTAGGTTGCTTGCTTTCTTGTATTTTTCTAATGTCTGACATATGTGTATTGACCAGTTCATCTGTTCGTCTAGGGTCATTCCTGGGAAGACTGTGCTGCTGTTCTATTAATAGTTTTCCCTTTTATCTGTATTTTATAGTCCTTGTTAGAATTTATCTTCTTGTTACTAAATACCATGCTGACTGTTTTATTGGTGTACATATTGAAGTCCCATTTGTCCATCCATGCGGCTAGTATCTTTATCTGTTTTTGGAGGGGTCCTCGTGTAGTTTTTGCAGACTTTCCACTCCTCCATATGGCGCAGTCGTCCGCAATTGTGACAGTTTTGTTCTCTGATCTTGGATCTCCTCTGTTAGGTCATTCACCAGTATTGAGAAGATTATTGGTGAGATGACCGAGCCCTGGGGGATGCAGTTCTCTTGCGCATATGTGTCGGATACCTCATTCCCTATCCTCACTGAGAAGCTTCTATCTTTGAGGAAGTTTTCTATGTATTTGTAGGTTCTTCCCACTATGCCTACTTTCTTTATCTTGATTAGTGCGGCTTCTCTCCAGCATTGATCGTACGCCTGGGCTAGGTCCTGGAATACAGCCAACGTCTTTTCCCCTCTTTTAAATCCTTTCTTGACATGATTTTCTAATTTGATGATCGTGCACCTGTTGGCTCTAAACCCGGATTGTGTATGGCTGTACAGTTCATTCTTCTCCATGTAGAATGTTATTCTTTTGTTTATTACAGTCTCCATGACTTTGCCAAGGTGCGATGTCAAAGATATGGGGCGGTATGATTCTACCCTTGTTGGACTCTTTGGCTTGTTTCTTGACTAGTATCACCGTGGCCGTTTTCCACTGTTTGGGAATATTTCCAGTCTGCCATATGTCATTATACAACTTAGTAATTGTTTTTATTGTTTTATTTGGGAGCTTTTTTGAGGATGGTGTAGTTTAGTATGTCCGCATCCAGCTGCGGTTTCGGATTTTTCTTTAGTGCTGTCACCACCTCATCTGTGTGATGTCTAATCCATATAGAGTTCTTCGATGTCCGTATGTTGTGTCATTTAACTCTTGCATCAGCTCCTCCCTTCTTTGCTTTTCTTTGCACCCTAGTATGTTGTTAGAACAGACTTCGTAGAAGTATTCTCCGAGCACCTTAGCTTTGTCTTGATTTGTTACTGATAGTTTTGGGCTTTTGATGGTTGGGATTTTGCTGGTTTTTTTATTTCCTTGAATTGCTTTTATTTGCTTCCACACCTTGGTAGTCGGTGTATCTGAGCTGAGTGCCTGGCAGAACCTTCTCCACTCCTTTTCTTTTGCATGTTTTACTGCTCTGTTTGCTTCATTTCTGCATTTCTTGTATTCTTCGAAATTCTCTTCTGTCATTGCCTTTCTGTACTTGCTGCAGAGCTCTTTTCCTATTCTGTTGTGTCCGCTGTGCACTTATCGTTCCACCAGGCACTGGTTTTTTGTGCCATTGTTTTTGGGATGTCTGAGACTCTTGTATACCCGTTCTTAGATTTTCTGGCATATTTTTGTTAGGGATGTGTTTGATTGCTACCCGACAGTATGTTTTTGGTCAGTCTCTCCGTGTATTTATCAATGTCTTCCCGCTCCTGCTGCTCCAGGTCTGTGTTGGTCATCTCTTCTCTAAACTGCTCCCACTTTGCTTTATTGAAGTTAAAGGTTGGCCTGTTGTTGTTGGCGCTTAGCTGGGGTTTTGTTCTTGCGTTAATTACTATAGGTAGATGGTCTGTGTTCGTGTCCTCTGTCACTTCCCACTGGCTGTTTGCTAGCCCTACGGTAGCTATTGTCAGGTCAATAGCTGTGTCCTGGCAGTTTGGCCTGGGATCTATCCTGGTTATGGTCCCATCGTTGAGTAGTGCCAGCTGGTTGTCCTCGATGAACTCCATGAGTTTTGTGCCAGCCCTATCGCTCTGTATGGCTCCCCATGTGGTGTGGTGACAGTTGAAGTCTCCCACTATTAGGGCTTCTGATGTAAGTCTGGCTTGTAGGGCTTGGGTGTCTTCGTCCTAGATTATCCCTCTAGGACAGTATACATTAATTATTGTTAGGTTTTTAGGATTCCCTATTATAGTTGCACTGATACACTCCAAGTTCTTGGTGAGGATGTTTCTTGTGTCACAATCTGGAGCTGTTCGTGTACTAGTAAGGCTACCCCTCTCGCTTCTGCTCTGTCCTTTCTAATTACCGTGAGTCCAGAGCATCTATACTTTTGATTTGGTATCAGGTGGGTTTCCTGCAGGGCATATATGCAGTTCTGGCTCCCCAGTTGTTTCATGGTGTCTGGGAGGTGTGCTTTGATGCCTCTGCAGTTCCACCGCATTATTTTCATGTTTCTGGTATTCATTTTAATTCTGCTGTTATTGCTATCTGTCCATGTCTCTGGTTGTCCTACATTCCTTATCTTTCAGAGTCTGTGCTGGTTTCATTGTCGTGGTAGCTGGTTCCTTTCTCTATTGCTAGTAATCGTTCATTCTGCCAGTATGTTTCTGCGCTCCCCTTAAGTATTTCTCGTTGGCGATCTATCTCAGTATTTTTCATCTCATGCATTTCTTTCTGGAGTGTTTCTATTTTGCTGCTTAATTCTCTCAATGGTCTGTAGTCCCGCAGAGAATGAGAATGCAGGAAGAAGTCACATTCCACTTACTGAATTATTAGAAATGCATATGTGTGCTGTGGCTTACAGACATCTCGTTCCGACGATGCATACTAGTCGTATGATGTTGTACAAATGGCCTCAACTATATCGAAGGCAGCGGTAGCCGGTTGAACGAATTCCAAGTGTTGTTGTTGTTTTTTTTTGTAAGTGAAGAGAAGTTGCACACGTACTGCCGAAAACTGTCTATGGTAGGTGATGTAATATACGGAAATTGAGGAAATGGGGTCGATCTACCTGTATCGTAATCCAAAACACAGCCGCGGGAGATTTGGAAGCAGACCGACTTGCGCTGTTTTTGAGTGGTATGAGTGTCGCTTGTTCAGAATGCAATGGCCTGCTACTGAACGTAAACTTGCCAAGAAATCACAAACAGCCAAAAATTCTAGGGTTGACTGCAACGTCCTGTAAATGATATGCAACAATGTGTTTAACTGTTATCAAATATACGGACCAGATTGCAATCAACACATTTTATTATTTCCTTACCCGTGTTGTTTGTTCCACACAAAGGACGTGGACAACTAGACTTTCCCCCACCACAGCTGAGCTGGGTGGCTGGCATAACTAGCTGATGACTCAGTTCACTCTACACGGTAAGCGGTTTTGAACATTGCTTCTGGTTAATGGGACTGTTTATGGTTTTGTTTGGCGTTGTTCAGCATGGGGTATAGTGTAATTAATGTTCACGTTAAATGTGGTTATAATCTTCCCTAACGTTTTTCAACACAATGAGCACAGTGTTAACAGTACAGTTTTTCATGATCTTCGATAACGCTATTCAAGACGAATACAATGTTCACAGTGTCATTTTTCATGTTCTTCCTTAACCTTATTGAACACAACGAGCGTATTGTCATTTGCCATGATCTTCCCTAACGTTTTTCAACATAACGAGCACAATGTTGACAGTGCAATTTTTCAGTGTCTTCCTTAACGTTTTTTTTTTCCCAGAGAGAAGAAGAGTTTGATCTTTCGTGGCTTTGTCTAACATATCGAAGAACATAGTGTTCACAATTAATTTACTTATCGCCTTCTTCGATATTGTTAGGAAAAAAAACACAGTGATCATAATGAATTTACTGATCACTTCTAGTTAGAACCGGCAACCATCGGAGGTGACATATTCGAATTGAGAAGTTATAGAAGTCGTGGCAGCATTGTGGCAACCAGCACATGTGTCTGTGGATACAGCAGTGCCTGTTCATTTCCCAGTTAAACCCGGAATTTGCTTCATTGTAATTCGGAGTCTCCTAAAATTAGTATGTATAGTTGTTTTCTGGACTTGAGAAGAATACATACCTATATATATATATATATATACAGGGTGTTTCTAAAGTCTCATTACACTTTGTATGTAGTACAAATTTGAAAAATGAAGTACATGACGTCTTCACAAAATGTGCTCCACAGTCCATCGTAAAGCAATATGCAGCGAACGCATGTCGTTTGCTGTAGTAATTCTTTGCACTCCAAACAGAATGGTATTATCAACGGAAGAAAGAACTATTTTGGTTGAACACTTGTTTCGAAATGGCGGTCAATACAAGCGATTGTTTGTTCAAAGACAAGCTTTCCTGATAAACAAACTACTCATCACATTACGGTTAAAATTTGTTGAATAAGTTTCTTGTTACGGGAAATGTGGAAGATGCTCCGCGATCTCGTAGGCCTGCTGTGTCTGAAGAAAAATGTCTAAATATGCAAGACAGAATCCTGAAAAGTCCAAGCATGTCCTTAAGGAAAATGTCGCAACAGGTGAACGTATCAGTAAGCATAGTGTATAACATTCTTAAACAATGATAACATGTTCAGCCAAGGGATTTATGTTGTGTCTGAACTAAAAGAGTGTAATAATCAATCCAGTTAACTACTCCACGTGGTTTCAAACATTTTTAGCTAAAGAAGACGAGTCAATTCTTGATGTAACATTCTTCTCTAATGAGATATGGTTTCATCTATCTAGATACGTTAATAGCCAAAATAATCCTATTTGGAGCACTTTTAATCCCAATGCATTTCATGAAGCGCCTCTACACGATTAGAAACTTGGGGTATGGTGTGCCGTCAGTAGAAAACGTTTTATTGGACCAAATTTCTTGAGCAACACTATAAATGCCGATCGGTACCGTACTGACATTCTGGAACCTTTTTTAGAACAACCTAATGATCCTGAAATTTAAGAAGCGTGGTTCCAGCAAGATGATGCAATTGTACACACACACACTCACACAGAGTTAGAGCATCACTTTTTTTGGAAGAAATTTTCGCAGATCGCATATTACCACGTGGAATTTTACCTGCTCGCTCTCCAGATCTAACTCCATTAGATTATTATCTATGGGGTGTATTTTTTTTTTTTAAGGGAAATGTTTACAAAAATAATGTACACACAATTTATGACCTGAAAGAAGCAATCAGAATTATCATTTAAGAAATAACATCAGGCACGTTGCAGAAGGTATTTGACAATGTGAAGAGACGTGTCTTGAAGCCTGTGGTGGACATCTCCAACACCTGTTATAATGAATACTTCATTGGTACTTTCCAGCTTCCCCAAAAACACCACAGAAATATCTATTGTAATTAATTTAATGACGTCATGTACTTCATATATTTTTCAAATTTGTTCTACATAAAAAGTATAGTGAGACTTTACAAACACCATGTATATCCGATAATCATGTGGTTTTACCTACATGTTGAACATGTAACTAAATATGCTAATTTAAATTGCACGCTTCTGAAAATACAGATACAGTTTCTTCACACCATAAAAACCTGTGGCAATGTGGGGTGGGGAAGGGGAAAGAAATGGGGAGGGGGGAGGTGGTGGAAAACGATCCAGCGCAGCGTGACTGAACATAATTTGTATGTACCTGTACAAAGAAGACCGCTTTATGATCTTTCCTGCTGCATAGAACCTTAATTACCACTCTATAATGTTGTATGTTGTTGCTTTTTTGGTTTGCTGGGTTAATTATAAATTACATTAGGTACTGACATAGCTAGATTCATCAATAATTCTCCGTCACACAGAATCGACGGTTCGAAATCAACTATTGGTGATTTAGAAGAACTCTTAGCTAACTCTGCGCTACCTTCTTGATTTTCCAACCATTGAAGAGAGAATACAAGTTTGCAGGGCACGCGCCTACCTCAGAATTAACGCAAACACACAACATCCACTGCATAATGAAATTAGGAAGGTGAAGGGCAGCAGGTTAAAAAGAGGACGGTCGTGGATGGGTCAAGCCGAAGACATTCTTCAACAGGTGTGTTCACTTGAGGACTTAGAACCTGGCGAGGAGTGGGTGCAAGTGCCAACAGACTTCTGCACATCCTTTTCAGTTTGCATCCAACTAGATAGAAAATGCAGACAAGAAAATCCGGCTGCTGTTGAGGCTGAAGTACAAGCGTTGATTTTCGAGAATTCGCTAGACGGTGACGCGGTCATCTACACAGATGGGTCGGTCGTCCGACATGTGAGAAGCTCATGGGCCTTTACAGCTCGGGCCGGAGGGAGAATTGTGAAGGAGGACTCTGGTGCTTTCACTGAAACCACAAGTAGCCTGACCATGGAAGTCATGGCAGTAAGTAAAGCAATAACATGGCTCGAGACACATACATTCACTAGGGCTTGTTTCCTTAGCGACTCAATGAACATGATCAAGAGGATAGAGGAGGGGTCGATCCGAAGAGAATGGTTGCTACCTCTGAAGCGGTCTCGGCTGGCAAAGATTAGTTTCATCTTCGTGCCAGGTCATGCGGGAGTACAAGGAAATGAGCGGGCTGACAAGCTCGCAGGTGAGGCTACTGTGGAGGGCGGACGTGCCATGGACCAGGCTGACATTCTGAATGCTCTACGAGAAGTGAGACTTTTGCGAGAACCAAGTGATGACTGTGAATCTACAACAATGGTCAGACTGCGGGAGCAGCAAATTAAAGAGGGGTGGCCAAACAAGAACACTACGCAGGAAGCCAAAAAAGATTGATAAACCAACACAGAACTGGCGTCGTTAGCCGCTACACGCTGCGGGATTTGCTCAGGAGGGGATCCGAGCACTTATGGACTGAATGGTTCTATGTGCAACGAGGATGATCTGTCGACTAACTAACTAACTAACTAACTAACTAACTAACTAACTCTTAGCTTTGATTTCGATTGTATGAAATATCGGCCGTTCAGAAAGCTAGTTAGTTGCATATCATTTACAGGACGTCGCAGTCAACCTCAGCATTTTGGGCTGTTTGTGATCTCTTGGCAAGTTTACGTTTAGTAGTTTGCCATTCTTTTCTGAACGACCGACGCTCATAAAGTTGTATAAAAATCCCAACGCCATGCGATCTGCTGCCAAATTGCATGCAGCTGTGTTTCGAATGCGTTATGCGGGGTTACTAACCGTGTCCGGAACACCTTCGCCACTGAACTAAAGTGCCCAGTGACCTACAAACAGTCAATATATGTTGGGGTTGACAACATCGTCCTGTAAAAGCATATGCAACTAATCTGTAGCTTTAGTCACTGACATAACTGTTGTGCTAGCCTAGCCGCGGTCGTGTCACTGGTTTCAAGTTGGCTTCTTCACCCTTTCCTCTTCTGCCCTTTTCCTCCTATTGGAGAATAGTCACTCAAGCAATCCATGCCAAGCATCCTTTCTGTTGCCAGCTCGTGCAGCTCCCGGCATGTCCTCCCAATGTTATTTATCGTTGTGTGTAATTGTCTTCTCCGTGTGGTTTTAGGTCTCCCGATATTTCGTTTGTCTTATTATGAGCTCCAGAGTTGTCGACCTGGTCAAAGGGATAAGACCTTCCGCTCTGAAACTTCCAGGCAAACTGCTGAATGTAAAAATATCTAAAATATCAACCAGGGATTAACTGCTATCGCTTGCAAAGAACATGCCCATTATACTTTTTGTTGCTGTTGTTGTTGCTGTCCTGGCAAGAGAGTGTCTAGTTATGTTGTCCTGGAAAGAGAGTGTCTAGTTATGTTGTCCTGGCAAGAGAGTCTAGTTATGTTGTCCTGGCAAGAGAGTGTCTAGTTATGCTGTCCTGGCAAGAGAGTGTCTAGTTATGTTGTCCTGGCAAGAGTGTCTAGTTATGTTGTCCTGGCTAGAGAGTGTCTAGTTATGTTGTCCTGGCTAGAGAGTGTCTAGTTATGTTGTCCTGGCAAGAGAGTGTCTAGTTATGTTGTCCTGGCAAGAGAGTGTCTAGTTATGCTGTCCTGGCAAGAGAGTGTCTAGTTATGCTGTCCTGGCAAGAGAGTGTCTAGTTATGTTGTCCTGGCAAGAGAGTGTCTAGTTATGTTGTCCTGGCAAGAGAGTGTCTAGTTATGCTGTCCTGGCAAGAGAGTGTCTAGTTATGCTGTCCTGGCAAGAGAGTGTCTAGTTATGCTGTCCTGGCAAGAGAGTGTCTAGTTATGATGTCCTGGCAAGAGAGTGTCTAGGTATGCTGTCCTGGCAAGAGAGTGTCTAGTTATGCTGTCCTGGCAAGAGAGTGTCTAGTTATGCTGTCCTGGCAAGAGAGTGTCTAGTTATGCTGTCCTGGCAAGAGAGTGTCTAGTTATGCTGTCCTGGCAAGAGAGTGTCTATTTATGCTGTCCTGGCAAGAGAGTGTCTATTTATGCTGTCCTGGCAAGAGAGTGTCTTGTTATGTTGTCTTCGGGTTTTTCCAGTGTATGTCGCTGTGTGGCGAAGGGATTACGAATGCAATTCGTAATTCAGCAGGCCGCGTTCGCAACACAGCTGCGAGCGATTTGGAAGCAGACCGCTTGCGTTGGTTTCCAATTCAAAGGTATGAGTGCTGGTCGTTCAGAAAGAAATGGCAAACTACTTAACGTAAACTTACCAAGAAATCACGAACAGTAAGAAAATGCTGGGAGTGACTGCGACCTCCTGTAAAGGAATTGTAAATAATGGTTTATGTCCTATCCAGCACCAGCATCTTTTCTGCACACCTTGGTTTACTGGCGCCATGGGCTCTACATTGGTGATTCTCTTATACCATTCTATTCCCACTTTTCTGCACCCCTTGGTTTACTAGCGCCATGGGCTCTACATTAGTGATTCTCTTATACCATTCTATTCCCACTTTTCTGCACCCCTTGGTGTACTGGTGCCATGGGCTCTACATTGGTGATTCTCTTATACCATTCTATTCCCACTTTTCTGCACCCCTTGGTTTACTGGCGCCATGGGCTCTACATTGGTGATTCTCTTATACCATTCTATTCCCACTTTTCTGCACCCCTTGGTTTACTGGCGCCATGGGCTCTACATTGGTGATTCTCTTATACCATTCTATTCCCACTTTTCTGCACCCCTTGGTTTACTGGTGCCATCGGCTCTACATTGGTGATTCTCTCATACCATTCTATTCCCACTTTTCTGCGCAGGCAATAATTAGCGAATGTTTAAAGTTTATTAGAAATTCTTTTAGTTGTTCTCTGTGTTTCTAACCCATACAGTAGTACAGATATAACAACACTGGAGCTTACATGTCTAAGTTTGGTGCAGAGTTCGCTAGATGTCGTTAATAAGGCTCGCTAGATGTCGTTGATAAGGTTCGCTAGATGTCGTTAATATGTCTCCATAGATGTCGTTAATAAGGCTCGCTAGATGTCGTTAATAAGGCTCGCTAAATGTCGTTAATAAGGCTCGCTAGATGTCGTTAATAAGGTTCGCTAAATGTCGTTAATAAGTCTCGATAGATGTCGTTAATAAGGTTCACTAGATGTCGTTAATAAGGTTCGCTTTTTTTTTTGTTTTGTTCGCATATCCTTTACAAGACATCGCTATCAACATCAGCATCTTTCAGCTGATTCTTGATTTATTGGCAAGATTGCACTCAGTAGTTTGCCATTGCTTTCTGAGCGACCGGCTCACATACCCCGTAAGTTACCTACGCGGAGAGAACCGCTACCGATACTCACGAGAGTATACGGAATTACGGAGAAAGTCGTGTAACACCTAGACCAGGGAGACCGGCGATAAGGTTCTTCGTTAGATGTCGTTAATAAGGTTCGCTAGATGTCGTTAAAAGGTTCGCTAGATGTCGTTCTAAGATTAGCTAGATGTCGTTAATAATGTTAGCCAGATGTCGTTAATAAAGTTCGCTAGATGTCATTAATAAAGTTCGCTAGATGTCATTAATAAAGTTCGCTATATGTTAGTAAGGTTAGCTAGATGTTGTCAATAAATTTGGCTAGATGTCGTTAATAAAGTTAGCTAGATGTCGTTTATAAGGTTCGCTAGATGTCATTAGCTAGATATCGTTAATTTATTTGGCTAGATGTCGTTAATAAGGTTCGCTAGATGTCGTTAATGTTTAGTTAGTTTAATCGACGGATCAACATCACGGCACACGGGTGTACCCCATAAGTGCACCGTTCTACTCCTAGCTCAAGCCTGAGTCCGGAGTATTTCAACTCAGTGCACGAACTCGGTAGCACAAGCAAGGTTTCTGAAATACTTTGGGTAGATATTTAACTCGAAATGTTGCCCGGGCAGCGCCGTTAGGCTACTCTTTTTCGATTTCCAAATGCCAAGGAATGTTTTACGTGCGCTCAGTACACACGGGCGTCCGATCTCACTACCCAGAGACCAGGGGAAATTTTGTTATTAGATGTCCACGTGACAAAATCCCGGCCTTACCGGGGCTTGAACCCGGGACCTCCAGCACTCACGGCGGACACCATACCTCGAGACCACTCAGCTCCCTTGCCGTTAATAAAGTTCGCTAGACGTCGTTAATAAAGTTGGCTTGACGTCGTTAATAAAAGTTCGCTAGATGTCTTTAATAAGGTTCGCTATGTCATTAATAAAGTTCGTGGTCTCCTTGAAGACGTGGACCTGGACCCCAGGCAAGTCAGTGTTTATATTTCTTAATCTGAAATCTCAGACTGTGTTTATGCGTGTCCTCCTGTACTTCTGCTTAGGGTTGCTCTTATGCAGGCGGTTTGAGCAGCTGTTTGTAAACACTGTCCTGCTCAGAGCGGACAGACGCAGGGAAGCCAGAGTCACGACCTCCTGGCCTAAGCAACCTTGGAAAATTTTAGTACAGCACAAAGACAGAGCTATAATATAAACAAACCACGTCATGCCGATGACACGGTGTTGATAGCTGCAAATGCAAATTATCTACAACTTTTGGACATTGTAGTACTCGTAATAGAGAGTGCAAAAAATATCTTTTCTTGAATATCAAGAAAACGGAAACAATGGCAATATCAAAGATACACAAAACACCAAACTATGATATAAAAATTCATTCATTCATTCATTCATTTATTCATTCATTCATTCATTCATTCATTAGCATGTCCCTCGCAGAAACTCTCTCCCATAACAACCTTCCGGAAAACTTCTCGGTCATAAGCAAGATGTCCCGCTTCGATACACCCATCTGGAGACCATCCGCCACATCCTGCACCCATCTTCTCTTTGGCCTTATTCTTCGTCTCTTCCCGGGCATATACCCCTCCAATATTGTTCTCTCCAAACTTTCATGACGTTTCAAGTTACCAAAATATTTCAATTTTCTTTGTTTTATCGTCTTTAGTAGCCAACCTTCTTCGATATTCGGATCTTGTCCTATGGATTAATTTGTTCTATTCTGTATCCAAGATATTCTTAGACCTCGTCTATAACATTTATATTCAAAGGCATTTATGCGATGTTAAGCTTGTTTAGTAAGTGTTAGGTCTCAAAGACGTATATTGCAATGGGAAAGATGCGTGCCCTTAAAAATATAATTTTTGTAGTTCTGTCTATACCCCTCCACAATTTTTTCAGTTGTTTTAGTTTTTTAAGAGTAAAGATAGATAGTCGTCTTTTAATTGCCTTCATTGTGTCACCATTGTTGTAATTAATGACCGAAGATATTCGAAGCTTTCCACCAGCTCCAAATTTTCCTTATTAACATATATTTATTTCTCCATAATAGTTTCATCTGTATGCATTATCTTTGTGATTGCTATATTAAGATATAGGTTGACATATTCGCTATTCTTTTGGGTTGAGGTTATTAGTTGTTCTATACTATTCTGTGATGTGGATAGTAAAACTGTATCATAAGCATATCGAATCTCTCGTATTTCACGACCACCAATATTTAGGGCATCATATTGCTTCCTGTTTATATCATCTCTGACATTTCTCATTATATTTTCGGCGTGATGTAAAAATATAAGGGAAAGTTCTTAATCAAACTGATAAATTTTAATACCTAGGGGCAATAATAAAGTGAGATTGAAGATGCGCGACAAAGATTGAGAGAAGCATTTTTTTTTTCATTCCTAGACAGTCTGCCTGCAAGGCAACATATGTTGTATGTTCATCAATTACTTTCAACCTTGGGTGAATACTGTTGGTCACGTTGCCACCAACATAACTATCTGTGTCATAGGGATACATAAGCGTTTCTGTGTCAGTAACGTCGTGCCAATGGAGTGTTGATTTGTTGGTTGGCCCGTTGGTTGGTGGATAACCCGGTTTCACGGAGTCATCCTGCATTCTTGAATGAGGTGATATCGGAGATGAATTGTGATTTCATTTCATACGGGTAGTCAGGCAGTTCGCTCGGTCTGGACAATCTCGAGTTCTTCGTGTAATCATAGAAGATTGCTGCAATTCTCCTGCAATCAAGCATCGTGCACAGTTTTGTATTGTTAAAGATCGTGGTCATTTCCCCCTTAGTTGGCCACATTCTTGTTTACTTCATATTTTGGGAATGTTGGTTGCTTGGAAGACCTAACTTTTCAGTCGAGTGCATTGACGTTCAGGTGGCCGTCCCTGATAAGTGTTTTCATTTGTCGGGTTTAGGTTGGATCGAAGCCTTCCTTCTGATCCGGTACCAACGTACCATTTTCACAGGGGCTGTGTCGCAGAGTTCTCCTGTCCCTTTGCAAGGGCAGAATTCAAGGTTATGTATGATACGTGTGCGTGGGCTTCACATTTGTGAAAATTTATAGCGATCTTTGGAAATGTTAGCCAGGTTGGGAACCCAATTTGTGGGCAGACTGCACCACAGAGAGCTGGTCTTGACCAGTTGAATTTCTGGCCCCGGTCTTGCGACCTATATGGCCAAAACATGTTATCTACCCGGTGGGAATAGAACCCCAGCTCTCACGTTACAGCAAGGATCAACATGTGGTAGTTCCTTTGCCTAGTGGAGGATGCTTCCATTACGGCCCGCGAAAAAATCCTCGATCCTCTGCCAGTTCTTTTGTATCATACATGGTCATGCCCAAGGTGCCCTGTGCTGTCTTCATGCTGGTCGACCTCTGCCCTCTCACCCACAAACCGTGCCTTATATCTCTGTTCTATCCAAATCCTCTCACCCACAAACCGTGCCTTATATCTCTGTTCTATCCAAATCCTCTCACCCACAAACCGTGCCTTATATCTCTGTTCTATCCAAATCACCGTGACGTTTAATATAGCCCAAATGTTTTACTTTCGGTTAAGTTAAGTTTCTCAGGATTTATAATGTGGTCAAGCCGGGATACTTAGCACAACACTACCGAGGACAATTGAATGGGCGGTGCTACAGTTGACCCACGACAATTCGAAACTAGGTGGTGTAATCATCTACACGGACTGCTTTGTGCTAAGAGGTTAAAGAAGTTCCAGGATGTTTGTGACGAAGGTTGGTAGACGGTGTTTGGTGCTGGAGAGTCTGGCATATGATACCACAACATCTAGTCTGAGAATGCAGGGGGAGGGGTCACAGTGGCGTTTCGCTGGCTAAAGGACAGACAGCACTCGCATATCTTGATTATAACGGACTCACAAAGTATGATGAGAAAGGTGAAGACAGGCCTGCTTCCGGCAAAATATGCAATCTTCTATTCAAAATCAAAACTAGAAGGCGTCTGTTTGATTTTCCCCCCAGGACACGCTGGTGTAGTGGGAAACGAGCAGGCGGACAGATTGGCTGGTTATGCACCACTAAATGGGATGTGGTGCATGATAAGGCAGACGTGGTCGGGGCCCTCTTGGGGTTATGTGTACAAGTAGTCGCTTAAAAGTCGACAGGGTCGACTTCATTGCACCGGGATTTTATCCCATATGGCCCGGTCTCTTTCCGCAGCGCAGAAAGCGTCGCACAATGCACGAACTCCGTAGCTTTAGCGACGACCCACAGGAGTCTCCGAAAAATTTCACTCGTGAACCGAAAGGCGCGGCCCGGAATCGAACCCACAACCTTCGGAACCCGATTAACAATATATAGTGACTGATCAGTACAGCCAGGTGATTGGTACCGAACTCATCAGTACCCTCTGTACCTGCCGTTATGTGTACATTGTATAAGAACAGATAGATCATCACGACCAGGGGAGAATGGTGCTGCAGTGAGTGACCAGTAGGATCTGGTCGACACTCAGGACTCCGATCAAAGGCATTCAGACATATAAGCAGACTGCTACTGGTACAGTTAGTATTGGGACTCTTCGCTGGATGTAGGTGAGGACGAAGCACGCATGGAAATGTCCCGAGTGCTGTGATGTCGGTTTTTGACTCAACTCAACTTCCGAAGACACATTCCGGGAGGTACAGGGGATATTGATGAGTTCGGTACCAGTCATCTGGCTGCACTGATCAGTGGCTATATATTGTTAAATCATTCTGGCCAGCTATATCCTCTTCCATCTGCTTTATTTCAACCGTGGCTCCCACTGCAGCACTCCCTACTCTCTGCCAACGCTTATACGCACTTGATATTTTGCCCTGTCTTCACGTGTGTGCATTCATTTCTTCCACTTGGTCTTCTTCAACCCGTTTCACTGGGGATGATTATCTTCTCCGCCATCGCCATCCATGACATTCTTTTTATTTTATTTTATTTTATTTCATTTTATTTTATTTTATTTTATTTTATTTATGTTATTTAGGGGCGTCCCTTGCTTCCAGTCATTTTTCTATGTGGAGGATGTCTAATGTCATTTGTGACCCTTAAATAAGCCTGTGGCAACTCAAATCTCGTCTTGATTGAGAAGATGCCAGACATGAACCGCCTTGTTTTGACTGGGCTATTTCTAGTGCAGTCCATCATATTCGCATCCCTTATCTTTGGATACCCTCCAACATTCTTCTATGCGTTGACTAGAGTGTGTTCCAAAGTCGAACACAGGTATTTGTTTTAAGTTGCAATGTTGATACTACAATTGCACAAATGTTTAACGCAGCCGTGTCAGCTTTGTCTTTGGATGGTCCATGATGAACATCAAGTCTGCCCACAGCCTTCTGCCTGGAACAAAAGAAAAAGCAGCGGCTGCAGCAGGATATAACAATATGAATTGTAAACAATTAAGTATATTTAACTCCTGCGAAAAGAAGAGACATACTAAACACAGACACGATGTACATACCTTACAAAGAACTCCATACACAGGTGAAAACAAAGTGTGACTTATCAAAAATGAGAAACGATCAATAAATATATAATACTGAAGTATTAAAATAAAACAATAAGTATTATAGGACAACAAAACACTACCGACGTTTCGGTTCTAGAACCTTTGTCTAGAACCTTCTGCCTGGAGTACTGCCAGTTATTTCTGATACTGATGTTCCTCTACGCGGCGATGTCCGACTGTCCAGCACCTTCTGTCTCCCCTTGCCTCTTCTCCCCTCTAACTTTCCCTTTGTGGTGACATACTCTAGCTTTTCCCTTCTCGCGAAACGCTCATAGAATGTAGACTGTCTGCTTCTGATGTGAGTGACCAGTTCTCTTTGTGAGTTCACTTGTTAAAGATATGTTCATTGCCCTTTCTATCTGCCCACGGTCTTCTCATCATTCTTCTATAAAGCCACATCTGATCAGCTTGTCTGATCTCACTTGTCTGCTAATTGTCGGTGATTAGCTTCGTATCTCCTAGTTTAACCAGAAACATGTGAAATCAATCATGACGTTAGTATGTGCATATTGAAAAGGGAAACAAGCGTCAAATCCACTATTTGTATAATTGGCAGTTTGGGTGGGTAGGATAAACCAAGCGTCTTTTTAAAGACGTCAGTTAACACACTTTTGTTTACCTCTAAAGTCGGAGTGGATTCGCCTGATGGCGAGGGATGCTAGTAATATGGAAAGCTAATCCACGCGCAAACATCAGCCCAATGGACTAGAAGTAGTAGCATGTGTATGGACTACGCCTTAGTTCAAAGCGAGTGAACGTTTAAAATTTCGGAGTGACTATTCGCAATTCCATTGCGAATAGAAAAAAAATTATATTCGCAATCGAAGTAGGTCACGTGATTATTCCTGTGCGTGTGTCCATATTACAATATAGCTTAGCCACCCGAACGCGAGTTCTCTCTCTCTCTCTCTCTCTCTCTCTCTCTCTCTCTCTCTCTCTCTCTCTCTCTCTCTCTCTCTCTCTCTCTCTCTCTCTCTCTCTAAGTCTCGATCTCCCACCTCTCCCTTTCTTGTCTTTACCACTCTTTAATGTCTTTCAACACATCTTTCTCATATCTCTGTCTCTCACACTATCTTCGTTATCTATCTCTCTCCTCTCTCTTTTCCACCTGCTTCAGATATACCAGGTTTTCCTGCACTTTATATGCGTAGCAAATTAATGAGGCCAGTCAATCGAAAACCTGGTGTTTGAATTGCCTAATCATGTCTCTCTGAGGCGAAGCATATTGCTGACTGTCAGTACTGTCAGCTTGGACCAGAACAGAGTCACTCAGAGAGGATGCAATGGAGGCCATAGAAAGCGTCAAATTAAGAGAATCATCACTGCTGCAATATTATCAGGACATAAATAGTAGGACGGTAACGTAAACAAACATGGATGCCTTGTATTGTAACAGTAAGTGTACAGAAACGAAACATTCTTGTACTCGCCTGGGGACAGAATTATTTGTAGGGATCGTTATTTGTATTGGGGATACCTGTTCTGGAAACTTATTCTTGATATTTAAACAGGACTAACGTAAAATGTAAAAATAAAACGGGATGCCAAAAGAACGGACAGAAGTAAGAAGAAGAGTGATTCATTAAAAAATACAGAGAATTCGGCAGAATTAGACTCGCAACAGTGAACATTCCTATTTAAATTAACCACCTTCTTAGACTTCTTAATGGCCCAAACTAAAATTGACTAGTGAGCAGACGCTGTGACATGTTTATTACTTCCCGAAATTCGATTGCAAATATAATTTTTTTCTATTCGCAATGGAATTGCGAGTAGTGCCTCCCGTAAAAAATTTCTTTAATAAGTAAACTAAAATATACTTTCTCTCAGTGAAATCACATATTTTTATACAGAAAGTAGTATCTACATATTGTAGTAACCACAATGGATAGTCGGTTAGTTTGATATAGGTCTCTTACCTAGTGTTCCACGGGTCGTGTCATGCAAAAGGCGTGCCCAGAAAAGTTTCATTCACATACGGATACTCTTTGGGTAAATATTTGCATCAGGATTTGAAAAGTCTGTATGAAACAATTATACAAATTAGACTGCTTGCTGGGTGGAAAACGAGCAAAAGATACAATCACAGACAAAACTAATATTGTCACGATGTCAACGAAGCATCATTAGGAGCAATAGAAGTGTGTATGGGTGTCTGTATCCAGCAAAGAACTGCAGATTTTAACGATGATGTTTGTCAAAGGACAGTCTGCTTTGTGCAAATATTGCGTTTATAGTTTGTTTTCACTGCTACTATCTTTTGGTATTACTTTTAGTCTCTGATATTTGTCTAATCATTTACTATCATACCTCTGATTGTTCATGTATTCGGGGATTTAAAATGACAGTCAATTAAAATAATAATACAGAGAGGTGGTGAGAGACGCGCAAATATTAAATTATGACTAAAAAGAGTTTTTAACAACAGACTCAGGCTGTATGATCATTTCCCTTATACAAAACATACGAATCTTTTGCGTGTTTTTTTTATTTGCATTAATATTGTCAGTCGTTAAATGTGATTTCTACAAGATAGCAAAGGAGTCCAACAGTTCTTTTTTAGTTCGCCAAATCATTCCTGTGAAATTAGAAATCAGCTGGTGTCTATCTTGTCAACGCGTTCATCTAAATACTGCAGAAAATGGCAGCAGTCCTCTGCTGGCTACCCAGACGTTTGTTGTTTTTTTTTTAAATTGTTATTTGTTCACCATTACTGTGCACTTCTCTGTGATCTGTTTGCTGAGGCAGAAAAAATGTTGCTAATTTTTCAACATGAGTTTTATTAAACAAATGTCAATGTCTTAGAAAGTCCCAAAGATGCACTCACTATAGGACATTCTTGACGCAGCTGATAGTGTGATGAGAGCTTGGCAAACTCGACTCAGGTTTGGCGCTTTTTTAAGATCTCGAAAAACTTTGGCTCACTAAGATTCTTTGTTTTCTTTGTGCATTATAGTGTAGTGTTTCTTATTATACTTCTTGCAAGCTACTATTACCCGCATACATGCAGTACACTATATCTTGCCTTTGTTAGTCGTGTGGAAATACTCTAGTTTCAAGGGACCTGAGTTACGTTGGGTTGAGCTGGTTCAAGAACTGGCATCACCGCACTTAGGACATTCCCATATACTCCCCATCCTCATTTTCAACAATCGACAACGAGTCATAATACTAATGGTACCAGTTGCAAGCTGATTATGTGAGATCCCAGTTGCTGTGTAACCCTCTCTTTAATTTAATTACTGCCGCACCAGGGCCGGGTTATATACTGGCCAAAACTTATTGACTCGTCCTCGTCGAGCGTCCTGGGCAACAGGTCCCTTCGGGGTCCTGGCTAACGTCAGTAGGATCGCCGATTCCTCCGAAGTCGGAGAGTGTCTGCCTGTACGGCGAGGAACCACCAGTCTGCACACCAATAAGCCAGACATGGGACAACGGATACTCACGCAAACCTCAGGTCCTGTATGACATCACACTGATGTTGGACAACAGGATGCCTTCATCCGACATACAGGACTTCGCGTTGGAGCTCAAGCCAACGAACACAAGCAAGCAAGCAAGCAATTACTGCAGCATTAATAATCAATCATTTCACTTAGTGAGATTTCATTTAATTTTATTTCACGACTGGAATTAATAATTAATTTTCATTAGTGAATTTTAATCGGTCTCTTCTAAATTCAAAAATTATCATACAACATAGCCTTGTCTTGTCTTGTCTTTCCTCTCGTGCCTAAGGCGGCGCATAGGGCAGAAGTCGTGGCTCTCCATGTTTATGCGAAGCGCCAAACATTTGGAGCCAGTAAATCTGATTCTGTAACAGCTGGGAGTTTTATGATGGCGGATTGTCAAGCCGCCGATCAACCGTCTTTAATCAAACTAGAAGAAAACACGTTCCGCCAACTTGACCCAAGCCGGAAACTCTGTAATCCCTCCGATGGTAGCATCGCACCATTGGTTTATCAGCCAAGCACATGAATACCATGCACCATTATTCAGGCAGCCGAGGCCTGCTTTGAACACTCTAATTTTTTTCAGAGTAAACGCGCCGGCCACCCGGGACGCTCAGCGAAGAGCACCCACGGGAGAGAGCCGGCAGACGGTAGGGCAGGAACAACGGGCAGTGAACCGGAGTGGGTAAGTTGCGCGCCTGCTGCCTTCCTTGGATGTGGTAGCCGTTTCTCACGCTCCCTCTCCGGAATCGAACCCCGATTCCCCGTTACCCGTTTCAAACATGGCAGGCATGTCACGTACCATCGACATTTGATAGGGCAGACATTTGAAAGAACGTTAAAGAAGACACTGAAACATTGCACTGTCAACATTGTGCTCGTTATGTTGAAAAACTGTAGGGAAGATCATGGCAGATGACAACATATCCTGAAAACTTATATTTCCATTTGAAATGTCCCTCTTCGTGCTGCCCATTTTTTTTTCTTCAATAAACGTGCGAAAATACGCATTAACATCACCACAACAGGCAGCTAAAGCAACATGATACTGTGGTTGTGCCAAAACAAGACATCTACCTGCTTAGTGGGGTGGAGGAAGAGGATAGTTTATGAAAGAAAGAGATGCCGTCAAATTATAAACAGACAAGACCTGGTGGCAAACAATAAAACCATGCTAGTGCAGAAGAATGAATAATAAGATATCGTTGAAGCTGTGGTGGCTGGATAATCATATTCCCTATCAAAGAAGTAAGGTGCCTCCTTCCCTCCGCTAACCTACCCCCCCAATCAGGGTAACGTGAAGCCATGTGCCCAGGTGGGTGATGGAGTTGAAGAGCAGCCGACAGAGTATGGTCTCAAATTTCAGTATAGTAGGCAGAGGATTTCTTTTTGGAGATAATGGCTACGACCAATATGGTCATTGCTAAAACGGAAAGCAAAGGCAAACCACCTTCTTTACAGATGCCTTAAAAATCATATTTCATCAATTCATAGAGAATAAGAAAACAGCGTAAATGTGTGCTTCGTAATGGTACATGTCATGTGCACAAGAAAATTGCTGACTGCCGGCAAGCAACTCTGCACAATGTAGACAGTGCAGATATTTTGGGCACTTTATGAGAAGAAATAAACTGTAGAACTTGGTGTTAACTGGCAAGATTCAGGGGGAAGCAGAGAGGTAAATAGCTAGATGGCTTGGTCACCTGGCATGGTCGAGACGTATACATAGAGCCGATCCACGACTTTGGTGAACATGTGAGATTGCGACATGTGAAAAACCAAAAGATAGAACATCTTGAGTTGATTGTTGGTCTGTGTCCCAGTTGGGGATAAAGGCAAAAGAGGAAGATATAATTGTAAGGAATTGTCGTGCGAGGCGAGTTCCTGCAGTAGGTTGTTTCAAGGTTCATATATTAGTGAGGAATCGTCGTGCGAGGCGAGTTCCTGCAGTGGGTTGTTTCAAGGTTCATATATTAGTGAGGAATCGTCGTGCGAGGCGAGTTCCTGCAGTAGATTGTTTCAGGGTTCAATTAGTAGTGAGGAATCGTCGTACGGGGCGAGTTCCTGCAATAGGTTGTTTCAAGGTTCATATATTAGTGAGGAATCGTCGTGCGAGGCGAGTTCCTGCAGTGGGCTGTTTCAGGGTTCAATTAGTATTGAGGAATCGTCGTGCGAGGCGAGTTCCTGCTGTAGGTTGTTTCAAGGTTCATTTGTTATTTTCCAAATGTTATTTTCCCCTTCGTGAATCGCAGAATATAGCGTGACCTGCCGCATGCGACCCGCGGGTTTCTTTGCGGACTAGCCATTTACAACAAGGACAAATATGCCCCCTTCTTGCTGTTTGCGTGCTTCCTGTCCCCTCCTCTAATAGTTGTATGTCATTTAAGAACACATTTTTTATATACAAGCATGTGTTTACCTGATTGCACATTCTCCATTGTACATTCTCCATCACTGTAACATGAGATAATGACTCCCTGAGCAGACAGAAAGGGTACAAAACAATCCCCCCACCCCCGGGAACTGTTCAAAATTATACGTTTTGCGCCGAACATGATTTACAATCAGGCGAAAGTCTCCCGTGGCAGAGACATTTCCATGTAAATCATATGATCTAATACACCGTATTTTTGCAGCATCGTGCAATCAGGCACGAAAGTTTCCAGCTCCTTGTTGCCATCTGTTTCTTTGCGCTGCCTAAGACTGTCATCTTGAGCTTGCCGCTTGATATGCCCTTGCATGCCCTTTGTGCCTCAATTATTCTTGTTCCTTTTTATAGTCGGCATATGTTTTTATCCCGCAAGTTTCAGCGCCAGAATCGTATCACGATGTCTGCCATTACGTCTGCTTGCCAAACCCCCGCCCCTCCCCATTCAGCTCTTCCCCTCCAATTTTCCTTTCGTGTGGATATATTTTTGCAGATTTTATGCATGAGACATAGATGTCTGGTAGCAGGTTTTTCGTTGAAAAACATATAATCTGTGCATACACACACACGCGCGCGCGCGCGCACACACACACGCGCGCGCGATCAAAACATGTAGCAGGTCCTTTGTATTCCGCAGTTCCTACACCAAGCCCGTAGAGCTGCGGTAGAGTAGAGGCTATACGCTCGCCTGTCGGTCCTGTGGTCATAGGTTCGAATTCTGGACCTGGTCTCCCGGGTCGACCCGGTCTAAATTAGGTACCAGAAAAAGGTCTTGGGAAGTACAGGCGGCTGTTGTGATACTGACCACATCACCCATAGAGCACCGATTCCCAGATGTGTCAGTTGGTCTATAAACATGTGGATCTAGCACCATATGTCCCATGCGCCTAAGGCGTGTTAACGACTCCTTTATTTTATGTTTGTTTGCACACCAAGTCCGCCGGAAGGACTCTCAGTCCCTGGCCTCTTCACCTGCCGCGAGTATTTTCATACCCATTATCTGAATATGCCACGCCGATAAGCGTGGGCGGTCGCGGTTTGCCACCTTAAGCGACCACGTCTTGTATCAGATCTGTTTTTCTCTCGGTTATGCCATGTGCCCAAGCCTTCCAGGTATTTATCTCTTTGACTTTCACTGGCCCTTTCCCTGTTAAGTTTGTTAGGTGTCAGTAAGTTGTCCAGTTTATTTCTCGTATATGCATTTACAAAATCGTGACTGTCAAAGTCTAATATCTCCATTTTAATGTGTGAAAGGTACGTGATTGGAAGACGTGCTTACGTGCCCAATTTATGACTGTAAAAATAAAGCTGTTTCGTCCCTTTGTTCTCTAATAAGACATGGCTATAAGTGTTCTGAGCTCCTCCTTAACATCTCCGCGAGCGTATATCGATTGATCGTACCAGTTCTGTGTTGGTTACCCAATGGTTTTATGCTCTTGAAAAAATCTTCATGAATGGCGGCTCCCCGCATTACTCCCATCTCCATCACTCTGGACACTGAAGCAAATTCGTACGGTTTCTTTAAGTCTTCTACTCGTCCAGCATACCTTATAGCACTAATTATGTCTGGCCCATCCATTGCTCTTCACGTCCCGATCAATGCCATGTTCACCAACCGATCGTTTCGCTCTTTGCCTTTCACGCTTGAGTGCTCTGGTTAATAGATGAAAGTTAGCTTGACTAATTGCGATGTATTCAGTGCGGTCCAGCCACTCATGACGTACAAGGTCGGCCTGAACCTTCTTGAATCGTTCAGTATGTTCATATATATACATATATTAGGGACATTCATTTGAAACCCGTTCCAATGGCTTTATTACAAAAGCATGAAAGAAACATTAACAGGTGTGGTAGAATTAAACAAAGCATTCATTTTGAATGAATTATGCACCATGGGTTGGTCAGAAGAAGTCGCCGTAGGCATTCAGGCAAGCATCCCATTGCTTAGGTAGGCGGCGAATGCCGTCCGCTAAAAAGGATTGTGGTTGCTCACTGAACCAAGTGTTTACCGCGTTCATTACGTCTGCATCTGTGTAGAAATCGTTGCCCCTTGAGAGCTTTTTTAGAGGTCCGAACAAATGAAAATCGCATGGTGACAAATCAGGACTATAGGCTGGATGTTGCAGAATTTCCCACTTCTTCCTTGCTAATGCTTCCTGCACAATCTTTGCGACATGCAGACGAGCATTACCGTGCAACAAAAAATCACACCGCGAGAAAGCATGCCGGGTCGTTTATTCTTGATGGCTTTTTTTCAGCTTGTCTAGTGTTTGCAAGTAGTGGGTAGAGTTGATGTTGACACCAGGTTCTTTAAAGTCGGCCAACAATAGCCCTTCATGGTCAAAAAATGCGCTCAGCATAACCTTACCAGCGGAAACCTGTAACTTGAATTTTTTGGCTTTTGGTGATCCAGCATGCTTCCATTGCATGCTCTCTCTTTTGCTGCTCGGCTCAAAGTGGTGACACCATGATTCATCGCCTGCCACTATGCGGAAGAGAAATGCATCACCCACCACTCTGTAACGCAGCAAGCGGTTCAAACACCATCCTATGCATTTCCTCTTTTTGGTGGTCGGTCAACATCCGTGTACCCACTGTGAACACACCTTCCGATATTGCAGTTTCTTACGAACAACCTTTTGAATTGTCCCAATTGACACATCAAATTCTTTCGCTAGCGAACGTATGCTTCGACAACGGTTCATCTGTACTGCTGCATCAATTTTGGCGATGGTGTTTTTCTGTTGCAACAATATGCGCTTGACCCGGCCGTCGAAGATCTGTCGTGAACTGACGTCCTTTCCGAAACATTCGTGCCCAGTCTGTCACTGTTGTCTTCGACACACATTTGTTACCGTACGCTGCCTGCATTCTTCGATGAATGTCCACTGGTCGACATCCTTCAAATGAACGAAACTGAATCACCGCTCTTTGAGCTTCTTTGGGCGGATTTTGGATCAACCCGGCCATTTTCTCAACGGTCAGAAACAGAACCTATGCATCATGGGACGATAAGCACGTACTCGTTTATTCTCTCTCTCTCTCTCTCTCTCTCTCTCTCTCTCTCTCTCTCTCTCTCTCTCTCACTCTCACACACACACACACACACACACACACACACACACATATATATATATATATATATATATATATATATATATATATATATATATATATATATATATATATATATATATATATATATATGAGCTGCTACTTCTAGTGCACTAGAGAATTGCGTGTGGATTAGTTTTCCCCATTACCAATGTCCCTCGCCATCAGGCGAACCCACTCCGACTTCTAAGGTACTAATAATTTACTTCCCCAGGTCAAGGACGAGAAGCACACATTTTTGGAGAGGGGCTGCTTTTCTATTCACTTAACTGAAATTATTGGTAATATACGCAGCTATTGTATGAGTGGTTTCCCTTCATTTCCACAGCTGTTTCTTTGGCACATTACTGATGTCTGCCTATTCGTAACCAATGTCATACTTCTTCCAATTGCTATTCTCGTTTACCTTCTTTCCATCTTTTATTGATTTGGTGATCTGCTACCTTTTGCTCTTCATTATTTACCTTGAGTGGTATCCACTCCTCCTCTGCAATTTTACAGATCTGACTTTCCGTGTAAATTCCTGAGCAAGGTTTAAATATATCCATGTGGCTACAAGACGTTGTGGTGGCACTATCTCAACGTCATTTCAGATAAGAGGCAGCTATCTTTATTCCTCCAGCATTGTCTGTGGTGCCTCGTTTTACTGTTCTCAAAAATATGTGTGTTTCAAACTGTGTATTGATAAGGTTTTTTTTTTTAAAATATTAGATTTGTTAGTCCATTTACCTCAGTGAACTTGGGAGGGGGGGGGGGGGGGGGGGGGGTATTTGTTCTTGATACTATCACCCCATCTTTTACGTAAACTGTCCATTATATTTCTTGATTGCGGCACTTGTGAGGTGACCAAACTATTTAATCTGTTTTTTTTTCTTCAATGAACTGCGTGACTGCTTTCAGAACTAGTCTTCCTCTAATTTTATCATTCCCAATTCTGTCTGTCAGTTACTTCCGCAGTTCTTCTAAGGCATCTCATCTCAGTTATGATTTTGTACTCATTAGTTCTGGGATACTTAGTGTATAATGCTAATTGGATACCCAGGCGTTGTTTTCCTGAACTTTCTACTCACATTAATGATATTCTTCGCTTTTGATTTTGTTAACTATTCTCATTTGGTCTCATTAGCTGCTCTGCGTTTGTAGATTCACCCCCTCTTCCTTCCATTCCCGCCTCTTCGATATAGGGAGCTGCATGTTTGGCAGGTATTGGCTGTTTATTTCTGTCGTTCATCGTTATATTTTCATAATTTCTCTCCATGTTTTTAGTCAGCCTGCAATAACGTCCTCTCGCGTCTTAATTATTTTCCACATGTTACGTAGACGATGAGATTTGTTGTTCGCATTCTGTCTTCTGTTACTCTCTATGTTTTAATGTACTTGTTTTCAATGATAGGTTGACGATGAGATTTATTGTTCGCATTCTGTTTTTCTGTCTTCTGTTTCTCTCTACGTAAAGCGGTGTGAGAAGAGAGAAGGGGGATGACATGCAGTGGACTTCTCACAGAGTGGTCTACCGACTTCCACCTTGGCTTTAAAAAAAAAAAAAAAGATTTGCAATATATTACACAATATATTTGTTTGGACATCATTTTGCTATCTTATGTTTTGTTAATTTCTTTTGACCGTTTAATAGACTTGTTAAGAACATGCAGCCTGTACATCCTAATCTGATGTACCTTAGCACTTTCTGTCGTCAAGAGCTCCAGTACTTCCTATTGTCACGCACTGTAGTACTTTCTAGTGTCCTGCGATCTATTACTTCCTAGTGTCACTCGCTGTAATACTTCCTAGTTTCACGCACTCTAGTACTTCCTAGTTTCACTCATTGTATTTCCTAGTGCTATGAACGCTATTACTTTTTAGCTCCGAGTACCCCAGTGCTGCCTAGCACGATGCACTGTAAAGCTCTGCACGGCAACTTCGTTACTGACGACAGATAAATCGGTTCGTATAACACCTTGCTGACCATTTCTACAGTGCCGATACACAACATTTTTATCCATGTTGATTTATTGGTGGGTTGATTGATTATTGATTGATTCGGTTCAAAAACTACCTTCACTGAAATTGGAGTGGACTCACTAGGAGAATCTCTCAGCCGATTTATG
The DNA here is from genome assembly GCA_014155875.1 of Cepaea nemoralis. Classification (NCBI taxonomy): domain Eukaryota; kingdom Metazoa; phylum Mollusca; class Gastropoda; order Stylommatophora; family Helicidae; genus Cepaea; species Cepaea nemoralis. Next base: position 1,193,377 of record JACEFZ010026686.1, read on the forward strand.
CCGGGACCCATTGGGGAGGCAAAGAATAGTAACACTGTAAGACAGCATGCATGTCACAAGTGGTGGCACCAATGGCTTGGTGTGAGTGAGACCGTTTACCTCACCCCGTCTAAATGTTTTGCTGCAAAAGCCAACCAGGCATGAACATGTCTACAAAGGGCTTCGTAGAAGTTGGTTGCGGGCCTATGTTCCCTTATGAGGTGACAAGAAGAAGCAGGAAGAGGAGGAGATTCTCAGATAAGTCCACCTTAACATCCACGGGCACAGTGCATAATGTGGCTTAGATATTAACATCCAAAAAACAAAAACTATGATAATTACCAGTGAAAAGGAAAGGTTATCAATGAACATCACATTAAACGGGCAGATACTAGAACAAGTAACAAGTTTTTCTTATCTTGGACATATAATAACAGATGATGGCAGAAGTGAAATGGAAATCAAAAAGAGAATAGGAATGGCCAAAAATGCTTTCAACGGCATGAAATCAGTATTAACATCTAGAGAGATTAATAACGCATTAAAAATGAGAATTGTCAAATGCTACGTATATTCAACGCTACTGTATGGCGCGGAATCCTGGACATTGAACAAGCAACTAGAAAGTCGCATAGAAGCCCTGGAGATGTGGATATACAGACGAATAGGTCGTATTTCATGGAAACAAAAACAATCAAATGCAGAGGTCCTAGAAAAACTGGGAATGAAGAGAGAGTTGATGAAAGAAATAAAGAGGAGACAAGTGAAATATTTTGGCCACGTTAAAAGACATGATACTCTTATAAAAACCATACTGGAAGGCAAGGTTGAGGGCAAGCGAACAAGAGGTAGACAACGATACAAGTGGGAGGATAACATCAAGAGATGGACGAACATCAGCCTGACAGAATGTAAAATCAAGGCGAGAGACAGACAGTGTTGGAGATCCATTGCAGCCAACCTTCATTGCAGAGACGGCACCTAATTGATTGAACATCCACTAGGAATGTACTGTTTTGTACGCCGGAATCATGCAGCCTGTAACATAGGTGGTGTATGTCGACTTGTGTGTGTTTTAAAATGATGCCAGGGCAACGAGCACACAGTTCCTACTATTTTTGTGTTCTAGTTCGAGAAGGCTTACATCCGGTCCATTCACGACCCATTGATCAGGCGGGAGGAAGTTAGTATACTCGGGTTTCTTATTCTGTGAACCCAGGCGTCCACAACCAGACAAGAACCAAGAACTTCTCCAGTTACAGGCGGACGTCGAATTTTAAAACCTCTCCGACTCCTTGTCTTTGAGGTCCGTGTTGTCTTTACCTCTTACAGACTGAAAGCCAGTATTTTGGACCAATAATTGGAAGCTAGTAATCGCTGCTGGCGTGAGAGAGAGAGAGAGAGAGAGAGAGAGAGAGAGAGAGAGAGAGAGAGAGAGAGAGAGAGAGAGAGAGAGAGAGAGAGAGAGAGAGAGAGAGAGAACTTTGAAAAAAACTAACTTTCGAATTGCAACTATCTATTACAAAACTGAAAGAGGCTGAAAAATCTAATACCATAGATGGGAAACGATTACGTCTTTTAAAAGTTAAGAGAAACTGAACGAACACAATCAGCACCATACATACATTTTGTGACAAGCATGTCACGAGAACTCTGTTGGCAGTCGCAGCACGGGTGCATCTCTGGTGCCCTCATTACATGAGAGCTTGAAGTTTGAAGATGTATAATAACATAGACTGCAACTGTTATCATTAGTATTGGGACTCTTCGCTGGAAGATGAGGACTGAGCACGTATGGGAATGTCCCGAGTGATGTTGTGTCATTCTTGACTCAACTCAACTCTTGAAATTCTGCCAAATTGGCTTCCAGAAAAGATCTCGACTGTTTTGATAATGATGATTATATGCAGCGGCTCTTGTGCACCGGGTGATGATTGCACACAAGTTCTCTCATATAGATAACCGCTGTTAACCTCCAACAGGTGCTGACATGACGCGATTTCAACCTGGTTTGTAATCCGTCCGCGTTTATCATCTCGTGTGTATGTACGTGCAAAAACACAACACGTTACATGCTCGGATCGCCCTCATCTGTTGAAATAGCTGATTAACGTCACAGTATGTAATGATATTCTGCTTCAAAATGGACCTTTTAAGAAAATTGCTGCATGTAATAAAATAGCTTATAATAGCGTTAGTTTAATCATGCTTTGACGACGCGGATGTTATTGCTTAAAGTATTAATGATATATGAAAGTAAGACATTATATACAACTACATGTATAAGAAATAGAGAAACGGCATTCTGTGGTCATGTGATGAGAAGAGAGGAGTTGGAAAACGTCGTGACCACTGGAAAGATTAATAGGAGCAGAGGCAGATCGAGACAATGTATGCTGGATGAACTGAGGCAGTAGCATTGAGGAATATCATCCGCAGAGTTGATCTAGAACATTAGGGACCGATATCCGTGGAGAGACATGAATGCCTACATCGGGTTGCAGGGTACATGATGATAAGCCAAGTAGGATTGTCCAGATACATACATGACATTGCTTCACAAAATTTCCAGACTAGAAGACTTATGTTTGAAAGGTTGATACCGTCTTGGACATTATAGTTTTATAAGACGGTTGTCATCTTGATGAAACAGCATTGCCGATATAATCTTCTAATTGACTTTCTTGCCGAAATATCAGAAGTTTATTTGTGTGCTTTGCACGTAGTATCGTTACAGTTAAAAATTTTCTTGGCTGAATGCACATAGTAAATGTGTTTTGGTGGGAATGTCACCCTCATAGACATTAACATGACTATAGAATGCACATGGTGACTATGCAATAAAGAAATCGCTAGGTTTTGAGTAGCCAAGTGAAGTGTTTCGCTGAAGGTCGAATTAGTATCGAAGGTGATGATCCGCAGAGCGGAAGACCACTAACTTCAATTAACAAAATTAAAGCATTGATTCTGGAGAAACAGTACCTCGCGGCGCACAATGTGACAGCCCTGGAATGTCCTTCAAATGTCCAGACCTGACAACATTGGTTTTGTATTTTCTTCCCTCACATAAAATCAGCACGGAAAGGGCGCAGATTCAATGCTGCCGATGACGTTATGACCAACGTGTCATGTAGAGACGATTCACAGAATGTGTTCCTGAAATGTTTCCAACAACTCTTTGAACGCTGACAACAGCGTGTACTTAGTGCTATGGACAATTGTGAAGAAAATACAGTGTAAACAGTCGTATCCTTTCTGATTTGTATACAATGATTAACTCCAGAAAATCTTGCTGAAGCTACTCGTAGTAGTAATTATTTATTGGGGCCATATCAGCATTTTATATTTCTAATTGATATTTGTTGTCTCCAATGTTGTGCTCTTATTTTGACATGTCCCAACCTCTTATTTATACAGTAATGTACATCCTGAGATATATTGTTAAAACTGCAATTTTGTTAGTTGTACCGTATTGAATGTTGTTAGTTATACCATGCCGGTCTCTCTGGCCGAGGGGTTACAACACTTTCTCCGTAATCCCGTTTATCACGCAGAGTCTCGTAGCAGGCGAGAACTGGGCGCGGTTCGTCCCCCGCTGGTGACTTGTGGGATAACTGAGCCGGCCGCTCAGAAAGCAATGGCAAACTACTGAGCGTAATCTTGCCAAGAAATCAACATACAGCTGAAAGATGCTGATGTTGACAGCGATGTCCTGTAAAGGATATGCAAAACATTTATTTAGTTATACCATATTGAATTTCGTTAGTTATACTGTCTGGAATTTTGCTACAGTAATACTGCACCAGGCATCTCATGCAACATTGAACAATTACATATTATACATGTTCTTGACTTCTTTTATACTAAGCAACTAGCCGCGTGTTTATTGCTTACTTACTTCATCCGTCACATATCTTTGTTTAAAAGTCGCTTAATAGTCGACAGGGTCGACTTCACTGCATCGGGTTTTATCCCATATGGCTCAGTCTCATTCTGCAGCGCGGAAAGTGTCGCACAAAGCACGAACTCCGCAGCCCCAGCGACGACCCTCAGGAGTCTCTGAAGAAATGCACTCATGAACCGAAGGACTTGGCCTGGAATCGAACCCGCAACCTTCGGAGCCCGAGTCAGACGGTTTGACCACTTCGCCACTGAGATTCCCGAGATTCCCTTGCTGCTGAAAAGCTGATAACAGGGAAAGTTGAAAGAAGGATGTATGTTGGGTGTAACTGGACACGGGGGACATAGAAAGTTTTTATGTCTTCAACAAATATGGAAAAGTGAAATTGGTCACCTTTATAAGACAATAATCACAAGCGACAGTATGGATGTTGCGGTTAGAATACTTTCGTCAGCACACAAAATGAGACTGATAAAGCTACATTACAAAATTTACAAAGAAAGTCAATTAGCTGATGTCCTGGGCGCATAAGAATCCTAGGGCCCAAATAACAACTAGGATTCAGTTTGACTGTTTGTGGCGCATTATTCCAATGTCTCTAAGGACATCAGTGACGTGATGTTTTAAAATATGTTTAATGTAATTGTGTCGGTTTTCTTTTCTTTGTATTATTATTTATAAAGCATTTCTCCACAACGTTAATTCTGTCACGTGTGATTGGTGTTATTTTAAAGCTGACACTTTTCCATTTTTGTTAATTTACTCGTTGTGTTTTTACAGCTTAACTGCAGTTCAACTCATTTCATTTTACATCTTCACACATTCATGGCATCGTTCTGAACAAGTGTGATCTATTAAAAAAATTTTGTTGCGTATCCCTTACGGGACGTTGCAGTCAACACCAGCATTTTCAGCTGCTGTTGATGTACTAGGCAAGTGTTACGTTCAGTAGTTTGCCATTGCTTTCTGAACGACCGGTCTCTATACCTTTTTCGAAAATACGAGCACCGCCGTGTTTCGAACCCGGGTATACGGGCTCACAAACCGCGTTCGCAAGCCCTTCAGCCACAGAGACCGACTTATTACTGATCTATTACTGTAGCCTAAATATTAGCGAGCACATTAAGAACTCCTTTAATCTGCATCAGACCTGACATAATCCCGATTTATAACATTGACAAGTACAGTTTATATAGAAGCAATCTAGTCCTCTGCTAGGCTTTGGATATCCTTCATAAACAATTCATTCGTTAGCAGATAGGATGGGTCTAATTAGAGAGAAGTGTGGTCTATTTTCACTTAAGATATTGGCTACAGATAGAAAGAAGATAAGCATCATGGCATAAACATTTTTGTTGTGTGTTTGCGTGCGTCTGTGGGCGTGCATGTTCTTGTCTTATGGCATATACATTAGTAGTTCGGCTTCTCTTGCTGCAGTTGTGAATTAAGATTTGTGATTAATATTGTCATCTTAGCTGAGAGTGTAAAGGTTAGGACGTTAGGTTCACAATAACAAAAGCACGATCGAGTGAGGGTTCGATGTCATCTCTTGACATTTGCTATGAGAAGGACATCTGACATCCTATTCCTCCGCTCACTCAGGCCAACAAAGTGTGACGATGCCAACACTTCACGTGCCTACGGCATGTTCCTGCTATAAGTCTTGTTTTTTTTTAACGTAACCTGTGATTGTGGTTTGAAATACCTCCATTGTATTGACTTCCATAAACTAGCCTGTACCACAAACAAGTTGAGTGGGTCAAATGGTTTCAGACTTCCCGGATGTATCTGTAGCTATAGAGATATCAGTATGGGGTTCATTATTTTGTGAAGACTACCCACTTGTTTTATAACAAGGAGCATTTCATAGCCTTACCTAGGATTTAAGACAATAGACTGTGTGCTCGTCAACAGATAATGGATTGCTTGACTGATTGTTTATCTAGACTCATTGGGAAAACTGATTTGTACCAATTCTCTTTCAGCAAATGTCACAATGTTTCTGCAGCGCGTACCTCGTGAATGCCCCTAAGTTGTCCCTGTATACGATCTGTCCGTAGTATCAAAGATGGTGGATTGCCTTCTTGGCGTGGTGTTTCGAGAGGTTTTTATCGAAACAAAACAAGAAAACAGATAGTAGACTAACGAACGGCAGTGTCGTGAATTTAGCTTGCGTTAAATTAAATATTGTAGTAGTATCACCAGCAAGAATTATGCAAATTGGCGTGCTTCATCCAAGAGCATTATTTTGCTGTCAAGTAGCAGGTCCTTTACAGAATGTCGCTCTCATCACAGCGCACTGAAGAACAAACTCTTATCTATAGCCATATCCCCCGCCTCGTACATTAGATGTCTGCAGTGTTTTTGCTGGTCTATCCCATCCTCTTCTTCCATGATGCCTTCCATCACTTCTCTCTCCAAGCCACAGTGACATTTAATGTGACCTTCCATCACTTCTCTCTCCAAGCCACAGTGATGTTTAATGTGACCTTCCATCACTTCTCTCTCCAAGCCACAGTGACCTTTAATGTGACCTTCCATCACTTCTCTCTCCAAGCCACAGTGACCTTTAATGTGACCTTCCATCACTTCTCTCTCCAAGCCACAGTGACCTTTAATGTGACCTTCCATCACTTCTCTCTCCAAGCCACAGTGACCTTTAATGTGACCACAGTATTTTACTTTCCGAGTCATGTTACTATTTATGAACCAATTTTCAATGATTTTCAGGTCTTTTAAAATTTCAATAATTTTCTACTTTTCGGTCCATGATATTCTAAGAATGCTTCTGTAACATTTGAGCACAAAAGCCCAGTTTTCTTTAGCATTGTGAATTGGTCCATGACTCACATCCATATGTTGCCATTAGGAAAGATGCATGTCCTCAACTATGTTGCTGGGATCATTATTAATGGGTAGTCAATTGTAACATCAACTCAATGCTGACAAGAACAGGTAATAATACTATACTGTTCAATAAGTTAAACTCAGGCAACACATGAATCTGTAAGACACCGTGCATCAATAAATAAGGAGGGAAGAATGCCGTCAAGCTGCCATCAGTTGTCTACCATTAATCCTTACTTTCAGTCATTACTCTATCAGTTATAGCAGGGAACGTCGGTGTAATGATTAGGATGTTACGCTGCCAATGACATGAGCGCAGTCAGGCAAGGGTTCAATGGGAAAGACACCATCTTTTTCTCTATGCACTCTGGCCTACAAAATGTGATGGTCCTATTACTTCACATACCTACAGCTGGCAATTGCTGCAGGACTTTTATTAAATAATATGGTTAATTAAAGTCCTTATCTCAAAGTCATCAGACATCACGCTACGTGGCATTTGGATTATCTTCATTATAATCATATGCATTATCCTTGTTGTAATCATATTTTCCACTATAGCTCCATATCCGAATGGCTCTTGACTTGTGTGAAAACTTGTCCAGCTAAGAAGTATTAGTATAGGTATTATAAGTAATAGTATTGAATTTCCTGCTCGATGCAGTGTTAATCTCCCTCCGACCTCCTGTCAGAGGTTACCGGTTAGACCAGCCACGGCCTCCGCACAGTACAGCGCCTCTTGAGAGACTAACCACAGCGTTATCATTATCAGCTAACATAGATCATGTCATAGGTAATTATAATCTACATCATTCAGTAAAGGTCTATGTTTGTTTTCTTACAACTATCATTGATACTACTTATATGTTGTGGTTCCACTCCACAAGACTGGAAAAGGACAGTGAACTGGCAATCCTAAAGAAGATACTTATTTAAAAGCGTGACAGGTGTGAAATGCTAAGGATAAGATGTGAAATGCTAAGGATACGATGTGAAATGCTTAGGATAAGATGTGAAATGCTAAGGTAGTCATTTATTATCGGTTACGACATTATATATAGCTGGCTCTGTCACAAAGGGGTTACGAATGCAATTCATACTCCCAAATACTGCGTTCGAAACACAGCTGCGAGCGATCTGGAAGCAGACCACCTTTCGTTCATTTCCATAAAAATTTTATGAGTACCGGTCGTTCAGAAAGCAATGGCAAACTTGCCAAGGATTCACAAACAGTCAAAAATGCTGGGGTTGACTGCTACGTCCTGTAAAGGATATGCAACAAATTTATGACATTATGAGGGAGTGACCAGTTCCTGTCTCATCAATCTGCCCTGCCTCACCTCATGCTGAAGTCATTTTGTAACAAAAATAATGCCACAATCTGGCAACAAATTGGTCACAGTATCCACATAAGTCAAACCCCAGTGATTCGGCTACTTCTGGGATTCCCAATGTCCTCATTATCCATTATCAACAGCATCGTGATGTGCCAGGCAATCGTGTTCCTGCACAACCACATATCGTCACAGTTCATAATGTTTGACCACTGATTGCTTTCCACTCTGCCACCCCTTCCATGCCACTCTGCCAGTCCATCTGGCATATGGTTTTAATGTGAATCTGTGACTTAACTGAATGAGTGCCAAAGGATAATATATCGCCAAATGTGACCTTCAATTTTAACAGAAGGACAATATATTGCCTTATGCTTTGTATTATTATGCTGTATTATTAGTTTTGTTTTGTGCTATTTTCTGTAATTTCGTTGCTCAGAGAATGGAAATTTACATTATAATACTTGTTCATTTGATTCTATATCATGTTTGGTCCAAACCTTCTGTTTGCTTGACACTGTGTCAGTTAATAACGTATGTACAAGAGTATTGTTACCAAACGTTTTCTTCTACAGTTTGTGTGTATTGAATTTAACATCAAACTACCATCAATTTTAACCTGCCCTGCATGGTGCATCCTGTGTTTCAGGTCGGCATCAACAAAATTACCAACGTAACCGTCGTAATCTGGAATCTCATAGACTGTAACCTTACTTTCAGGTTCATTTTACGACATACACGTTTGTAGGTGTTGGTGACACCGGCTGTTGTACTTGCATGATGTTTTTTTGTTCACTTTATGTCTGAGAGTAGCTTCACATTTTGCCCTTATTTGACACTTCTCACCCGTGTCTGGTGTCAGTTTTATTTTCAGGTGATTCATTGTTGCAACTGTAAATTATTGCTTACAGCTGAGGTTAAAATTTTGCTTGGGATCATAATAGTCTGGTTTTGTCCCTTTTCCAGGTTTCAACTAATTTTTCATTTGATTTTGGTTTCATCGTGGGTGTCCAATTATTTGGTATTTTTTCATTGACTACATAAATAAAACTGAAATGTAACTGGCCAGTGCCCAGTTGCTCACATCGTTTTGCTTTCTTTTAACTGTATTTAACTGTAACATGAAGAGTCTATCTGGCAAAGTGGTCAAGCTGCTGCAAAGCTCATGGGTTCATTTTCGGAGAAGCTTGTGGATTCATTTTCAGAGAAGTTCATGGCTTCATTTCCGAAGACGCTCATGGGTTCATTTCCGGGGAAGCTTGTGGGTTCATTATCGGACTCTCCGTCACTCAGTTCAGGGGTGCAGTTTTTAGCTGAAGCTCTGTGTGATGCTCTCAGTTGACCACCCTGAGAAAGAAGACGAGTCATAAAGGATAATGCCAGGTGCCATGAATCCCATCCTTTTGCCTTTTACCTCCATTTGGCCCCTTTTAACTTAAATATAAAATACCCTTTGCAAGCAAGCCTTAACAAATTGGGGAAATAATTTTGTGAAATGATAACTTATGTATTTTGAAATTCATAACATAAGAATGCTTAACGTTGACATAATATAATAGCCAGTCAGCTTGACCACACTAATATTATTGCCTCTTTCACATAATTTTCTTGTTTGGAACAGGTATTTTTATTTTGGGGGGTCTGTTTAATAATAAATGTTCATACCATGCTTACGTCATGTTTGTGTCTCTTGACACATCACAAACGTTCATTTGTTTTTTGGCGCTCCCTCGCTTTTGAACTCAAGCATAGTCCATACACACTACTTCTAGTAGTGCTGGACTGAATTTTGTGTGTGGATTAGCTTTCCTTATTAACAGTGTCCCTCACCATCAGGCCACTCCTACTTCAGAGGTATTTGTAATTAACATCCCCAAGTCAAGGACGTTAGGTTAACATTTTAGTCCAACCGTCTGGTCTAGGGGTTGAACCCCTTACCTCGACATCAGCACACCGGATGTTTAAGAGCTTCTTATCCATTTGGCCATGCTGAACTACACACTTTCATATCATATTTACTTCATGTTTTTATCTGTTAATAATCACAAACTTTCGTGTCATGTTTTGTGTCTGTTGAGTAATCAGACACTTTAATATCATGCTAATCTAATATTTTCTGTCTGTTGAGTCATCACAAACTTTCGTATCATGTTTACTTCATATTTTCTGTCTGCTGAGTCATCTCAAACTTTCATATCATGCTAATCTAATGTTTTGTGTGTTGAGTAATCACAAACTTTCATATCATGCTTATGTATCATGTTTTGTATCTGTTGAATAATCACACACATCTTATATCAGAGTTACTTCTGAAATACGCTCATGGAACTGTAGCATGTTTCTGATAGTTTTCTTTATCATCATTTATACACCATATGATTGTCAGGGAAACACTAACCGCTTAACTAACAGTGTGAACATGTGAGCACAGTCAATGGGGCCTTAATCCCGTCATTTCTTTCTTATATTAGTGTCATTTAATATTTTGTTATGTTTTTGGCTGCATTAATTTTTGTGTTTGAAAATGTTCTAGAAATCAAAGCATGACTAGTTTGCAGTTTATTGTTTTAGTTTTTAATATATGGCATTTTTGTGGTTGTTTGCCTGCTGTAAATTTGAATCTTTACAATTGTGACTGTTTTGAATGCATGACTCTCTATACACACTCCCAGGAGTACTGAGAAGTGAGTCTCATGTACAAGAATATTCTGTGAATCTCATGTGAAAGAAGATCCTGTGAGTCTCATGTAAAAGATCATGTAAGTCTGATATAACAGAAGGTTCTGTGAGTTTGACTAAAAAGAAGGTCCTGTCACATAGGATGCATCATTGATGTCATAAAGTTATTGTTTGTTTGTTTGTTGTTTGTTTACATTCCTCATTGTTGACCATTGTAGCTGAAGTATTAATCTATTAATTAGATGGATCAAACCAGTTGTTCATCCTGATGATATGAACCAGGACAGCGTTTGTGTCCCATTCTATGTTATATAAATTTCCACCAGCATTATTGTAGATATTATCATTTATCCTGTTAAAAGGACCCTACTAATCAAATTTATGTAAATATTTAAGTATCATCTGGTATATTCACTATGCTTGTTTTTCATTCCTCTAGCCAAATTTATAGAGACAGTGCAAGCAGACAGTAGCTGCATTTAGCATTGCATGTCAGTATTGCAATATAAGTGTTTCAGTAATTCTGAGCCAGAACTGTGTGTGCCTGAGTTGTAAACTTCAAGATGTTTACAAGAAGTATTATTTCCACAACTTTCAGTCATATTATATATTTTCACAACTTTAAATCATATTATATATTTCAACAACTTTCAGTCATATTACATATTTCCACAACTTTCAGTCATATTGCATATTGTCACAACCCACAACTAGCAATCATATGACATAGTAAAGTGATGTTTCAAAGACCTATGTGTTTCCAAGTTCAGGCTCTGCCACTTCCTCACACAAACATAACATCTTCTCTCACTCTTTCTCACAAACACAGCTTCTTTAGGCCGGCTCTCTCTCTCTGTCTCTCTCTCTGTCTCTCTCTCTCTCTCGATTTCTCTCTCTCTCTCTCTCTCTCTCTCTCTCTCTCTCTCTCTCTCTCTCTCTCTCTCTCTCTCTCTCTCTCTCTCTCTCTCTCTCTCTCTCTCTCACACACACACATGTGTACACACACACATATTCAAAAGCTAGTTTACACAATGAAACAAATATAAGCACAATGATAAACAAACGGCTGGTCTCCCTGGCCAAGGCGTTAACAACATTGTTCATAATCCTGTATATCCACGAAAACAGAAGCTGCAAGATTCGGTAGCGGATCGCGCCGCACTGGTAACTTAAGGGGGTATGTGAGCCGGTCGTTCAGAAAACAATGGCAAACTACTGAACATAAAACTTGCCTAGTACATCAACAGCAGCTGAAAAATGCTGGTGTTGACTGCAACGTCCTGTAAGGGATATGCAACAATAAAAAAAAAAAATAATATGTTTTTTTTTAAATTGGCCCTGATAAGTAAACCGCCTTATACAACTGTAAATAATAGAGCTTGCTTACTCCTATGTCTCCATTATGCAGAATGAAAGCCCATACATGTTTTACTAGGTTAGTCATGTTGTAAAAATTGCTGCTTTTATACTTGAAAGTAATACTTGGCTTAGGTATCAGTATTCTGTATATTTTATGTTGAGCTTGTATGTATTACCCTTTATATTTGAATGTTGTCTTGTATAGTTTTGTGTAAATTTGTCTTTATCTCACTGTGCATTATGTTGATACTTCTGTGCTAACAGAGACAAGAAACAGTTGCAGGAGCAAATACGACTGAGTGTTGTGTAAAAAGAAAAAGGATCATCATCGTTTTCAACATCTCTGCTTAGGTGACGTGATCATTGTCACACCATATTTATAATCAGCATTTTGTGAGCAAGTAACAAATAAATTTTAGTTAAATTGTAGTTATTAATTTGTATTGGTAGTAATACTATACACACACTTTTACCAAGCATGTCACCAACAACCAATGTATAAACTAAATGTGGATGCTGGTAGTTTTCTGTTGTCTGTTATCATTAGTCTGCACTGTTGATGAAGAATGTTATGAACGTATTCAATGTGTAACATCATTGTCATATATGATAATATTAATGGCATGAGAGGGTCCAAAATATAAATATGTCTTCATTGCAAAGGACTTATGAAATGAATCTACCACCATGCTGCTGTGTGAGATTATAAGCAAGAAGATCAGTTGATTTCAACAGCGCCAGTTGTTGGAATACTCATTATGGGCTGAAGGGATATTGTGAAGATTACCTATGCCTGACTGCTGAGTAAAGATACAGCAACAGATGAAATGGCCTGTTTAAGGATGTTTGATTTAAGATTTCATTGTGGTTCTACATTTTTAATGTAACAAAATAACCGCTGGGGAAAACTTGCAAGTATCACAACATGAAATTGGGCCAAAGACTGGAAGACCATGCACCGTTGGATTAATAACAACAACATAGGAAGATGTTTTTATGGCTAGCTTCTTACTGCAAAGACCTCCATCCTGCAACATGTGCTAACAGAGGCGGAGCATTTGTGGAATTGTCCGGAGTCCCATGATGTCAGTTGTGTATTAACCATTAACCATACTTTGCCATGCCTCCTACCATAACTTAGAGGTCCTGCAGACTTTAGCCAAGCATGTACCTGAAACTATATCATACCAGAGCAGACTGTGAAAGCATAGACCATTAGGTCCTGCAGGCCTTAGCCATGAATGTACCTGAAATTATATCATACCAAAGCAGACTGTGGAACCATAGACCATAACTTAGAGGTCCTGAAACTATATCATACCAGAGCAGACTGTGAAAGCATAGAGATCCTGCAGGCCTTGGCCATACATGTACCTGAAACTATATCATACCAGAGCAGACTGTGAAAGCATAGAGATCCTGCAGGCCTTGGCCATACATGTACCTGAAACTATATCATACCAGAGCAGACTGTGAAAGCAATGAGGTCCTGCAGGCCTTAGCCATGCATATACCTGAAACTATATCATACCAGAGCAGGCTGTGAAAGCATAGACCATAACTTAGAGGTCCTGCAGGCCTTAGCCAAGCATGTACTAGAAACTATATCATACCACAGCAGACTGAAAGCATAGAGGTCCCGCAGGCCTTAGCCATGCATGTACCTGAAACTATATCATACCAGAGCAGACTGTGAAAGCATAGACCATAACTTAGAGGTCCTGAAACTATATCATACTAGAGCAGACTGTGAAAGCAATGAGGTCCTGCAGGCCTTAGCCATGCATATACCTGAAACTATATCATACCAGAGCAGACTGTGAAAGCATAGACCATAACTCAGAGGTCCTGCAGGCCTTAGCCAAACATTAATACCCTTGCCTTTTTATTTAATGTAATTTTAATTTAAGAAAAACATAATATTCATTCTCAAAACAACTACTCAGTTATCCATTATGATTCAGTATTTTAATTTACATGACTTAAGATACTCTGAGGATATGGCTTAAGGGGCATATATTGTATGATTAATCAGTACACGTGAAGATGTGGTCAGTATTGAGACAGTCATGTTTACTTTCTCTTCTTTGGTTTATGTGATACACGGAAACATTATTGTAAAGTGGGTTCAGCTATCAAGTGTCATATGGTACAACCCATATGTACATTAATGTTGACAGGCATTATATATGTTCATAAAATCAGTTGTTTGAGGTGTATCTTTTAATGCTGCTATATGGTGCTGCCGTTGGTAAGTTGATAGCTAGAGAAATGTGTTTCATTACAGGCAGGACGTAGTTTTACAGTACGATATATATAATAAATGAATATAGAATAGTGCTTCTTATTGTAAGACGTGTTCAGTGAGTTTATTTAATCATGAATATTATTTTAAGCTTAAGGCAGGGAGATTATTGAATCATGTCAATACTTTAAAGAATCATGTCTTATACCATAAAGTAAAATCAATTAAATGACATTTTTACTGTAAGAAATACTCACTGAGATAACTTAATCATGTCTTTTATTGTAAGGCATAATAAGTGAGATGATTAAATCATGTCTTTTACTGTAAGGCATAATAAGTGAGATGATTAAATCATGTCTTTTACTGTAAGGCATAATAAGTGAGATGATTAAATCATGTCTTTTAATGTTAGGCATAATCAGTGAGATGATTAAATCATGTCTTTTATTGTAAGGCATAATCAGTGAGATGATTAAACCATGTCTTTTATTGTAAGGCATAATCACTGAGATGATTAAATCATGTCTTTTACTGTAAGTCATAATAAGTGAGATGATTTTAGTCATGTCTTTTATAATAAGGCATAATCAGTGAGATGATTAAATCATGTCTTTTATTGTAAGGCATAATCAGTGAGATGATTAAATCATGTCTTTTATTGTAAGGCATAATCAGTGAGATGATTAAATCATATCTTTTATTGTAAGGCATAATCAGTGAGATGATTAAACCATGTCTTTTATTGTAAGGCATAATCAGTGAGATGATTAAATCATGTCTTTTATTGTAAGGCATAATAAGTGAGATGGTTGCATCATGCCCACATGTTAATTATTCATGAGCAATGCAACTTCTGCTGCCCTTAATTTGTTCTTAATTGTTTCCATATTTTTGTTTCTAGGGAAATATGTTTTAGTTTAAAGCTTCTGTTTGATAGTAGAGAGAAATGAATTTCACAGACTTGTCTTTACAGACCTAACTTTCCTGCAGTCTTATTATTACATGTTAAGGTCTGTGATGATTACTACGCTACTACTGACCAGGATGTTTTGTAATCAGATAATAAAGAGGAGGAGGAATGTGGTTTTGATTGTATTAGAAATTTATTCCATTAAAAAGTAAAGGATCCTTTTACACACTTAGAGGTGTATTTGATTTGTTGTGCTAGCCCCATATTTATTTTAGACCAATCAACACGTGACGGGCGATATGGCCAGTATCATGGCAGCCGCCTTTACATTCCAGAACATTTCCTGGTACCTATTTTAGGTTGGGTTGACCTGAGAGTCCAATTAATAAATAGAGGAGCAGCTGGCTGAGTGGCTAGAAGGCCGGATTCTCCTTTGGGAGACCCGGGTTCGAATCCTCGGTACGGTGTGGAGTTTTTTTTCTGTCGGGGCCAAAAATAAATCTCTACCCTGCATAGTTTGCAATGATTGCAATGGCCAGGCAGCCTTAATTCCTCAGGCTCAAGACCCACCTGCCACACACCGCAAGGCACTATATTGGCAGTAAATGATAAATGTCAGACCCCTTGGTCAACAATCACCTTCAGTTTAATATCCTGTGTAGGTGAAACCATGGTCAGCCGCTAATTTTCGCTGACTCAGTCACAGGATTATTAATCTGAGCCATGGATCAACCCTAATATAACTTCTCTTTGAGGTTGAATGGGTAAGGGGCAATGGTATAATGGAAATCGAGAGTCCAAGTAGTTTTTTTTTAAAATCAATTACATGACTGCCAAGCTGACAGGCAAGCATTGCTAGCCAGATCATTCCCAAAACTCCTAGATATATGGTGCTATCCTCATATCTGTACAGACCATGTGACGGGTCATGTGGTCAATATCTCATTGGCTGCCTTTACTTCCCACGGCATTTCCAGGTATCCATTAGTAGGCGCTATCAACTTGGACCCCAAATGTCAATTTGTTTTTAATCTATGGTAGACTTGTGTAATTATGGAATGGTGAAACTCATGCGCTTCTGTAGGCAGGTGCTGGGAGTTTATTATTAGCCTTGTAGCCTCTAGAGTGAGCAGCATGCAGAGCCGACAACCCTGGCGCTGTAGATGGTAAACACTAGCATTATGTTTATCCCAGATAAACAGCTTACAACCTGAACAGGTGTGCCTAGCAGAGGAAAAGCCCTGCAGGTATACCCAGTGCCTGGATAAGAAAATAAACAGGTGTGTCAGACACCTAGTGCAGGTTCTAGTCATGTTACCTGAGATTATACCTGTGTTGGTTCATAACAGTCCTTGCTTTAATAGGATGGTGCATGTATTGGTATTCTTCTTCGTCTTCAAGAGCCTGGGCTAGACCAGACGTTGTGGTCATCAATAATCAGTACTCTCCACTTCTCTGTGATCTCATATTTTATTGACCTTGATTTTGCTTAAATTATTATTTATTACCCATTCCTTTAAATTGTCTTCATACATCTTTCTCTGGCTTCCTCTGTTTCCCTTGTCTAGTATTTCTCCACATAAAGCTAATTTCTCTATCCACCTCTTCTGGTGAAATGTGTCTTAAATTTCACTAGTTTTTACCTTATGGTTACTAGAGTAATCCAGTAACATCTGTAGCTGTAAAAACCCCAGCATTTGTTTTCTTCTCTGTCCACAATATTTTCAGTATTCTTCACAAACAAATCATATTCCCAAAGTCAACACTGATAGGATGGAAGCCAGTGTTTGGGGTCAATGTTTTTCTAATTATTTGTGACCTGTAATGTAGAAAAACTAATTCTTTCTTCTTCTTCTTCTTCTTCTTCTTCTTCTTCTTCTTCTTCTTCTTTCTTCCTTTCTTCCTTCCTTTCTTCCTTCTTCTTCCTCATCTTCTTTCTTCCTTCTTCTTCTTCTGCCCATTCTCCCCTATTGGAGTATAAGACCTCAGCCAACTCACACCTATGTTGTAACTTTTGCTATCTCCTGTAGCCTGCGCCATGTCCTTCCCATATTATTAATCCTGTCCATGGTTCTCTTCTCCTTGTATTTTTAGATATCCCTTTGGTGAATGTGTCATGTGTGTTCCAGTGAAAGGACTTTCTATGTGTCCTATTCTCAGGTTTTCTCAGTGTGTCCTATCCAGCACCAGCATCTTTCTCTAATCTCTTGATTCATAGAATCTGTCTACTTCTCTCCTGAAGGTCGGCATCAGTGATTCTGTCTACTTCTCTCCTGAAGGTCGGCATCAGTGATTCTGTCTAATTCCTCTCCTGAAGGTCGGCATCAGTGATTCTGTCTACTTCTCTCCTGAAGCTCGGCATCAGTGATTCTGTCACTGCTGTCGTTATATTCTGCACAGGCACCAGTTAATGATTGTTTGTAGTGTAATAGTGATTGTTTTAATCAGTCTCCATCTTTCTGATCCGTGCAGCAGTATTGATTTATTACTGGTCCTGGTTATACTTCTTTGTAGCCAGATTTTGATGCAGGTAGTTGGGAAAATCTGCAAGCCATCAAAGAAACAAGACATAATTTGAAGTACAGATTTACACAGAGAGTAGAGACTCAAGTACAACTAGTCATCAGAGAATGCATTAACAACACAATCTTGTGAAAGATTAAGCAGTAAATTATTCTTATGTGTACATAATATTTTATAATTTAATACAATTGAAACACAATAAATAATGTTGTCATGCATAATTTGAATACATTGAGATGCTGTCTGAACTATTTGATTATATATTTTCTTCGTGTATGCTAATTTGATTCTAATATTTTATTTTTCAGAATTTGAGCAACTTCCCGGAAAAAATAAAAGGTCTTCTGTCCTGTCCAGTTTCCGCCGAAGCACATCTAGTAGATGTAGTAATGGAAAGATTATTAACTGCACTGAAAACAAAGACACCTTCTCTAGTACCAGAGACACAGAAGAAAAGCCAACAAAACCAAAGTTTCAAAAACAAAAGAGTGTAATGGAATTGTTACGGTCAACGAGACAGTCTGCAGAACAGAGTGTTGTACATCGTAATGGCGATATTATCATTATGAAAGGAGGGAAAATTGTTTGTGTTCGAAGGGAAGGAGAAAACAGTCCTTTCTTGGATCGGTTCAGAGCTCTTCAGAAAATGAGCGAACACAGTACAGACCTTGTTGCTGGGCTGGCTGGAACCGGACGTGTTGTGTTTGGTCTGGTTTGTGAAGGGGTTGCGGATGAAAACAAAGCTGCTGCAGTTACAGAGGAGAAGGAGTTCTCACAAAATAGTGATCATGAAATACAGGTGGAACAAAGCACAGAACATTTAAACAAAGACACTTCTAGATTCACAGTAAATAATACTGTGAACTCTCAAGTCAATAGTAAAATCTTTCTGGGAGAAAAATACTGCAATGACCAAAACATAAATGGCAACGAATTTAATTATTCAGATGCTGAAATGACCAGCATAAGTGAAACATCAAAACAATCACGTGATGATGTTAATCTGTCACTGAATAGTATCAAAGAACCTGCTTCCTTAACAAAGAATATGAGGGAATTTTCAGACGGTGAATTCAGAAGCAATAGAAGGAATCTTCCATATCTGGAAACATCTTCGCTTCGTGACCGTACAGCTGCAAGCTCTAACAGTTCACTTCACTCCGGTGGTATTGTGATACATGTGAATGATGACGATGACATTCTTAGTGTAATGCCACTTACCCCTCACACCAGAGAATACCTGGCCAAATCTGACATGCACATTTCACAGTCTGGCCCAGAGGTTGCTGAGAGTCACGGACAAACGTCTGTGTTCAAAGCTGTGCAGCTCTCTCATAGTTCAGACAATATTCTTAGAAAGCCACCTGTTTTTCAGAGATTGCCCTCCATGGAATTCTTAGACCCCCCGGTTCACCTGTTCAGGTCTCACAGCAACCTGAGCATGCATTCCTCCAGCCGAAGACACATTAAGAGGTCAAAGTTATCCAGAAAGAGAGAACGATCACATTCACCAGATGTGGGATTAAGCTCAAAGTCATATATACGATCACCCTTCTCATCTAGGAATAAAGTCACACATGTGTAAGTCTGCTGTCCATTCTGATCATGTTTATAAGGGTTTTGTTTCATGTATAGGACTTTACCCACTGATTTCGTGTTGCCCACGTATCTATGCTTTAAATGTTGATGCACTGTTCACATTTTTCAAGCCACATACATAACTTGTAATGGTAGATCTAGAGACCATAACATTATCACATTTTGTAACAACATAATAGGTAAATGACAACCTCTTGGAACAAAAGATTCTCAAAACAATGTTTTCCCGTATTTGAATAACGAGGACAAAAACAATAGATTGCACGATTTATTGACTGGCGTATTTTGCTGCATCTTGTCAGGTACATACCGCAGAATTCACACAACATAAGGTAAAATAACTAGATAAATCCTTCAAGCTGAGATATACACATGTTTGGACAGTAATGTCAACTGTCTACCTATTGTTTGTGTCTTCGTTATTCAAATTCACTATGGGAAAACATTGTTTTGATTTTCTAAAATATTCTGTTTAAAACAGTGACACCATATCTTGTTATTGATAATATTTTAACTGCCAAAGGTGTTTCTTAAAATATATCATTCCTTCATCCAAGGGGAGCTGTTGGCTATGTGTTTGAATCCCTATCGAGGCAGGGATGTATTTTTGATTTTGGATCACAGGTCGACCCGGCCTAAGATGGGTACCAAGAAATGTTCTGGGAAGTAAAGATGGCCAGCATGCTGTTGACCACACCACTCCTTGATTGCTGATTGGTCGTTAACATTTCGGACTAGCACCTATACCAGGTATGCTTCAAGGTGTGTAAGAGGGTCCTTTACTTTTTCTTTTTTTTTAAAGCTTTACCCAAGTCTCCAGTCTACAGCTTATTTGATATATTCAAGACACTGAATTCCATTGGTGAATGTAAACACAGAAGTCACAAACATTACGTTACATGATTTATTGCCTGGCATATTTCACTGCATTTCTTCAGGAGAATACTGCAGCCCTATATATCATATGAAGTGAATAAATAACACTGAACCTGATACAATTAAAACACATGGTCACGAGTAGTATTGTTTGAATGTAAAACATTTGTTATTCCCAGGATCATTTCAAATTTACTGTGTACTCTTTTGTTTGTTCAAAACCGGCTGGAACCGCCTAATTGCTAATGACTCACTTTATTTGAGCAATCATTTATTGTTCCTTTTAGATGTTCAGTTCACCATGTTTAAAGGAAATTAAATCTATAAGTTTATAAATAAGAATCACACAATCTGTATTAAAGTCAGTAGTGTTGTGTGACATATTTGAAAATGTTCTAGTCGTGGTGCATCTCAGTTTCATCTTTGACCAAAATGTGGAGACCCATTTTGTTGAGTAATTTGTGACAATCAAATATATACTTGAACTGTTTTGGTTCTTGTGAGTTTTCATAATAGAATGCTACATTCAGCTGAAACTGGCCAAGCAGTGACTGTTGAAAGAAATGCATTTTTATTCTAGAATTAACTTGGAAATGTTTTATAATTAGATTTTAATCATCTAATCATTACATTTAAGTCAAACCACTTTATTGTAATAGTTTACAGAGTGCCAAATAATTGTATAGTATCTGATGACATTGTGTGGTAAATATGTTTCCTGATGGTATTATGTTTTTGTGACAATGTAGTACATTAATGAAGTTTCCTGTTAAACAGAATATGAAGATTTCAATAATTCTGGCATTATAAAATGTCCCATTTTTTCATCAAGCAAATTGTTACAAAGATTTACTGGAGCATTATCTTGAGGTCACAACATCTGCCTCTAGCTCATACAGACCTTGTTCATTCAGTTTTGTGGTCTAGACTGTGTTAATTTCTTTATAAAATAAAACAACATTGTAGATTCCCCCTTTCCACCCCATCCTAGGGTAGTGCATAGGATGTCTAGCCTTCTGAGACAAGGGTTAAAAAAAAAAAAACTCTGATGACTGGTGGGCTTGTTAAAGAATCCTTTTAAATTAGAAATACAAAAGAGCAGACCAAATAGGCCACTTCTGAGACTAAATTGTAAAATAGCACACACACAAATCTACTTATAAACATATTTATAGAAAATGTGATTCTCGTATACACACATCTGGATCCTTGTCACTGCAATGGAATTTGTGTACTATGCTGGGATTCTCTTTGTGTGATCTTTCAAGGCGACTGGAGCACTTATGGGGATAGCTGTGTTCAATTAAAGTGTTTCCCAGCAGACTCAACAGTGTTCTTCTTTGTGTACCTGTCTGGAGCAGACACAGGCGATCTTCTTCTGCCTTTGTTCCTCTTTCCATTGGAGTGCACCCACAAGTTATACACCTCAGTGTGTCCACTTTCATCATGCATTTGTGTACAGTTTACTTCCTCTAGACAGATTCCATCCTACTTGGCTTTGGAATAGCTTGAGTTCTGGTGGTTTAACATTTATGACAACAATTGATGTGATTACTTGGTTTGGAATAGCTTGAGTTCTAGTAGTTTAACATTCATGACAACAATTGATGTGATTACTTGGTTTGGAATAGCTTGAGTTCTAGTAGTTTAACATTCATGACAACAATTGATGTGATTACTTGGTTTGGAATAGCTTGAGTTCTAGTAGTTTAACATTCATGACAACAATTGATGTGATTACTTGGTTTGGAATAGCTTGAGTACTGGTGGTTTAACATTCATGACAACAATTGATGTGATTACTTGGTTTGGAATAGCTTGAGTACTGGTGGTTTAACATTCATGACAACAATTGATGTGATTACTTGGTTTGGAATAGCTTGAGTTCTAGTAGTTTAACATTCATGACAAAAATTGATGTGATTACTTGGTTTGGAATAGACTCCATTGGAAATTATTATAACATTCAACACATCATGAAAGTTATAAGCAAATGAATATACATGGGGAGAATTGGTATCGGTATACTGTGACAAAGAGATAAACAATATAGTTAAACTGTATTGTGTTGGTTAAGCTGTGTGATCACTGTATACTTATATAATATAATGTTGTATTTACAGATTTTGTTTAATATATACATGATAAATAGATTAATTATCAATGGGAGGTCAGTACATAAGTTATAAATGAATATTTAAACCAAAACATTCATGAGGTACAAACCCAAACACCAGTTATCATTGCAAATACATAATCTGCATCAACTTTGATACACTTCTCCCATCTCTGTGTCACTGTAAGCTTTAAGTGGATCAACCAGGCGAAAATCACTTGGGGTTAAGTCAGATTATAAGGCAAATGTTGAAGAATCTACCACCATAATTCTTCAGTTTCCTCCTCTTAATTGAGCTGCACCTTTCTGATGGTGAAATATTAAGTTAGTATCTTGTGATGAAGAAAGACATGTCCATTACATTGACGTACACTTTGATTCAGGATTGTATTGATGAACCCAAGATTTATTGCCATTATAATCCTGCTCAGCATGTATTCATCATCTGCCTGCTCGGATTTATATTCCAAGGATAGGTCCATTCTGTGTTCCTCAGTTTTATGTGGACACCCATAGTGAGTATTGTCACTATTTTTATCAGCTCTAAACATTCAACACCCAGCAGTCTGCTACCTTAGCTAATCATGGAACTGGATGATGCGGCCACCAAATGACACCTTTAGAACCTATCAGCTATCATTATAATTTACTCCATGTCAATTTGTAGCTTACTTGGTGACTTCCTCCTATATCATGAACTTGAATGTGCAAATTCAACAATGAAGAATTAAGAGTGCAACTATCCTTACAGTCTAGCTATTTAATAAACAGTCTAATTTGTTAATGTTTGACTTACTGTGTAAATTTCCTCTTGATGAGTTTCTTTTTGTAAACTATGAGGCCTGTTCAAAAAGTTTGGGACCTTTGACCAGAAAAAATGCATTTGCTCAGCTGGGGGTCTAAAACTTAACCCTCTTCAAAGTACTCTGCATGGAACTGTAGACACTTCTCCAAGGAGTCACTTTAGGAGGGTAGGGAACCTGATGAACAAACGGACTTGTGGGTAACAAGAAATTGGTTGCTCAATTATAATAACTCTCTCACTCATTCTTCGTGTTTGATTCTGAATATCTTGGCCAAACACAGAATTCTTCTGATTCACCAGACTACTTTCCCAACATGTCTCTTTGCAATGCTTGGCTGTTTCCCAAGATGAAGATGCTGCTGAAAGGACCAGATTTAAGTCACACGGAATACAACAGCCAAGCTGTACTCCACTCCTAAAGAGACCTTTTTGAAATGAAATGCTTCCAGCAATGGCTGGGAGATGTGTGTACAATCCCGAGGAGATTATTCTGAGGAGGGGGGGGGGGGGGGGGGGGGGGGGGGGGGGGGGGGTTTAGAGTTTAAGACCTTTAGGGTGAGTAATTGTAATTTTCTGAGCCAAAGGTCCAATACTTTCTTTTTTTAACAAATCTTATATAAAGCTGACCTGTGCATTCACAATGAAACTAGAAAATATAGTGATATTTCTAAAACCTGTTTCTGTCTTCAGACTTTCTTACATTAACATATACATAAATGTGTGAGACAGCCTGAAGACATAAAAAGAGAGGTTTCACAATCCTTGCTATATTTATTGATTCATTGTGACTGCATAATCCAGCATCATAGTTTACATGTGGAATGGTCACAGAACTGTTGGATCAACAATTATGGGTTCCTTGTTACGGGTTTTTTTAAAATAATTTTTCAGCTACTTAATATCGGTTCATACATTATGCATGTTAATGTTTTAGTTACCTTCCTGTTTTTGTTTGGCTGATATTTGTATGCAATATTAAATTATGTTATACACGTGTTGATAATATTGGAAGTGCATAAGTCTCATCATATCATCTCATCATGTTCCATCACCTTGTGGTGTTGAGGTGAAGTATAAACAGCGGGAGAGTGCCCACTTATGTGAGCTTCATGTATCGATATTCCCATGTACTCTGTTCTTCCCTCTATCCATCGTTTATGTGGTCGGCCTTTTCCTCTGCTTCCATCTGGTCTGTACATCATTGCTTCTTGTGGTATACTGTTAGTTGGTAACCTACTTGTATGGCAAAGACTTGCTGCCTTCTAATAAAATCTAGTGCTGCTATAACCCCCCTTTAGTCCTGATTTCTTCATTTCTAATCTTATCTCTTCTTGTTAGATTGAGTATTCTTCTCAGGAATCTCATTTCTGTTGTTGTGATTTTTCTTTTCTCTTCTGTCATTGTCCAGGTTTGGTATTAGTAGCATAGAGCTGATAGGAAGAAGTATATATGTGATGTCTCTAATTTAGAGTCTTTTAGAACTATCTTTTTTTTTTTTTTAAACTACAGTTTTCACTTACCATTCAGTTGCTCACTAGTAAGAAAGTTCTCAATGAACTTATTTATGAAAAATATGTTTTGTTGTTTTGAAATGCCTCATCTTATGTCATTTGGACTGTTTTTGTGCTTCTGTTTAAAGTATTCTGTTTATCTAAGACAACTGTTTCTAACATCATTAGGACCTGGAATCAGAACTGATCATGTGACTATAGATTTGATTTGTTGTGTTCTGTGGTACATTGTTTGGGCAATCTTCTTATGTTTTTATTTTTATTTTACTTGCAGCTAAAGGCAGTTATGTAACTATAGACTTAATTTGTCAGTTTTCCATGGTCCATTGTTTGGGCAGTGTGCTTGGTATTTTTCATTTTATTTCCTGTGAAAGGTGTTATTTTTGTGTAATGTTGTGGAAAAACAAGAAAATATGTTATTCTTGTTGTGTATACTATTACTAAAAGTTAAGATAAAGAGAAATCCTGCACCAAGTGTACAGGCAACCATCATTTAGGAGTTAATAACTTTCATTACCTGGGAGCTCTTGCACTGTGTTTAAATTCTCATTGTGTGATCTGTGAGATGGAACTGGAGCATTTATGATGCGAATATGCAATGACAGTGGTCCTTGACCGAAAGCCAAAACCAGACAGCTTTATAGTAGGTCGTTTTGCAGATGTATATGCAAACAATGCTTAAAGTGCCCTATTTGATAACTTTAAAAGGTTAAAGTTGAGACGACTGACGCTATAACTCTGTAGCTCCAGAGGTAACCCTCAAGGGTCTCCAGAAATATTGCACTTGTAGTATGAACGATTCAGTCTGAAACGAACCCACAACCTTCAGAGTGCAAGGCAGATGGCTTGACCACTTTGCTGCTGTGACACACACGCCCTACCGCCCACCCATTGTGTTTACTTACTATCAGTATGTCTTCATTGCAGATTGGTGATATAGTACTGGGTAATGTTTTCTCTGTTCTGCTAGTGCAATGGTTCTCAATCTTTTTTGGCCCATGCCCCCCTTTACCATATGTTCAGAACGTCATTCCCCCCCCCCCCCCTTTTCGAATTTCCTCCCTATAAATCCCCCCATCCTTATACGGTATACATAAAAATGGAAGCTAAATTTAATAACACATACTAGAACAAGTCTAGACATCTACATAAAACGTGATTTACGGGTCTACTTGCATTATAACACGAATTTCATTAGGGTGAGAAGTACAGAACTGTAAAATTTAGAGGGAAAAACAATATCAAGTAACTGGTTCTTGTATTAATGCGATCTTGAAATAATCTTAATTCCCCCACTGGAAACCCTAAAATTCCCCCCTGGGAGGGAATTCCCCACCAGTTAAGAACCACTGTGCTAGTGTGTGCTGGTTCACACACTTGTAACACTTAACCCATACTGGGGGTCTCTGTGCATGTGCAGATACATAACAATGATGTGTAAGTGATTACAAAATGTAGCACAACTTGAATGCTAGTAGGTCACGAAGTAGAATGTTTTGCTCCTGGCACTTCACAGCTTAGTGAAAGCATAGGTGCCACACCATTTATGTTTGGACCAAATGGCACTTGATGAGTGATATAGCCAGTATCACACTGATCTCCTTCTCTGTCCTACCTCCCAGAATATTGTCTGGTACTTGTGTTTTGATTCTAGATTGTCCCTGTATTAATATTATTTCTATTGTCATTAAATGTTTTGTTAGAGGAAACTAACCTTGGAGTTGAACAGGAATTTAAATGAAAACACAAAACATGATAAGGAAGCCTGACAACAGAAAACGCACACATAGATACAGGTGAATGTTTCAGCCAGTCTTTATTAATGAGCAAGAACGACAAACAATAAAAAAAAAGATAAAACAAAACAATACTTATCTTGGCATCTGAAAAGTAGTGCCATCAACATAAATACTAGGAACAGAGTTGTGATGATCTCGCTACATTAAGACACCTAGATAAAGAATTCTTTTGTGTTATCTGTGGTTTATTTAATTTTTTACTTTGGCCATCACGTCCTCCAGTATATGGGATTGTTTTATCATTTTATCAAACTTCCTGGCCATATTTTGTATATTTGGACTCCAACATCAGTTCCGTTCCCCACCCTCATTTTCATAACCATGATAGTTGAATCGTAATCTGTTATCTAACTGTTGCATGTAGTATTTGCAAATCTCTTGAGCACTTATTAACAGGCACAATATCAGTACTAATCTTCGTCCAGTATTCTCAGCATGTCAGTATTATTTGTTAGTTAGTTAGTTAGTTAGTTAGTTAGTCAACAGATCATCCTCATTGCACATCGAACCATTCAGTCCATAAGTGCTCGGATCCTCAGCAAATCCGGCAGCGTGTAGCTGCTAACGACACCAGCTCTGTGTTGGTTTATCAATCTTCTTTGGCTTCCTGCGTAGTGTTCTTGTTTGGCCACCCTTCTTTTGATTTGCTGTTCTCGCAGTCTGGCCATGGTTGTAGATTCACAGTCATCACTTGGTTCTCGCAAAAGTCTTACTTCTCGTAGAGCATTCAGAATGTCAGCCTGGTCCATGGTGTGTCCGCCCTCCACCAGTAGCCTCACCTGCGAGCTTGTCAGCCCGCTCATT
Source organism: Cepaea nemoralis (assembly GCA_014155875.1). Classification (NCBI taxonomy): domain Eukaryota; kingdom Metazoa; phylum Mollusca; class Gastropoda; order Stylommatophora; family Helicidae; genus Cepaea; species Cepaea nemoralis. The sequence goes on from JACEFZ010026686.1 coordinate 1,220,667, forward strand.
TCCTTGTACTCCTGCATGCCCTGGCACGAAGATGAAACTAATCTTTGCCAGCCGAAACAGCTCCAGAGACAGCAACCATTCTCTTTGGATCCACCCCATCTCTATCCTCTTGATCATGTTCATTGAGTCGCTAAGGAAACATGCCCTAGTGAATGTCTGTGTCTCGAGCCATGTTATTGCTTTACTTACTGCCATGACTTCCATAGTCAGGCTACATGTGGTTTCAGTGAAAGCACCAGAGTCCTCCTTCACAATTCTCCCTCCGGCCCAAGCCGTAAAGGCCCATGAGCTTCTCACATGTCGGACGACCGACCCATCTGTGTAGATGACAGCATCACTGTCTAGTGAATTCTCGAAAATCAATGCTTGTACTTCAGCCTCCACATCAGCCGGATTTTCTTGTCTGCATTTTCTATCTAGTTGGATGCAAACTGAAAAGGATGTGCAGAAATCCATTGGCACTTGTACCCACTCCTCGCCAGGTTCTAAGTCCTCAAGTGAAAACACCTGTTGAAGAATGTCTTCGGCTTGACCCATCCACGACCGTCCTCTTTTTAACCTGCTGCCCTTCGCCTTCATAATTTCACTATGCAGTGGATGTTGTGTGTTTGCGTTAACTCTGAGGTAGGCGCGTGCTCTGCAAACTTGTATTCTGTCCTCAATGGTTGGAAAATCAAGAAGGTAGCGCATCACCCTGCATGCTATATCTCTTGTACATCCAAGAATAATGTGCATAGCTTCAATCTGTATCCTTTCCATCCTTTCTATCTGCTTACGGCTGAGAGTCAGGATTGCCATTGCATACTCAAAAACAGACATGACCAGCCCCTCGTACAGAAGACATAGATGGCGCTGCTCACAGTTTGCTGCCACCATCACCTGCATCGCAGCCAAACCCCGCTTGGTCTTTGTTATCACCTGGTCTATGTGCTCATTATAAGCAAGGCTTCGATCAAACCTTATCCTAAGGTAATTCATTGCCTGCGTTCTTTCCACCGTCTCTGAACACAGCTTTACAGTTGGTGTTAGAGTGTTGACAATATGATTATTCAACGAGAACCAAGTCACTGTTGCCTTTGTTGGGTTGACCATTGCCCCAGCTTCATCACACCAAGTACTATTTGTTATCAGGTTTTAACATTCTGTTTGCTCACTGTATAAATATGTCATGTAAATCCTAATTCTCTTTAGATCCTCTTAGACATGCTCTTCATAGGGGAACATTTTTATTAATCTAAACCTATGACCTGAGCTGAGATTAGATTTTCTTCTTGGAGTATCTGTTAGTATTTATGTTCTGCTGAAATAGTGTTTTTAACATGACCTTTCAACTAAAACCACTATTACTAACATGTTCTACCTCTGGGAGTTTTAATGACAAGTGAGTCCAGTTATTGTTGTTCTTAGCAAACACCTTTCGTGCATGTTTGTCCAAATAATTTATGATTGGAACCAGTATGATTAATGAGTTTGATGTTCTATTTAAATGTTGTCATCAATGTTAATATTGTCAGAAAGTATTAATTCAGTTATCTTGGGGATAGGACATTTTAAAAGTTAGATACATATAACTCCTATCAAAAAGTGAGAGACAATCTCTTCTTCGCAGGAGTTACATGTACTGTTTTTAATTTCCTATTGTTATATCCTGCTGGATCTGTTGCTTCTCTTATCTATCTTGGGGATGTCACGTCAGGTCCATTTTTTCAGTGTCTGAACAGACAAAACTTGTTAATATGGTTTGTTGTACACCAAGCACCATTAATTTTCTTAGATAAAATCTCCTCCATCAATTTCATGATACTTCTTGAGCCTGAGCTTGTTAATGGCCAGAGATAATAACCTCACCAATATTGATGGTCAAACACAAGACCACTTTGTCATTCGACAAATGCACTAACCACAATGCAACGTTGGCCTCATCATGTAACAACAGAAGGAGTAAGTATAAGTTTGGTTATCTCAAACAACTGCGCAGTGTGAAATAGGAACAGTTTAACACTACATGTAACTATGAAGAAGATAAAGAACATGATATGAATATCGTAATATTAAAGAATATGAATAAAGAAATTTACAAATCCATTATCTCAAATTGTTGTGTCTATATATAAACATGGATAATAAACAGATGTGAGAAATATTTAATACAGAAAAACAAATGAGAAAGTCCTTTAATAAACAAATTAAAACTAAATTGATTTAAGAAATTAGACTTAGACAGCCAAAAGATTTGTTGCCATGTTGTGAGGAAAAGTAAACTTGAAAACTTAATGACAACTGGCAAATTTGATGGGACAATAACAAGTGGAAGACAAAGAGGTAAATACTTGACTGGTTTGACCACATGACATAACTGGGGCAAGAACACAGACCTGATCCAAGACTGGTGGTTGTGTGAGATGGCCAACCATGACTGCTCATGCTTATGGGCATGGCACATATTCTAATAATCTCAAAATATAGAATATATATCTTATTTACAACTGGATGATTTGAACAATATATCACCTATTTAAATGTTATTAACCTCTAATAACCGATACCCACATTTTTAATACTTAAAACCACCATTATGAATACATATTTTGCATTGGCCTAAAGCAGCTTTAAACTTGTAAACATTTACATGTCAGTGACTGATGCAGCTTTCTCAGTCAGACATGTTTAACTTTGTGTCCACTCTGTGACCTAGTCATACATGCTGAGAAACAAGGGCATTGTTACACTTATGTCCTAACATGCCATGTGTGGTATTAGTTGCATAACCACATCTTCCTTGCTGGTTTAGTCAAGTCATTTTGTGCTTGTGTAGGCATTTATATAAACAAGTTGTAATCTGATAAAACACACATTGTAAATACCTCATATTAGATTCCAGCCACTTACAGCATTATACCAACGTGTGTGTACTAAGTGATTCAATGAGCATGATTCAGAAGGTCGAAGCTGGATCTGTATGTAGACAGTGGACTGAGTCGCTGCGGAAGTCTGTTGTCCGTAAAGGTCAGCTTCATCTTCGTCCCGGGACATGCGGGAGTCGAGGGAAATGAATGAGCTGATAAACTGGCTGGCTCTGCACCCCTTGTAGATGGGCAGCCCATGGATCGTGCTGATGTTGTTAACGTCCTTAAAGATATGGCGAGAACAGAGGACTTCGACGTCAGTGAATCCACATTGCTGTCCAGGATGAAAGACTTGGGAGTAAGAATCGGCATGGCCAGACGCGAGAGGTACATTGGGAAAACAAGGTGCCTCGTCAACCACCACAGAACTGGCACTATTAGCCACCGGACACTGATGCATACTGGGGGGAGGATCTGAGCACCTATGGACCTGTCCGAGGTGCAATGAAGATACCCCAACTGATAACTGATAGATTCCAGCCAGCTTGTGTATATATGGACCTGTCCGGAGTGCAATGAAGATACCCCAACTGATAACTGATAGATTCCAGCCAGCTTTGTACATATAAACCAGCACATAGAGCAGAGAGGGAAAGTTGGTTGATTGAGAAACCTCTGAAAGACTGTTTTAATTCTGATGCATCTGGGTTCAGCTCGTCTCCTTCTACTTTCATTCGTTCAGCTCATTTGAGTTTCAACAATGGCTTGCATTAGTCAGAGTGAGTTGGTGAAGAGACTTCCCCTGACCCAGAACTAAACCACCATCTCCATTGGGATTGTGCTCCAGAGCTCTCCTTCCCCTCTCCAAGTTTAGAAACCATTGGGGTGTGCAAGTCAGGTACTGGAACTTCACATCTGTGGAGCGGCATGTAACCAGCTGATGACTCAGCACATAGAGACCGGCTGTGACTAGGCCGAGCGTGGTCATGTGTCTTCTACAGGTCTTAGTTATTTTATTGTCAATAGACTCCAACCTCATACCCACAGGAAATGAGAGAGAGAGAGGAAACACAGAGAGAGAAGAGAGATGGGAGAGGTACATGCATAAAGTTCCACAAGATTATTGTACCTTAAGTAAAATATATAACACTAAATATTTTAGTCCTGTGGTAACAGTGTAAGTCCAGAAAGTCTGGATCAGAGGAACTGTACTTCTGTGAGTTCCTATCAGTATCTGTGAATTTATTTCTTATGCTATTCAATGGCCTGGGGTTTCCCCAGCATAGATATGTATGTGTATTATATGTACCACTTGGAAGCCCTTTTACGCGTCTGAAGGTATATTGCTTATATGGTGTCCCATATTTTTATAGACCATTCGGCACGTGATGTGATATGTGGTCAGTATCTTGCTAAGATGTGGTCAGTATCTTGCTGAGATGTGTGGTCAGTATCTTGCAGAGATATGCTGGTCAGTATCTTGCTGCCCGCTTTGACTTCCCAGACATTTCCTGGTTCCCACTTCAGGCTGGCTAGACCTGGGAGCCCAGGTTAATCTTTACAAATCTGCCTTTATATGGATTCAAACACATGACCACCGTTCAACAGGCAAGCATGCTCATCATTGCATCACTGCTGGCTCCCATATACCACTAGAGGTGCGATACATATTCCCAACTACTATCTCAGGCCAGTAGATCAAGACTGCAGTCATGTCCAGGTAGAAAGACCTCAACTGTGAAGCTCCGTGATACACACCTCTAGCAGCCATGCACAAGTGAAATCAGGCTTATGGGCTCCCACTGGTCCTTATTGTGAGAATTTGACAAGAGAAAAACATGACAGAAATGATCAGAGGTGATTTCCTTAAAGACATTCAAGGACCTTCAGCTGAATTCTTTATCAGAGAAATAATATAACTGTTTATTTAGTTTCAGTGTAAAAAGGTACCTTTTAAAATTTTATATTATCTGATTTGTATTATTAAAACTTATGTTTGTATGTTTATAGTATTAATTTGATAGTCGGAGGGACCTGAAGATAATTCATGGTCTTACATTATATATTCAGTGTCTGTAGCCTCGGGGTTAGTGAATACTGTTTCACAATTCCCCAACATACTGTTTTGAGAGTTCGAAATCAGTTGCATATAATTTGGAAACAGATTGCTTTGCTTTGATTTCAGTGGTTTGAAGCATCGAATTTTCAAAACACAATGGCACAATTACTGAAAGAAAAGTTGTCTAGTAAATCACAGACTCCAATATAAACGGGGATGATTGAAATGTCCTGTAAAGGACATGCAATTAACTTTTGTTAAACAATTTATACGTAGAAACTTAATATCACAGTTCATGACTGTAGATGTTCCATTAGGCATAGAACCTTGCTAAAAGCCAATGGATACCTCTCTTTCTCTTTCTCTCTTTCTCCATGTGTGTGAGAGAATGAACAAACAAACTTTATTTTCAAAGGGTTAAGAATTGGGCAAGAAATGGGTTAAGAAATTTTCAGGCTCACTGACAGTGAGAGTGAGAGAGTGAGCTTAAGTAAACATTCAAAACTTTCATCAAATTTGTGTGGATCACATTACCATACCATCTACTTTTCTTTTACGCTTAACAATATCATGGCACCAGGCTATCAGCTATGTTTGTGTTTAAACCACACAAGATGTATCAGTATTATTGCTAGTCAAGTTACTTAAATGGCTTAATTGTTACCTTTACGTGACATATTTATTGCTATATGTAATGTGTTAATAGATTGCTATTGTAAATGCAGATGGACTGTGTTAACAAATTACCATTGTAAATGCAGATGGATTGTGTTAACAAATTACCATTGTAAATGTAGATGAATTGTGTTAACAGATTAATTTTGTAAATGCAGATGGATTTTGTTAGCATTACCCACATTTTTAAGATTGCATTTAATGTTTTTACTGTGTACTTATTTAAAATAACTTTGCCAAAATTGTAACTAACTTTTTTTATAAATGTTTGATATCAAACTACTGAAGGTAAAAGTAACTGAACAATCACAGCCAATAAATGCTTGCGGTTGATTGCAATGTACTGTAATGGACATGCAGCTAACTTCAACTTGTGTTATAGCAATAGTGACCATTTCTGAAGTTGACCAAGGGACATGAATAAGGAGAACCATTGGGTAAATCCTTCTCAAATTGTTGCTCTCATCAAAGCCTAACAGAAAGGCTCTTGATCCTTTGACAGTTCTTCTGCCTCATGTATTTTCGTGCTCAGGGCAGGGAATAAATAGCAGTGCCAGGAAATAGCCTTGTGTTCGGTGATATCCAGGCTGCACTGCTTGTATGCTGGGTGTTGACTTCATTCAAGATGTCATTATATTTACAGGGATGTTGATGTATATATGTGTTAATGTTAACAATATGTTAAAATAGTTGTATATGAGTGGATGTTATGTATTGTGCGTTATTATCATTTAATAATTATAATTTCACTTGTAGTATATTTCATTTATAAATCCACTACCTTTCATATTGAGAAAGAGGTGAGTCAACAAATTCTGTTCTGTTAGATTAGAAAGAAAGAGGTGAGACAACAAATTCTGTTAGATTAGAAAGAAAGAGGTGAGACAACAAATTCGGTTAGATTAGAAAGAAGTGAGTCAATAAATTCTGTTAGATTAGAAACAATTCATGCTGTTGTTAGAGGAGAAATTGACTGGATGAAATCTTTTCCAAGGTAACCTACACATAAGACATTATAAGCACCACAACATGGGCACAATTTATGAATGTGTGAGATAACTGTTATGTCATTTATAATTTGAGCCATCCAGTAAACACAAGGAAATAATTATTATAAATCTCCTTACCAACTGATTTATTTGTAAATCAATGAAAGCCTAAAAAAGCAAAGGGTTAGCCACTGCTCTCACAAAACTACTGACAGCAAGAAAGTAAGAAGGTGGTGTCTTTGTTCAGTTGCAGTATAGGTAAGGATTATATTTACATAATGCGTGGAGTCAGGTGTCAGCTGCAAGGGCTGTAGTCAGCATTCGAAGGGTAAATATGCTATGGATTTCCAAGTAGAGTGGATTCTAGTGGTGGATTTGATTGAACTTCTATCCTCAGCAATCTAAAGCCCTCCTTAGGCTTGTACTTATGGTGACCTCCGGCTCCTTGGCGAAGGGATTACGGGCTCATTTTGTAATCCCGCGTTCAAAACACAGCTGTGGTGATTTGGCAACAGAATGCCTTGCATTGGTTTTTTTATGAAATGGTATGGGTACCAGATGTTCAGAAAGTAATGACAAACTACTGAATGTAAACTTGCCAAGAGATCACAACAGCAAAAAATGCTGGTGTTGACTGTGATGTCCTTTAAAGGATATGCAACAAACTTTTGTTTATGTTGGCCACTGTCAACTGAGCTGGTATCATTATTTTCAGTAAGGCTGTCTGGCTTCACCTTGAGACCATCACCTGATCCATGCATTGGAAACCCTCAGGTTTTCTTGCCTGTTGTAATGAACTTGAGGTAGCTCATGACACTAGGACTTTCACATCATTATGTACTTTCATGATAGGTATGTAATTAGCATTTGTTTAAATAACCATGTTACGTTCTGCTATGTTAACATCACTGCACATTGGGCATTCCTGTGCATGCTTAGTCCTCCAATGCATTTCAATTGACTCTTCCAATAAGCCGTTAGTTATGGTCTCTTTCCCTCAAAGGCAACATTGACAGCTTGACTAGGCTTCCCTCCAAGTTCATCTAGCATATATGTTTAAATAACCATGTACTATGAAATGTTTGTTAAAACTATACTAGGAGATCTATTTAACTCTTTGTGTCCCAAGCAATGCACTATATGTAATCAATATATGCCAAACAACTGTTCACGCTGGTCTGGTCTGAGCAGGCTACAGAAAAATGACCATGCACTGTGCTGTTTTGTTGTCAGTTTTTGAGCACTTTGGGCATCTGCTGCAAAATAGTTTGGAATTGAAAGTCTATATTAGAAATATTCTCGCTAGAACTGTTCATTTCACAGCTTTTGTCATGCAAAAATCCATGTCACTTGGCATATAGGAACCACATGATGATGAATGCCGCTGTCGACCTATTTATTCAGCCAGATTATAATGAACCTGGTAGTTTATCTACACACCGTCAGTTTGATTTAGATCTGATGTGGGTCTAGATCAGCAGATTACAGTTGTTCTAGAATTTGTTTGTTTTATCAATATTATAAATAATTAGAATCAATTTAGAAATACAGTGATCACTGATTTTGTCACATCTTCTCCATGTAGACACCACATTGACCATGTTTCTTGCTTATACATCTACATGAGTATATATGTTGAGAGTGTTCATGATATCACTGCTGAAGTTCTGTGTAAATGCAGACTCAAATAAACATTGTTGATACAATCACATTGCTGTATTGTTTTATTACAGGTGTAACTGTTTATTGTAGTGGAAACTAACTATTCATTGATTATTTAATTGATTCATACAATTGCTTCCAGCACAGAGTAACTGATAAAGTGACAAGAGGCAAATAATATTCTCAATGTTTGTAATTCAATAGCTATATATATATAAAATACACCAAGCATAATCTGTTTCGAGATATAGACTATTTACAGCACAAACTAATTCAAAAAATATTTTAACTGACAAATCTAAATTAAAAGACAAATAGTGTACACAACATGCAAAATGATGCTTATCTACTTTCAAGGCAAGATTAAGTCACAAGAAGCTGAAAAATGAACTATATCCTAGGATCCGTTCATCAGAACTATATGGCCGGCAATAGTACAAGCCATGTACCTACTATAGTCCTTAACTTACACTAATAACAAACAAATTTGACAGCAACCAACAACCTTCCACCAAAAATTGGACTGGGTTGTCGTCAGTTTCAAAACTAACTATTTTATTGGCAAGTCTCATTAGCACAGTGGTTATTACACTTGCCTGGCAGTTATGTTTTCAAATACCCACCGAGATGTATTTTTAAAACAAGCATGGGCTGCCAAGTTAACCCTGCATAAAAAGGCTACCAGAGCATGGCCTGAGAAGTAAAGTTGGCCAGCACGCCCTCTCATCTATAAAATATGGGGATGCAAGACATGTTAAAGGCTCATTTACTGACTTCTTTCTATTGGAGTCATAAGTGCAACAAGAAGCAAAAATAAATTGTAGCCTCCTAAAATTTGAGAGACTCGCCTGCCGGCCTGTTGGCAATAGGTTTGATCTGTATTGGGGCAGATTCGATTGATCAAAACTGACATGAGTTCGCAGACTGACCAGCTTAAATGGCACCAAGACAGTCTTGCCAAGCTTTACTAGGGAAGTGATGGGTCAGCGTGAACCACAGATCAGTCTAAAAATATGAGTCTAGCACCATAAAAACTAAGGTGTGTAAAGGGCTTTTGTAGTTTACTTCTAAAATTTGACCATCAAATACAGTTAGTCCTCTGCCTAATTTTCAGCCAAGGATGTTTGCCTTTTATGAATTTCCCCAAGTGGACCTCCATGAAATAAGACTAAAATCATTCTCTTCTTTTCCTTTTCTGATCGTCTCTACTTCTAGACCTGTTTCTCCCATGGCCGCTGTCCTTCTGTGTCCTGCCCCTGTGTCTGTCAGATGAGTGTGAAGAGTCAGAGTCTGAATCAGTTGCCTCCTGTACATGTGCTCTTCCCTTCCTGTCACTGTGTCCGGCTTTCTTTGGTCTGTAGTCAGAGTCAGGTGAAGGTGACCTCCTGCGGTCAGCACGTGATGATGGTGCCTTCCTGTGATCTTCCCTGTATCTATGTGAGGTGGATGCTTTTCTTCTACTGTCATCATCTGTAAACAAACAAATACATGAGTTCAGTATAAAACTAAAGCATGGTGTCAGTAATAGCACACTACAGCATATGTGGGATATGATTTTAGTTGACTGTATAGGTAACTACACACACAATAATAGAGGTAATGTAGTCAGTAGTACCTCTGTCTCCTGACATTTCCTAGATATATTCATTTTATGATACTGGAATCTATCTAAATGATTAAATGACAGCCATCTACAAACAAATGTAATCTTAATACACACGAATGTACAAGAGGCCACCATGAGGGAAAGGAATAGTGAAGAACATACTATAAGAGTCATCTAAACAAATAATGCATACCTCCAATTTAATAAGTATGATGTCTGACGAAGTCTTGCTTGCATCAAATGCCAGTATACCAAACATAATAATGTTCACATGTAAATAAATGCTTCTTCCAGATTGTTACAACCACATGTGGAGGCCAGGAGTTTGATGTAGCTGTCACAGGCTCTCGTTTACTCATGTAAAAGAAGCCTTAACTAGTTTAATGCAATTCAAAGGATATTTTCTATGGACAGTTAGCAAACTGCAACATAAAAATTGGATTTCCACAGCTATGATTCAACAACAGGTGCAAGCGAGGCATGAAAATGATGAGAATAGACACCTCAACCTGTTAGAAAACCTTTTGACCATAACATGTGGAGATGCACAGAATCATTTTTAACTCAGTGAAAACAGCCTACTTCAACCTGCAGAGGAGACAATAACCGGCTGAAGGGAAAATAAACTGTGTGGCTGGAGGCTTCTTGTTCATAGGGCACATCAACCCACAGTCAGATATGACTGCAAGAAGGCTACTGTTATCATCATGTGAATATATAAGCATAGGCATGAATTCCATGGTTTCAAATCAAAATAAAGTTGATCCTAAATGAACTGTACATGTACAGAAAAAGACCTGTCAACATAAAAATGCAGTGAGAAAAAAAAGTGTTGAAGTGCTACACAGAACTCATACTGTTGCATGCTTGTGAAACAAGGTCAATAAGCAGACATGCCAAAAAACATCCAATATTAGTGGATATTTGGTTTCTCAGGGAAATGCAAAGAATACAATGGATGGATAGAAAAATTAATGACAAAGCCCTAAAAGATAACAATAGAAACTATAAACTTATTAGAGAAATGAGACACAGACAGCCCAAGATTGTTTAAACACTATATGAGGACGAGGGGAAGAGAGGGAGAGGCAGACCAAGAGAAATTATGCTGGATGGATTGAGACTGTGGCGTGGAGGAATATCATCAGCAGAGCTGATCCAGAAAAAAAAAAAGACCAAGATCTGTGGAAAGTCGTGAATCCTACACCAGCCAGCATGGCACTTGATGATGATGATTATATGACAGAAATAACCTTGAAAACTTAGTGACACCTGGCAAACTTCATGGGAAAGAGCAAGGGGAAGGCAAAGAGATAAATATCAGGCCACATGGTACAATTGGGATAAAAACACAAACATGATACAAGACTCTGGTGATCACATGTGATGGTGAACCATGACCAGCCACCTTTTGGCAAGGCACATGATGACCATAAAATCGACAGGTGACTAGTGAGGATTATCATCATCACCCTCCAGACAGGTCCAGAAGTGCTCCATCTCCTTATCTCCGCCAGCGTATATCGACTGCTCGTACCAGTTTTTGTGCTACTGACACAATACTTATGTCTGGTGGCTCCTGGCTTCACTCCCATCTCTCTCTCTTACTCTGAACAAAGAAGATTCCCCAAATGTCCTTAAAGTCATCTGTATGCCCAGTATCTCTTACAGCATTAATGGTCTGGCCCATCATTGCTCTCCACACATCAGTCATCACCATGTTTGCCAATTGATCAGCTCACTCTAAGCCTTTCAGACCAGAGTGCCCGGGTACACAGATGAAAGTTAGCGTGACTAATTTTTAAACAACAGGTAATGAGTCCTACCATCGAAGCGTTTTGGTGACCTCTCATGTTCAGCAGAGCTCCTTGCCTTCCGGGGCTTGTCATCTTCACTTTCTGATATATGAAAAATAGTTTATTATGTATACAAACATCCCCTTTCTATACAATACAAATTAAAGCCTGTAATATTCCACCATTATAAATGCACTTCTAAAACCACCATAACAGCAAGTTGACCACTGTGGCTATGCCATGATAATGTGTTTATTTTCTAAAAGACTTCATCTTGGTTTAATCAGTGGACTACTGCAGGAGACATCTGCCATTAGAGATGTCACTAGGAACTAACTTACCTTCCCATTCTAATGAGAAAGGCACTTTGGCACAGCAATGACAAAGTCACTTAAAACCTCAATTATATTCACTCGGGAAGCTGCTGTAGCGTACTGCCGGCCCTGTGGAATGGGTTTGATCCACATTGGGGCAGACTGTAATTTTAAAAACTGATCTGGGCTCACAGGTAGGCCCGACCTAAAATGGATACCAAGAAAACATCGATAGTAAAGGCAGACAACGTAATAGTGAGCACATCACCCACCGAGAGCCGAATCTATTTACAAAATAGTAGATGTACCACATGTCCAATGTGCTTTAAAGTGTGTAAGAGCATCCCGTTTTATTCCTGAAGATGATTAAGACAGCAATACAAATTACAACAGGACAGTGCTAAATTAGTCTAAGCTGGGAAAATAACAGGACAAAAATTGGGAAGAATAAAAATGAAGAAATGATGTATGTTTTCATAGTTCAAAAATGAGGTGCTGAGACACTGGTGTGACAGGGTTGAAGGATCCTCACCAGCATTTCTCATAATATCCCCACAAGGCATCATACAACTGGTAGTTTTATACAAAAAATAACACATGGCATTCATATAACTGCCTATATTTAACAAGACTAACGAAATAATACAAAATGGCATGTGCTAATGAATCAAATAGCATTAATGGCTAACAGAGAACTGACAATGTTACGCTGATGAAGCCTGGTGAGAACCACAAAATGTAATCAATATGAGATTGCCACTCACAGCAAGTTCCCCATGATAAATATAATTTACCAGCACCAACATTATTGCACACCCTTGTGTGGAGATGTCACAGGCGCTAGGTGTTTGTAAAGTCTCACTACACTTTGTATGTAGAACAAATCTGAAAAATAAAGTGCATGATGTCATAGAAAAATCTGCTGCATAGTCTATCATGAAGCGTGTTGTGGAAGAAATTTTCATAAATCTCATATCACCTGAAATTTGGCCATCTTGTTCTCCAGATTGAACTCCATTAGATTATTATCTATGGGTTTCTTGAAGAAAATTTTACAAAAATAATGTACACACAATTGAGGACCTGAAAGAAGCAATAAGAAATAACAACAGACATGTTGCAGCAGGTATTGGACAATATGAAGAGATTTGTACAGTCATGTCTTGAAGCCCGGGGTGGACATTTCCAACACCTTGTTATAATGAATACTTCATTGGTACTGTCCAGCTTCCCCCAAAACAGAGTTAGACCATAGCAGTGACTATTTTAACTAATTTAATGAATTGTTAGCACATTTTTGATGACATCATGTACTTCATTTTTCAAATGTGTTCTACATACAAAGTGTAGTGAGACTTTACAAAAACCGGGTATGGTCAGAATTAGTGTTTCTTACTACAAAGAAGAATTAAAGTGTTCATCCATCTCTGATCATAATGCTAAATAAATAACACACTTAAAATGTAAAAAACAAAAGTTATTCATATTTTTATTAACATATTCAAACCTGATGATTCACTGCTGCTATGCTTTTTTGACTTCTTTGACTTGTGTTTCTTGCTGACACCTTTTGAAAGTTTTGGCCTGTAACTTGTTCAGTTTCCTGGAATATATTTTGAACAATGATGTTAAGAACTGCCCATATGGTAATAAAACCCAGAAATAAATGCAATAGTGCAAGTTCAGGACTGCATAAAACATTGTTAAGTTCAGACCTTATCACAATCAGTCAATCAGAAGTGAATACACTATATCATTAAAATCTAACAACCAAAGCCCAGAAATACTATTACTAATTATAACAAATGTTCATGTTATATTCTAGTATCACTTGTTGCAGTGATAATCAGCAGATAATTACCATATCAGTAATTAAACCAAAATACTATGGCATAATGAATCAAAGTATGCTGTTACATTACAACATAATCTAGTCTTGAAAAAAAAACATGGTACTGGACACTATGGGGATCTGACATAAGAACAAATATTGACATTCTACAAGATAAGAACATTGAAGAAAACTGCTTCATAAAGAGCATCATATGCGGGAAACTGAAACACTTTGGCTGGCCATATTATACGTCACAGTAGTTTGGAGAGGCACAGTGACGGAAGGCTTGGTTCCTAGAACGAAAGGCAGGGTGGACCAGCATGGAAATGGTCACAGGACACTGCCGACACAGAGCATGAAAATACATGAGGCAGGAGAACAGAACTGGCCGAGGATTGAGAATCTTTGTGACAGGCAGTGATGAGAGCAGCATTCAGCAAACAACCAACTTCATGATGATGATGTTTAAACTGACAGGCAAGATTCTTACCACTATTGAGCTGGCTATTTTTGTTGTAACCAAATCAAGAACACTGGAGGCTCAGATTTAAGTTGAACTGAAAATAACTGCCACAATCACAGAATGATTGCCTCAACCCCAGTCATTGGCCGGCCTAACCTCATGATGGTAAAAGTTAGTTATCATTGACAATACAAACAGACAAGGATAATCCTATGGCAAATAATGCCTATGCTTGTGAAAAAAATAAGAAACACAGGTACCAGAAGGTGGCATGGCTGTGAGGTGACACCATTCACCTCAAGCTCAGAAATTATCGGGTTAAAATCCCAGCATAGTATGAAAATTTATACAACCAGTGGTTTTTAAATACATCACATGAACACCCAATCTCTTTAGTAATGAGACTGGATACCAGGCCTTATCAGTTAAGGATGAAAAACAGGAGGTCCTGTGTGCAAGCTAACAATTCCACAGTAGGTGGGAATTACAAAGATGAGGCCTCTACCCTGGCAAAGTTGTTAGGGGAGACACCTAACCACAGGTAAATAGACCTTGGATGCAATCTGTCTAGAAGAAGCAAACCCTACACAAATGCATGCTGAAGTTGGGTGCACTGACCTCTAGGAAGTGTCACTAGGTGTGCGTTACAAGCCTCAATTGAGGAATGACGAAGAAGACATACTAGGGGTGCTCATTTGAAACCCGTTCCAATGGATTTATTACAAATGCATGAAAGAAACTTAACAAGTGTAGTAGAATTAAACAAAGCATTCATTCTGAATGAATTATGCACCATGGGTTGGTCAGAAGAAGACGCTGTAGGCATTCAGGCAAGCACCCCATTGCTTAGATAGGCGGTGAATGCCGTCCACAAAAAAGGATTGTGGTTGCTCACTGAACCAAGTGTTTACTGCATTCATTACGTCTGCATCTGTGTGAAACTGTCGCCCTTTGAGAGCTTTTTTTAGAGGTCCGAACAAATGAAAATCACATGGTGACAAATCAGGACTATAGGCTGGATGTTGCAGAATTTCCCACTGCTTCCTGCACAATCTTTGCGACATGCGGACAAGCATTATCCTGCAACAAAATCACACCGCGAGAAAGCGTGCCGAGTCATTTATTCTAGATGGCTTTTTGTAGCTTGTCTAGTGTTTGCAAGTAGTGGGTAGAGTTGATGTTGACACCAGGTTCTTTAAAGTCGGCCAACAATAGCCCTTCATGGTCAAAAAATGCACTCAGCAAAACCTTACCAGTGGAAACCTGTAGCTTGAATTTTTTGGCTTTTGGTGATCCAGCATGCTTCCATTGCATGCTCTCTCTTTTGCTGCTCGGCTCAAAGTACTGACACTATGATTCATCACCTGCCACTATGCGGAAGAGAAATGCATCACCCTCCACTCTGTAAGGCAGCAAGTGGTACAAACACCATCCCAGGCGTTCCTCTGTTTGGTGGTCGGTCAAAATCCATGGTACCCACTGTGAACATACCTTCCAATATTGCAGTTTCTTACGAATGACCTTCTGAATTGTCCTAATTGACACATCAAATTCTTTTGCTAGCGAACGTATACTTCGACAATGGTTTATCTGTACTGCTGCATCAATTTTGGCGACGGTTTTTTCTGTTGCAACAATATGTGCTTGACTCGGCCGTCGAAGATCTGTCGTGAACTGACGTCCTTTCTAAAACATTCTTGCCCAGTCTGTCACTGTTGTCTTTGACACACATTTGTTACCGTACACTGCCTGCATTCTTCAATGAATGTCCACTGGTCGACATTCTCAAATGAAAGAACTGAATCACCGCTATTTGGGCTTCTTTGGGATCAACCCGGCCATTTTCTCAACGGTCAGAAACAGAACCTATGTATCATGGGACGATAAGCACTTGCTCTTTTATTCATTGGTCAGTACTTATCACATGACTATGACATGATCATGTTCAACATATGCAATTACGCGCGGTGCGGCACGAACAGATTTCAAATGAACGCCCCTTATACTAGGTCACTGCATGGCTGAGGATAAAATTGTAAAAGTTAACTGTCATTGCTTACTTAAGAAGTTTCTTCTTTTGTTTAGGAGTCAGTGATTTCAAAAATTTCACTTCTGGATCATCCTCATCTTCTTGTGCTAAAATGTTGTGCTAATGGGAATAGAGAAAAGATTAACGAGTGTTATAAAAACACAAAATATAGCATTCACATTAATTACCTAGGTAATTAAAAACATCAGAGAGTGGCTAATACTTAAAGTACACTTGAAATATTTGAAACAATTAAACATCCGAAAAGAGAAAAAAAATGAAAAAAATGTGTTTAAACAAATATATCTGAATTTGGAGCTACTTCACAACAAAGAAATCTGAAAATTCAACAGAATTCAGGGGAAAGCATGGAAGATGATAAAATTACAATTCTGTCAGAATTTTCTGCAACTAACTGAACAAGACTGAACAAGCAACCGCAACATTTCTTCGTCTCATATTTGTATTCTACAATTATCTCGTGGTGTCTTGGTTTTAAGTCACAGTACCCCGAGGTGAAGAGGTTACAGGTGCAGTTCGTAATCCCACAAACTGCGTTCAAAACACAGCTGCAGGTGATTTTGCAGCAGACGTTGGTTTTTTACGAAATGGTAAACATGTTGGTCATTCAGAAAGCACTGGCAAACTACTGAACGTAAACTTTCCAAGAGATTAAAAACAGCAAAAAATGCTTGGGTTGACTGTGAGGCCCTGTAAAGGATATGAAACCTTTTTTTAACTATTCCTGGCAAACACACAGATACTCTTTTCCTCTCAGAAAATGATGTATCATGTATATACTGATATTTGCAGTAACAAACTAGTTGTAAAATGCCTAATGAGTAGTATTTTTCAAGTGGTAAGTTTTTTAAAACATTTAAATCGGCTATTATTATCCATGCCGGTCTCTCTGGCCGAGGGATTACACCACTTTCTCCGTAATCCCGTTTATCACGCAGTCTCGTAGTGGGCGAGAACTGGGAGGGGTTCGTCCCCCACTGGTGACTTGCGGGATAACTGAGCCGGCCGCTCAGAAAGCAATGGCAAACTACTGAGCGTAATCTTGCCAAGAAATCAACAGACAGCTGAAAGATGCTGCTGTTGACAGCGATGTCCTGTAAAAGGATATGCGAATTTAAAATTAAAAAAAATTATCCAGATTCTTTGTATCTGAGTATTTTTAACCCTTCTGCTCAATGATACACCTCCAACCTTTTGCTCCATAATCTCACCTAAAGGTCATCAGGGGTGAAACTATGAACGCTTTTGTCATCAAGGTAGCTCTACCTCCACTACTGATCTTCAGCAAGTGTGTCAACGTGGCAATGCTACAGCCTGGACATGTCTCATATGTTCTGGATTCTGGCACCTATAACATGTTTTTTTTTTTATTGCAATGACACAATTCTGTCACACTATCCACGCTTTGTGCTTCCCAATGGGCACTGGTTAGAATTTGTTGCCAATGAAGTACCTAAACCATGTGGAGAAAACATGACCAATCTGGGCCCAATCTCAACCAGTGTGTAAGGAATTTGCTCAATGGTTACATCCTAACATGGCTTTCTGCGAATGTGAAGTTACAATACCATCCTTACACACAACCCTGGTATCTGGGCTTGGTAATGGATAGCTTTGCAACAGCCCCAATGAAGATGGCACTGGGTTGGGTGAAAAACCTCTAACTAACCTTACTTTAACAGATGCAATCCTTTGTCAGGGCTGAGACATCCTGAACACCAATGCATAAGACTTAAAGAGTTATAAAGCTCAGACTTCTGGAGGATTCACAACCATCCATGATTTATGAAATTATTCCATGGTGCAATGATTTCTGATTCCATGTAAACCTAATGTTTTCATCCTCATTTCATTTCTTCTCAATCATCATGTGCTTAGATCACATCTCCATATAAAAAGGTTTTACAGCAAGCACACACTTCTCATTTACAGAAAACAATCTACACCTGCAAAACATTGATAGATATGCAAATAAAATCAGACAAACCTGTTCTGCCGGCTGCGACCCCATCATTCTGCTAAGCACACTGTTCTTGATGGTGAATCCCCCTTCCTTCAATCCATCCAACAAGGAGAAACTGCTAGATGTTGCTGTGTTAGAACAAACACAATACATATGTTACAAGACCATGTCAAAATCTAACCAACAATTTTTGGTTTGACTCTTTTTGTAGCTGAAATCTAACAATTCTTTAATGTTTGGTTTTATTTCTAAAGGATCACTTTCACTGCACATGGATATCTCCACAAGCGTTCCAGTCTCCTCCTAGAGAGAACCTCAGCAGAGTGCATGAACTCTGTAGGTGTTCTGTAGCATTTACAATGCCCAATTCACTATCCCAGGGTCAGGGGGAGTATGCTATCGTTTAACTAATTTTAGTGAAAACCCAAACAGAACACCATAAGACAAATCTGGGCTGCTTAAGCTAGAGGCAGACGTTGAGACCTTTGATCAATCCCACCCCTAAGACAAGTAAAAGAAAAAAGGAATCATAAGGCAGATACTACAGTATGAATATGAGGTGTTTGGCATGAGATGAGGTGACCAGTTACTGTCCTCATAACCTTTCCTTTTTATAAATATTAGAACATTTATGGCACTCCTTACCAGAGGCTGTGTCAACCCTAGAGTGGTACTGGTAGAAAACATCTCATTCTGCCAGTATTCAGGACTGAGAACACTGCGTTAGTAAGCGATCACACTGTGGATGATTATACCACCATAACCATTGAGTGAGATTACTACATTGTAAGCAAACACACTAAAGACTATGCCACTTTAACTCTTCAGGCACAGATATGCAACCCTCTCAGCAAATGTCACAAGGTGTAGATTCTCACCTTTCCATTAACGCGCTGGTCACAAACACTTCTAATTCGTCCCTCATACATCCTTCTTTGTTTGAATCACACTTAAATCCAAAGCTTATTATTTATAGACAGGCAGTTTCTTCTGTTATTGTGTTTTTAACTAGCAATTGCTCATAGGTCATCATCATCATCATCATGTGCCCTGTCAACTTGCAAGTGCGTTCATGCAATCCTGCAGATATCAGTCCCTGGTGTTCTGGATCAATTTCACCGCTGATATTCAACCAATGGCAGTCTTCAATATAGCTCCCGTGTCCACAGTAAGTGTTCCAATCACTGTGCTATTGAGGCCAGAAGCATACACCTACTTAGGTGGCAATGTAGACAGAGGGAGTGCAGCCAATGAAGATAGAACAAGAATACAGAAGGCTATAGGAGCTTGTATAACACTAGGAAATTTGTGGACGTTAAAAATAAATTCAACACAGTACAAAACTTAAAATTTCCAATTCTAACGATAAATCAGTGTTACTGTACGGATCAGAAACACCGAGAACAATGAAAACGATTACACAGCCTACAAATGTTTACTAAATGGTGCCTGTGCAAAATTCATTCATTCATTCAGTAGCATATCCTTTGCAGAACCTCGCTCCCACAACAACCTTCTGGAAAACCTCTCGATCATAAGCAAGATGTCGTGCATCCGATACACCCATCTGGAGATCATCCGCCACATCCTGAACCCATCTTCTCCTTGGCCTTCCTCTTCCTCTCTTCCCAGGCATATACTCCTCCATTATTGTTCTCTCCAAACTTTCTTGACGTTTCAAGTGACCAAAATATTTCAATTTTCTTTCTTTTATCGTCTTTAATAGCCAACCTTCTTAAATATTCAGCTCTTGAAGTATGGATGCATTTGTTCTTTTCTTTATCCAAGATATTCTTAAAACTCGTCTATAACATTTATATTCAAAGGCATTATTTATGTGCTATTCAGCTTGTTTAGTTAAGTGTCCAGGTCTCACAGGCATTTCTTGCAATAGGAAAGATGCATGCTCTTAAAAATCTAATTTTTGTAGTTCTGTGCAAAATAGAATAAATAAATGGCAAAATAGCATGGGGAAAACTAGACAAATAGCCAAGATGTGAAGAAAAGATGCTGGATAGTAAATGCACTGAGAAAACCAGAGAATAGTGTAACTAAAACAGACATTCTGGAACTCACAGGGCAAAAGAAATAGAGGAAGACCTAACAACACAAGAAGAACATAAGTAGAAACAGAAATGAACAAGATGGGAGGACATTCTCAGAGCTGCCTGGGATAGCTCAAGATAGGAGGACATGGACAGAGCTGCATGGGTTAGCTCAAGATAGGAGGACATGGACAGAGCTGCATGGGATAGCTCAAGATAGGAGGACATGGACAGAGCTGCATGGGATAGCTCAAGATAGGAGGGTCTCCAGTGAGTTGGCTGAGGGACTATGCCTACGGCAAAGGAAGAAGAACCGAGGCCAAATAGGTCCACTAGCTCACTACCTCACATTCCAGCATAACACAGGCAATCAATGTATCCATGTCACAATTTGTAAATGGCGAGTGTCTATGCTTACAATCCATCAGAGCCACTCTTGTCCATTTTTAACTTTACATTGTCCACACATTACATGCATTTATTTAGCCACAAAAATATTACACGTAGCAGCACATTCATTATACAAATATTTGATGGCTGCTGTTGTGTCTATAAACATGATTAAACTAGCTGGATTGTAAAGCTAACAAATTAACATTGTTTGGACAATACATAACACACAAGACTACTTGAAGTAATCAAAAAAAGCAAAGGCTCTCATGGCTTAGTTACGCCCTAATACATAAAAAAACACCAAAGAGAGTTCTAGATGGCACTATACTAGAGAAGAGAGGAAGTGGTAGACCAAGGACAACATGCATAATACAGGCACACACAGATCTATCAATGCAGACACTGACAATGCTAAAGCTACAATAGAATGAACAATTAATAACAAACACACAATTACTTACGCAACTCAGGTTCTGCTGTCAGGTTTTTGCCAAACAGTGGACAAATTTTATCTGTGTTGACATGGCCCCACTGGCGACATTTGATACAGCGAACATTCCTAACCTCAATACCAAATGGCTGATCTCTGATTGTATCATCATCCTTTGCATAGCTGTAACAGATATATTGAACAGACAGTCAGAAACAAGTAGTTGAAAACCAACATGAGTTTACAACTACAATTATTACAATAATATTAGAAAAATAATTAGAATCACAGAATTCCTTTCATGCCTAGAAAGAAACCTGTTAGCTGCAGCAACATGGCAACTAGCACACTTACCTGCCGTCTGGTTATGTATTCGAATCCCAAAGCTCATGTGGCCTTCCAGCTTAACACGGGCTAAAATAGGTACCAGGAAATATTATGGGAAGAAGTAGAGGCACCTGGCATGATGACCACTGATACAAGTGTGGTTTGCATTTAACTGGGGTGAATGATCTGGCTAGGAATCTGATTAGACTAGAAAGAGTAATTAAGTCACAAGAGCAATTTGCAGATGTGAGGTCCTGCATGTCCCGGGACAAAGATGAAGGTGACTTTATGGACAACAGACTTCTGCAGCGACTCAGTCCACTGTCTACGTACAGATCCAGCTTCAACCTTCCGAATCATGCTCATTGAATCACTTAGTACACACACGTTGGTATAATGCTGTGATTCCAGCCATATGAAAGCCTGTGTTATTGCCATCACTCCCATCGTCATGCTGCTCGTGGTCATGGAGTGGGCACCACTGGATTCTTGAACGGTTCGGCCCGCTAACGGACTGTAAATGCTCATGCACTTCTCTGCTGCTTTACAACAGATCCATCTGTACAGATGAGCACTTCGGAGTTGTCTGAGTGTTCATAGATGAGCGCGTTGACAGCAGCAGGGTTCTGCTCTTTGCATCGTCTGTCGAGTGTGATAATGCAGGAGAAAGAGCACTTAAAAGCTGGAGGCACCAGCACCCATTCCTTGCCGGGGTTGATACTGGTAAGACTGCAGACCTATCTGACGACATCTTCCGTCCGACCCATCCATGATTTACCCCTCTTTAGTCTCACCCTTTTCTCTGAATATAGCTTCATGCAGAGGGTGCCGCTCATTTGCACTTATTTTTAAGTATGCACGAGCTCTCCAGATCTTGATCCTGTGGTTCATTGTCGGAAAGTCAAGGAGGTATCTCATTGCTACACAGCTGGTGTCTCACGTGCAGCCCAAATTTCAAGTCTTCCAATCTGTGTAGGGCTGACAGTGAGGATGGCCAGGGCATACTTGATGCGTGATCTGCAACAACTTTAATATACGCTATTGGAACTGGAATTACCACAGCTGCTAGCACCAGACTTGCTCTCCAATAGATCCTCGTTAAAGGGTTTAAAATGTGCTCATTCCAATTTCGGGGCCTTGATAGAAGTCCTGTATTGTTATTTTTTGTCACCGCCTCCCCGTGCTGGGAGTCGATAAGTTGCACGCCTGCTGCCTTCCTTGGATGTGGTAGCCGTTTGTCATGCCTACTCTCCGGAATCCAACCCTGATTCCCCGCTACCCGTTACAAACATGGTAGGCATGTCACATACCATCGACATTTGATAGGGCAGACATTTGAAAGATGCGTCACCGGCACATAAGGCCATGCGATCAGCACACAGTTATCCAGTCATCAGTGGAAATGCCGCGCCCTGCGAAGGGCAACGATGATTAGTTTTGAACTCGTAATAGCACACTTTCCACAAGGGTCGGAGCTTGGTAAGCATGTATTAGCTCTAGAATTGCCACAGTTATCCAAGTAGGATCGTTTCATCTAAGGAAACTCGACTGATTTAATGAACCATTCGCAGTTTCACCATGAGACAGTGTGAACTTAGACATGTATGGCTTAATCTTTGAGGCAAGCATTTGACTACTGGCAGGATCAACCAGATATCTATGGCACAGACGGACTATTCACGCACACGCAGGCCAAGAGTAGTACTTGCTTAGCGCGCTCCCTCGGTACTACATGCAAAAACCACTGGATGCCTACCGACAAGCTTTCAGGCTACGCCAGGCAGGACTGACTGAAAAGCTATACCAACTTACTGACTGCAGGTCCACTACTCATCAAGAGAGAGTCGGCGCTCATCGAGACGTGGCCAAATTTTTGTACAAAAATTGCTCTTCGCCTGCTCAAAACGCGACTCCAGCTTCATGCTGTGGTCGAATTCTCAAAAAACCTGCCTCGCTAACTTGCACCCGCTGGGAAGTTTCCAATTGGGTGCACCTCACAAGGCCATCCAATACAACGAACATCAGACGCGAGAACAACAATACTATAAAAAAGCATTTTGCTTTCTGGCTTTCCCTCACCTGTCTCTTATTTTTGAGGATTTTCCTGTTATGTCAGTTCTAGCCTGCTAGCTGGTGACCTCAGTGTGTATAATTCAGCATTTGTTTTTATTTCTTCTTCTGCCTGGTTGGATGTTTCACATTTTTTAATTGTACCTATATTATGCAAGCAAAGTTCCCAGTGATAGAATGGCGTCATTTCTTGATGTAGTTATTTTTCTCATGCATTCATCAAGAAATCTAAACAAACATTAACTTTTGTGACGGCATAATCTTGTACTCTTCTTGAAAGAAGTTAAGATTAATAGTTTCTATTGAAAAACTACTTATAAAGACCAATTAATAGCTGTGACTCAATTAATAAAACCATTGGAAAATTATATTCACTCTACTTAAAGAGGACAATCTGTGGTTTGAGCGATGATGTGTTTTTACTTTCTTCTTCTTGTACATTTAAAAGTATTATACTAGATATACCATGTTGCAGTGCTCAGATTCATTTTTCCCAAGTTATCTTTAGGAGAATAACAAGAAAGCTAAAGTACATAAATATATTAAAAATTTCAGTCTATTATACAGATTTATTCTTTTTCAAAAGAAAATGAGAATATGCTCTTTGTACTTACGCTTCTCTTGGAGCATTGTATTTTCTCTGCCACTCAAACTTCACTTCCTGCTGTGAGATTTCCTGAAAGTATATTTTAAACTACGGGTCACAAAAAGTGAAAACAATCATGTGTCATATCTTTTATTGGCACAAACTTTGTTTAATTTGTATGTACAGTTGCTCAACAATATTTCTTTCTGAAAGAGAAATAATTGTTCATATGAACAGCTTTACATACAAACTTAACAAAATTAATAAATTATCTTCAAACGTATGTAGTGTCTTGGCATGCAGATTACTTAGTATTACATCATTATTCTTCACACACCTGCAGATGTCAATCTGAATATATTTAAAGAAAGCAGCAGTCAATTTGAGGTTGTTGATCTCTCACAGAGTTTGTCCTCAGAAGGTGTAGACCACAATAATTGTCTTCTCTGTTCTGCACATGTTGGACATTCTTGCAGCAAACGTGTTGGCACTATTTTACCACATCCACAGTTACATTTATCAATATCTTCTGTCTTTAGTTTATCTAACTAGTTGTATTTAGTCTATTATGTTATGTGCAGCCTAAAGATTGCTACCTGTTCACTGTGGTCAAGTTGGTAATAATATGATTAATCATTCATGTTCCATCTTCACAATAAAGGTTGGCTGCAATGGATCTCCAACACTTAATATCTCTCGCTTTAGTTGTATACTCTCTCTAACAGTCTGCTATTAATCCATCTCTTCACAATATATTCCCACATGTATTGTTGCCTATATTCTTGCTCGGATGCAGCCTTCAACTTTGTCCTACAGTGTGGCTTTTTATAGGTTTGTTAACAACTGGAAAAACATGGCATGTAGATGTTCAGATTTACAAAATCACAATCGCAAAAATCAGAGAATGCCAAAAAGTCTACTCTTCATCAACTACCAACAAGAAACAAATCACAACACAAAACAAAGACAGAATTTACACTAAAGAAACTGCAATAAGCAAGAATAATATTATGTGAGCATGTGAAATAAAAGTGAAGCAATCAGAATGAAGTGAAAAATAAGGCATTTAACATGAGAGCTAAAAGGACTTTTTAAAGCATGTGTCTTCCTTTGCTGAGCTTCCCAGTCGTATACTAAGTTCCCTCTTTTTCATTTATATAAGATTGCTACACATGTATGACTTCTTATTTCTTCTATCAAATTTTCTAAGGCACTAATTAAACATTACAAAGGCAAAACTACATTAAGCAAGGCAAATAGATACTGTCCAGGTTAAGTCCTGTAGATATCTGTCTGTGCAGTGTAACTGCATGTGTATGAGTAAGAATAATGTATAAAAACTATACAAAATTACTCTAATAGTTGAAAATATGAACAGTGAAGCATGAAAATGGTATGAATCTTGTCCATTTATCACAGTCAGTCACCTGTGTCCTCTATTAAACATAGTTAATAACACCTGCTCTAGGTTGCCTGCAAACCTACCCATATTACTCTTCTTGGTATCGACTGACATTTTTAGGTCTGTTAAATGTAAATCAGTATCTTTTATTGCTTAGCTCTCTTCCTGTTCTGAAATATTTATACCTGGTCTTCTAAAAGAAGTGCATGTCAACAAGTGTGTGCAATTTGGATGCAGTGATGCTCATCTCTAATGACCATTGTGCATGTGACAGGTAAAATAGTAGTTTCAAACAGTCTGAAGGTGAAAACAGACATTTCTACAAAAGCATTCATTCACACCAGGTATGTGCACATCAGTGACAATAACACTGTATCAAATGAAAAAAAATAAGACCCAAATGCCTTTTAAAACAATTTTTACCTCTTTTTTCTTCAGTCCAGGCGGAGCATCATACATGAAGCTGAGGCCTAGTTTAGCCTTAACGTCACCAATTAAAGCCCTGGGGGAAAAAAGAATATACAATGTGCCAACTGAACTTTAAAAATTGTTATGCTACAATTTGTATTTCACACCTTAACTGTGCAAACAATACCCAAATGGGTCTAGTTTACTTTCCTATTCTTTTTCCATGTCTGGTCTCCAACCTCTTCATTACTGTGGATGCTAGATCAGGTACTTCTAGTTATGCTTCACAATCTATCTTCACTTGTGCTGACTGTTATTTGAATGTATAATACAATACATATTCCATGGTTATCTTATCATTCCCCTTCTTTTAAAGAATCTTCCCTTCTAAAGTCTACACCATGTTCATTAATATGCAGGTCAATTATGATGCAATCAATCTCAAATTCAACATAAAGATTTTTATAAACCAATTATTTTGATTCACATTTTCAATATGTATGATTCCACCACAAAATCTATTAACAAACATGATGAACTTGGTGTTTTATTCAAGTCTTTATATCATGCATACATAGTGTTACCCTAGAATACCTTGCCACCATAAGGTTTTGGGGACAGATTTCCTTGATTGTCTTTTATCATTTGTGTTCCCCACTTCTTAAAGCTTCTCAAATATAAAATCCAGAGTTCTCATGTCAGCTCTCTCAAAAGGGTAATTAATGTCATTGTCTCAAAATATTAGAATGAATTTTCAACAACAAAAACAGCTTTACTGATGATGTAGCAAAGGAATGGTTGGAGAATGTCAAATGTAATGTACTCAAAACTATATGCTGAGGAGATTGAACTGTGACACCCATCCTTGTGACAAACAGAAACACGAGTCCTGGTTTTCAGCCCTTATCTGATCCACTAAAATCAAGTGGAGTATAAAATGATACGATAGAATCATTAATTGGGAGTTCCCAAAATGAACTAAACAAATCCAAGTGAATCAAGATGTGAGAACAAAAATTCTAGTGCTGAATAGGACACAATGAAAAATATTTTCACTTGTGAAACTAGAAAACACTTCTCTTGGAACCCACAAGGCAAAAGATATAGACACAGACCTGGAAACAGATGTAGATGAGAATTTGAAACAAGGATTAATAATATGGGACGAATGTGGAAGCAGCTGATGGAGGCAGCAAAGGATAGGGGGCTTGGTGTCAGTTGGCTGAGGGCTATGATTTATTAGGAGATTAAAGACAGGAATAAGATTATTATGTCTGGCCTGTTTGATTACTATAATAAGAAAATAGGTGTACTTTACTTTCATTGAATAGGTCAGTTCTCATACTAATATCAATGTAACAGTTACAGTTTCACATTCAGGCAGAATGATGTAATGTAAGCAGCTTTTTTCCTCAGCATAAAGTGAAGGAACATGAGGTTTATGATAATTATGCTTGTGAAGCAAAGGTAGTCTCTTAGCAGACAATATTGTTGGCTGATGTGCGTGGACACAGTTGTGGATTTGATTAGTTGGTTGTTTCGGGATTTGAAATTTAAATATTGAGCACAACCTACTACTGGCAACGCTGATCGTATTCTGGTATGAACCTATGGCCTATCCACGCCAATATGGAAGCACTATACTCAAGTTTCGCTCTCGTTTGAGCTCGTCAGTAGTGCATATCCCTGACCGGATCCGGAAACAGCCCCGGATCACTGGTGTGTGAAGCGGGTGTGTAACCACGCGGCAGACGCTGGACATGCCAAATTATCATAACAGAATTTCACAACGTTACCCATCGTAGGCTATGCTCAAGATTGCCCAATCGCCGCGACTGACATCCGTCAATCGATGTGGACCCGAACGATCAGGACTTCTCACTGGCAAGGAACACCAGGGCTCCTAAAATCCAGTGAGCAATAATCAAATTGATTAGTTGGTTGTTTCGGGATTTGAAATTTAAATATTGAGCACAACCTACTACTGGCAACGCTGATCGTATTCTGGTATGAACCTAAGGCCTAGCCACGCCAATAGGGAAGCACTATACTCGAGTTTCGCTCTTGTTTGAGCTCGTCAGTAGTGCATATTCCCTGACCGGCTGTTTCCGGATCCGGTCAGTTGTGGATTTGTTTCTGATCTGCATTGTTTAGACTGAAGGTGCAATTTTTCTGGAGACATCTGGGAGTTCCTGTGAAAGTTCCATAGTTCATGCTGTCTGCAATGCTCTTGGCAGGTGACCTGCACTTCTACAGAGGCAGATAGAGCCAGTTGGAGTAAATACTGTACAATGAAGTTAATCCTCTCATCTTTCATCTTTAAAGTTAACTGTAAGGGTAGTGGCATAATGCTTAGTGTGTGCACACATACCAATATAGTAATGGATTTAATCCCAGATAGTGGTATTTTGTCTGAGAAGTACATCTCTGGGGTCTAGCCAGTCTTGTAAAATGTATACTGGGTGATTTTCAGAATTTTATGGAATTTATCATGGAAAGGTGATGCTCCTATAAGGCAACTTCCCAGGCACCTGTGATTCCATGATTCACACTATAAACACAGAATATTCTAACACAGACCTACCTGTTACTGAGAACCTCTTGCTCTTTCTCATACTGTGCTAATAAGTCTTCCTGTTTCTTTTTGTCAAAGGCTGTTTTCTGTTCTGCCATCCATTTCTGCATTTTGGAACAAAAATATGTAAAACATGTCACATTCTATTGAATTACATTTAAAAAATTTGCATCAAACATAATATTCACACATGATCCCGGACTGGTGGATGGAACATCTAGCTGTCACAAACAAGAGTGAATATCTCAAAGCACCACCTGTGCGCACAATACAAACCTCAACAGTTGGAAATCAAAAACAGCAAGCTGAATAAGCCACTGTGTATGCTAAATTTCAAAATAGAAAACCGATCCACAAAAGAACATTTAAAGCAGGTGTGATTCTGATATACACATTTGGATTCTCTACAGTGCTAAACAGTTTGTGCAAAATGTGTAATTCTCTTAAACCAAACATGATTCAACTGCCTTGTGTAACGCAACCTAAGCTCACTGAAATAAAGGAAACTGTTCTGTATTCAAGTCATCAATCTGCTTTTATTATTTTAAAGGTACATTTCACAGGAACAACTAAAAATAAAGAAACAAAGCTTAAGCGTCAGTAAGGCATATTTTCAGAGACCAAATGCCACAGGAAAAACAATTTGGTCAGTAACATGTTTACCTTATCACAGAATTTCCAGTACCCATTTTTTATGTGGCATACCGTGTTTAAAAACATTCCTACCTCTGCACGGAATTTAACTTGAAAGTCAGTCAGCCTGCGTAACTAACCACTGCAACACTTCACCACAACTCAAATGACATGGTACCCAATTGAAAACGCCTTAAAAGAGTAATAACTTATATTATGTTCATATCTTTGTCTCCAGACATCACCAGGAATATACCCAAAGAAAGCGGCAGTTAACTTCAGCCTGTAGTGTATCTTCAAATAGAGCGGGTGCAAGCCAAAATAATTTTGTTTTGCATATGTTGGACACTACTACAACAATTGTTTAGGTGTCATTCTATCAATTCCATGGTTATGTTCATGAGTATCTTATCTTTAGTTTATTAAACATGTAATATTTCAGCCTATTTAATAGTGTCCTATAAAGAATCTGCAGTTTTACTTGTTCTCTTTGTCGAAGTTTGTAACATCAACTTTCTAGTGGTTTTGATGTTCTAGTTTTAATTCCCGCTTGGTTTTTATAATTCCTTTTTATAAATCTCTTGGCCCAATCAAGGTTATGTCTGTACCAGGCTGAGGTAGATGTTTATATGTAATCTATCAGCATTATCCTGTGCCACGTATACGGTAAAGGTTGGCAGTAATGGATGTGTCCTGAGCCTTCCTTGTACATTCTGCTCGGCTTATCACTCACTTCTCGTTCACTCAACAACAAACTATGATAACACAGAGAGTCTCTGTGGCCAAGTGGTTACGTTATGCTACCATGCCTCATGCTCAGAAGGTTCGCTTTCAAAGAGCATTATTTGATTCATAAGTGCAATTTTTTCCAGGCTCCTAGGGGTCGTCGCCAGAGGTACAGAGTTCATGCACTGTGAAACACTTTCAGAAAGCAGAGCCAGATGCTGCTCTGTGGAGAGAGACTGAGCTAGATGGGATAAAACCCAGTGCATTGAAGTTAAATCGTGTTGCCTGCCCCCCCCCCCTTTTTTTTATGAGAATATAATTTAACAATTTCAACTATTTCCTACAAAGTAAACATCACAATTAGTAGATCTGAATTAATGGGATTGAATAAATCCTTGGAAACCATTTCCAATACTGAAATTTCAAGAAATAATAATAATAGCAATAATTTAAATTATTAATCCACACATAGTAAGTTTAGCTAGTCCATTTTCTAATGCAATAAGATCGAAAGCGGAAACAATATTCCATGCTTGCGCATTAGGATCCATCGAGTCCCCAAAAATGGCTATGAAAAGCTTGTGCTTCTGACATGATCCATTCATTCAAATATCATGTGACAATAACAAACGCCAGCTTAGCATCTATAAAATAGTTCAGTCTAACATTTTGTGCATAGTGATTGGTTGAAATTACCTTGTCTTTGAAATAAATTTAATTAGTAGGCATACGGTAAGTAATTTTATTTTCTAGAGCTTGTTTAATTAATATTAACATGTTAGATTAATTTACAAATTATAAATCTATTTTATCATATATTTGGAGACTTTCATCGTCCTTCGACTTCAATTTGTCATAGATAACAAAATTTTCTGTGGAGATGTTTCATCTTCGCAATTAGAAATCCAAAATGTCAGTGCCAAGCATATTGACCGGACAAGGGTGTCTATGTATCATAAGCTTTGGCTGAAATATGCACTTGTGTCTGTGTATTACAGGCTTTGGCTGAAATATTCACCTGTGTCTGTGTATTACAGGCTTTGGCTGAAATATTCACCTGTGTCTGTGTATTACAGGCTTTGGCTGAAATATTCACCTGTGTCTGTGTATTACAGGCTTTGGCTGTAATATTCACCTGCGTCTATGTACTATAGGCTTTGGCAGTAATATTCACCTGTGTCTGTGTATTACAGGCTTTGGCTGAAATATTCACCTGTGTCAATGTACCATAGGGTGTGGCTATAATATTCACCTGCGTCTATGTACTATAAGCTTTGGCAGTAATATTCACCTGTGTATTACAGGCTTTGGCTGTAATATTCACCTGTGTCAATGTACCATAGGGTTTGGCTGTAATATTCACCTTTATCTATGTACCACAGGCTTTGGCTGAAATATTCACCTGTGTCTATGTACCATAGGCTTTTTCTGAAATATTCACTTGTGTCTAGTACCATAGGCTTTGGCTGTAATATTCACCTGTGTCCATGTACCGTAGGCTTTGGCTGTAATATTCACCTGTGTCTATGTACCATAGGCTTTGGCAGTAATATGCACCTGCGTCTATGTACCATAAGCTGGTGGCTGAAATATTCACATGTGTCTATGTATCTTATGCATCTTCTTCTTCTTCAGCATTCCGAGCCATTGAGGTTCTTTGCTGCAGATACAAGCCATCTCCATTCGTCTCTCTGGTTGACCTTCTCTTGCCAGTCACTGATTCCAAGTGCTTGTAGGTCTGTATGTATATTATCTCTCCACCGTCTTCTTGGTTTACCTCGAGGTCTACAGTCATTTATTTCTTGAATGTAAGCGAGTTTTGTTTCTCTATTATCTTCCATTCTTTCTATATGCCCCAGCCATTGCAGTCTATTAGCCTTCATGATACCAGTGATTAGCGGGGACTTAGATCATAAATGTCTTTGTTGCTTCTTCTTTTCCACTCTCCACTTTGTGTATCCCTAATGCATCCATGTATCTTATGCACGCTACGACCTAAACACCATCATAAATAGCAAAGAGGTATACCATTTATAATCCACAACAAAGACTAGCAAGGTGGGCAGAATACCTTCAAGAACTAATTACCTCCACATTTAAAATAGAACACCCCAGTTTTGCGCCTAAAAGCTGCGAACAACAAGAATCAAACTTCACACCTACAGAAGTAGAATCTGTGTTTGTTGATCAGGAAAGGCCTTTCAATAGAGTAGACATACACATTATGGACCATCCTTGAAAACTATGATATACAAAGACAATTGCAAGAAAACATAGCCATGTACCACTCTAGCAAAAGCGCAATAAGAACACAACAAACTAGATCAAATATGTTCACATTCAATACTCAAGTGAGAAAGCACACAAGCCATACACATGACCTGCTCACTCCCAAGCTATTTAATATCTACATAGACAGAATATCCAAAGAATCAGAAAATGTCAAACTCTTTATTTCAGATGAAGCAACAGATCAACCCGAAATAAATGAGCTTTCATTTGCAGACGTTCAGAACCTGTTTTATAGTGACAAGAGAAGATTGCAAAATCAAATTTATAAGTTGGGTTCAACATGCAGTAGATACAATATGAATAGAAATACAGCCAAAACTGAAGTAGTGCATGTTAGCAGATCTCCTGGTCCACTAAGTATACTGATAAATAGCACATTTCAGAAATTAGTTAAAGAATTCACATATCTTAGAAATATGTGTGTACCGTAGGCTTTGGCTGTAATATTCACCTGTGTCAATGTACCTGTCGCGAGATTGCCATGAGTTAAACAGATAAATATTCCCGACGTTTGCTTGGCGTGTATTTTCAGCACCATTATTTTACTAACTGGAAAAACACCGCGGATGTCAAAATCTCAGGACAATATTTGTAGCTGCACGTGTACATCTATAACGGATTTGGAACGGTCGGTGTTGATGGTGACAGGTCCTGGCATCGCCTTGATTAGTTTGTCTACATTTGAATGTAAATGGAAGCAGTGGGGTCAGCCCATCTACACATTTGGTGTTGAGTGAGAAGGAAGGGATACACCGAGTTGGCAGTTCATTACCAGTTAGAATCACATATATTGTCACCACGGAACAGAAGATTGACAAGTTTGTCAACATTTGAATGCAGATGGAAGCCGTGAGATCACAATG
This sequence comes from Cepaea nemoralis, assembly GCA_014155875.1. Lineage (NCBI taxonomy): Eukaryota > Metazoa > Mollusca > Gastropoda > Stylommatophora > Helicidae > Cepaea > Cepaea nemoralis. The sequence goes on from JACEFZ010026686.1 coordinate 1,253,674, forward strand.
GCAGATGTAAAACGGAAGTACTTAGTAGGGAGAAAACAGTACATATGTCAATTCTTGGTTTCCGGAACATGAAGAGTTTGACGGGGTTATTTGCAACTGTTTGTTGGAAGTCGTCATAAAATTCGCTGGCTTGTTTTGAGAATCTTAACAATTACTGACAACTTTGACAGGATTTAAGCCCGGAAAAATAGATCCTTGCAAATGGTTGATATGTCCAAATAACACCTGTGTGGGGGAGAAGAGGATAAAGTCACGTGGACAACTTTGGTAGTTTGCCATATAAACTCTAGTTGGGACCAGCTAGGGAGGACTTGAAATTATGCTTTAGTCAGAGTGCCAGGGCACGGCAGCGCCTAGTGGAAATAATATCTACCGTGTGTTAATTAGTGACTTAATTTTACACGTGCCTATAATGGCAGATGTAGATATGATTGATAGGACTGCAGTGGTGCCATTTAAGGTATAACCTATTATAATATATTCGTTATAATTACTTTAGGCAGTAGCCTTGTTAAACTATAGTGTGATGATTAGCACTGTTAGTGGAAACTAGCTAGAGTAGGGAAGTGATACTTGACTCTGTTAGCTAGAATAGATTAGTGAAGTGTTGATAAGCTTTACTAGTTGAGAATTGAGTAATGAGGGATAATTGGGATTTCCCGTAGGTGTCCCTTGTGGGAGGGGTTCCACATTCTGTTTGCTGATTTTTTCTTTGTCATAACCTGATTCGACTCTAGGTGGGTAGCTAATCTGCTCTATGACTAAGTCTAGTTAGCTAACGATCATTAGGCAAGGTGATAGGCTTACACTCAGCCGAAAGAATCATGAACTAGTACTATCACCAGGTGTGTTGTTTCTATCCTAGGTTCCCTACCAGATCCAAGGAAGCTCAATAAAGTTTTGGGAAGGAAGAAAATCCCAGTCGGAAGAACACCAGTTCGGCAATCAATAAAGATTGCTTACAGACGTGATTAAAAGCTAGAGGGAGGTTGATTCACCCAACATAGTGAAGATTACAGTTGCACCATACAGCATTAAACAGTGGTAACGAACCGAGAACCGGTTAAGAGTAACTAGTGTTAGTACAGTAACAATTAACATTAGTAATTAGCACTTGCGGACTGAATGGTTCGATGTGCAACGAGGATGATCTGTCGACTAACACTTAACTTTACTAACTGTGTAAACACTAGAAAAGAACTTGTGCAGTTGGTTAGAGAACATTAGGAACGGACATTGTGTAGAGTGAATCCGGTCCATAAGTAACTGTTCATACCACCGGTGTCTATTTCTCATGTTCATGAAATGGGATTACCAGAGGTCTACAGAAGCAAAGCAGTATCTGGCAGGATGGTTCCGGCAACGGGTGAGACGTACTTGTTCTGACGTAACGTGCTGTGGTCTATCTTTGCTGTGATCAGCGGACTGATCTGATGTCTGAGAGTCAGATTCTCTACACTTTATAGAACACGTCACACATTTTCTTCGCATACACGTCTCATACACGTTACACTTTTATTTTAATAAATTAATCTTTATTAATTTCTAGAAGTAATAGTTGTTGAGTATGTTGCGTTGGGGGAAGTATGAGAAGGGGGCATAGTACAACAGTGTGAGAGTGATAGGAAAAGGTGTCCATAGGCTGATGGAGTGTGTTGGACGGAAGCTGGTGGATTCTCCAGAATATTGAGGGGGAAAAAAAAAAATAATATTATAATGTGGGTGTCGGATCTCCTCACTCCAGGGACGACACTTTAAAGGAGGACACGACATTATTGGGGGCTCGTAAACGTGATATTTGGACAGTGGGATCTCTCGTAAACGTGATCTTTGGACAGCGGGATCTATCGTAAACGTGATCTTTGGACAACGAGATCTCTCGTAAACGGGATCCTTGGACAGCGGGATCTCCCGTAAACGGAATCCTTGGACAGCGAGATCTCCTGCAAGTAGGAACGTTTGACAGGGGGATCTTCTGACAACGGGGTCTTTTGACACGGGATCCTTAGTTATAAGAGGGAGATATCATTTTGGAGAATCCAGCTAGAGTGAATGTGGATAGGGGTTAGGATTAATATCTTACCTGTTCACACTTCACACGTCTGCATAGGTCTGTGGTCCTGATTCTACTCTTGTCACTGAGTGAATGTACTGTGTGTGGTAATATCGAGATTTATAGTACTTGTTCATATATCGGTATAGTAATTTGCAGTTATATTGTACTAGACCTGCTAGCTTACCTCTCTGTATAATGGCCACCCCTAAACTTAGCACGTTAGAATTAAAGGAAAGGGGGGAAGAAATGGGATTGGCGGGGTCTGCTCTAACGGATTACATACAGGAAGTGGAGAGAGAGTATCGTCAAGCAGAAAGGGATGATCGAAAGGCCGAGCTGGAATTGAGAAGGATGGAGTTGGAACAAGCAGCTAAGAAATTGGAAGCTGAGCAAGCAGCTAGGAAATTGGAAGCTGAGCAAGCAGCTAGGAAATTTGAAGCTGAGCAAGCAGCTAGGAAATTAGAAGCTGAACAGGAAGCACAGAAAAGGGAGCACGAGTACCAGATGAGGGAACTCGAGTTGAAGAGTCAATCTAATGGAGAAACTGAGGGAGCAGTTGGAGGTTCCTCCATCCCAGGATCAACACCAGTAGGTGGACATGGGTACCATGCTATGAAGTTTCCTTTAGCGGTCTACGAGGAGGACAAAGAGAAGATTGATCAATACCTTCAACGCTTCGAGGCTATGTCAGTTGCTATGGGTCTGGAGCGTAACAAATGGAATCTTAAGCTATCCCAGGGATTACGCGGGACAGGATACGAGGTTTATACTCGCCTGCCACCAGGACATGAGAACAATTATGATGAGTTAAAGACGGCTCTGCTGAAACGATTCGAGGTTACATCGCATACCTACCGGAAAAAATTTCGAGCAGCGAAACGAGAACCGGGAGAGTTGTTTGCCGCCTACAGTTTGCGTCTTAAATCTTATCTCCATAAGTGGATGGATTTGGCTGGGTTCGCACATGACTATGAGAGTCTGGAAGAGCTCATGGTGGTCGACCAGCTGAAGAAGCAAATGTCTAAACCTCTCAGGACGTTCCTGGGAGAACAAGGAGCGGAACGTATTGACCTCGTGAATAAATTAGCAGAACGGTTCGTCGAGGTACATGGGGAGGTAGGGGAAAACCTTTCAACCAACACCAAAAGTCAAGAGAAACATGACAAGAAGAAAGCCAAAAACTCAGGAACCAAAAAGTGGGAACCTTATGTGCAAAAATCAGAGGATAATTCAGAGAAGAAGAAGGAGGGAAGCAAGAGCACCTCAAGCTCTACACCTAAACGACCGTGGTCGGAGAAGTGGTGTTCAATTTGTAAGTCACCCTCTCACAATACGAGGGACTGCAAATCGAAGGCTAAGAACCCTCATTTTGCAGCATGTCAAGTGACTTCCAAGGAGGTTGTCACGGAAAATGCCAAGGTCAACAAGGAAGCTCGCCACCAGGAGAGCTCATTCAAGTCCGACAATAGAAAATCTAGGACAGGGAAATGGTGCAACGAATGCAAGTCAAACACGCACAATGCTATTGACTGCAGGGGAAAGTCAGGAGACACTCAATTCGTCGTGTGCTCAGGAAAACCTAAGGTGGAGCCCACCGAACAGGTCGAGACCGAGGAAGAGACTCCAGACCAGGAAAAACCACCTGTAGTGGAATTGGTAGAGGTTAACGGTCGTCAAGTGGAGTGTTTATACGACACAGGACTGGACGGGGAGGCCGTGATTTCTGCGGATCTAGTACATCCAGAACAATTCACAGGTGAAACCTTGGATATACAGCCTGCACAGAAGAGTGCTGTAGTCATGAAGTTGCCCATTGCTAATGTGGAGATTCGGTCACGGTACGTCACCGGCACCATCAAGGCCGCTGTATTGACCGATCCCATTTTTCCAGTCATCCTAGGTTGCCGGTATGTCTTTCTGGGAATGCCCAGGGAGCCTATTCATATGGGAGCAATGCAGACTCGCTCTCAGGCGAAAACGGAAGAGGCAGACGCAATTGTGACTAACCCAATGCCGGGGGAGCTACGAACTGCCCAGAGTGAGGATGATACTTTACGTCCTTGCTACAAAAAGCTGCAGAAAAGTGCTGATCCACCAGGACGGGGGCAGTACTACATGAAGAATAGGATACTCTACAGGAGAGCAGGAAGGGGAGACAACCTATACGGTCAGTTGGTCGTCCCGAAAGCTCATCGGTCCCAGATTCTTCATATGGGGCATACCATCTCCTTTAGTGGACACATGGGTATTGCCGCCACCATGCAGCGGATTTCCTGCCACTACTATTGGCCGGGAATGACAGATGATGTGCGTCGGTATGTGAAGTCATGCCCTGAGTGCCAGAGGGTGGCACCGAAACACTGGACAGCACCGGTGATGTTGGGTGAGATGCCCATCATGAACTCTCCTTTCGAGAGGGTAGCCATCGATATCGTGGGTCCACTTCCCAGGACTAGGAAGAGGAACATGTATATACTCACAATGGTGGATTGCTGTACAATGTGGGGTGAGGCTATACCGTTGACCACGATTGACTCGAAAAGAGTGGCGGACGCACTGATGGAGGCCTTTACCAGATTAGGCTTTCCGGATCAAATTCTGACGGACAATGGATCTCAGTTTTGTGGAAAACTCATGGAGGAGGTATTTAGGGTGTTTCACTCTAACCACATACATACCAGCCCTTACCACCCTCAAGCCAATGGACAAGTAGAGCGTTTCAACGGCACGTTGATGACAATGCTCAGGAAATTAGCGCAGGAAAAACCTGATAGGTGGGATGAATATATCCCAGCAGCACTCTTTGCCTATCGGGAAGTTCCTCATGGCTCAACAGGACTACCACCCGCTACGTTGCTGTTTGGTCGTCCAATCAAAGGACCGTTGGAAGCCATGTTGAGGAGTTGGACTGAAGAGGGGACGTCAGAAGAAGTGATCTCATCCTATCAATACGTGGAGGAACTGAAAGAAAAACTCCACAAGGGATGGACTCTGGCAAATCAAAACTTGAAAAAGGCCAGGAAAAGACATGCGGCTTACTACAACCGTAGGTCTAAAGAAAGATCTCTAGAGGTGGGAGATAAAGTCTTGTTGCTACTCCCAACGGGAAACAACAAACTGGAGATAGGTTGGCAAGGACCATTTCCCGTGGAAAGGGTGATATCCAGAACCAACTATCAAATCCGGATCCGGGGAAAGTCGAAGATTTTCCATATCAATCTCTTGCGGAAATACGAAGAGAGACCCGGAGACAAGGCAGCTCACCTCATGGCAATGGCAGTTGCAGTGGAGACAGAAGTGGGAACCAGCGAGGGCAGGGAATATCCCTTAGTACACCAGGAAACCTATAGGGATGTACAAGTGAACCCTGATCTGACCTCCCAGGAGAGGGAAAGGATAACCCAGGTTCTCAAGTCTCATAAGGAGATACTGACTGATAAACCTGGACGAACGAGGTTGGTGGAGTTTGAGATGACTTTGACCACACAGGAGCCGGTTCGTCAGAAGGTTTACCCAGTGCCATTCTCTAAAGAAAAGGCCCTGGAGGAGGAAATAAAAAAATTGCTGGAGGATGACGTGATTGCACCATCCACATCCCCATACAATGCGGGGGTAGTTTTGTTACGCAAACCAAGTGGAGAACCCAGGTTGTGTATAGATTACCGACTGCTGAACAGTCATACACAGTTTCAGGTGGAACCTTTGCCGAATCCAACTCAGCTATTCGCTAGGCTCCATAAGGCTCGGTACTTTTCAAAGGTGGATCTGAGTCGGGGGTACTATCAGATACCAGTCAAACCGGAGATTCGACCACTGTTAGCTTTCAGTACACCCAGTGGACACTACGAATTTAAGGTCATGCCCTTTGGACTTAGCAATGCACCTAGTGTGTTTACACGCATGATGAGGACTTTACTAGATCCGTTACAGGATCCGTCCATCATCTCATTTATGGATGATATTCTGATTTCCAGTGACAGCCTGGATGACCACTTACAATCCTTGGAGAGAGTGTTTAATAGGCTCAAGGAAGCAGGGCTTACTGCTCGTCCAACCAAGTGCATGATTGGTTACCAGACTCTGGAATTTCTAGGTCACACCATCACTCCAGGACACATTGTTCCAGAAGAGAAGAACCTGGAGAAAATCAGAAATGCACCAAGGCCAAAAACGAAGAAGGATGTGCGATCTTTTCTCTCGTTGTGTGGGTTCTACCACAAATTTATCCCACATTTCACGGAACTGGGAGCTCCGTTGACCGAAACCTTGAAAAAGGGATTCCCGGATCAAATCATTTGGACACCAGAATGTGAGAATGCCTATAGTCAGTTAAAGGAGGCCTTGGTCAGCAAACCTGTATTACAGCTCCCTGACCTTTCCAAACCATTTGTGTTGAGAACGGATGCGAGTGGGATTGGAATTGGAGCCGCTTTGTTACAGGAAGGAAAAGACGATGCTTCGGTTTTGAAACCTGTGGCATACGCAAGTAAGAAACTTCTACAGGCGGAGAGGAATTATTCAACCGTCGAGAGAGAATGCTTGTCCCTCGTATGGGCAGTGCAAAAATTTCAGCCATATTTGTATGGAGTTAAGTTTCGGGTTCAGTCGGATCATCAGCCCCTGATGTTCCTGGCTACTTCTCAGAAGCTCAACGCACGTTTGATGCGGTGGTCGTTGTTACTTCAACCGTATAATTTCACAGTAGAGTACATTCCTGGGAAGGAGAATGTTGGAGCGGATTTCTTGTCAAGACACCCAGCTCCTGAAGAAGAGGAATGAATTATCTGGATTTAACTCATGGTGGAGGAGAGTGAGATGGACTACTCTCTTAAGAGGGGGCCTATGTCGCGAGATTGCCATGAGTTAAACAGATAAATATTCCCGACGTTTGCTTGGCGTGTATTTTCAGCACCATTATTTTACTAACTGGAAAAACACCGCGGATGTCAAAATCTCAGGACAATATTTGTAGCTGCACGTGTACATCTATAACGGATTTGGAACGGTCGGTGTTGATGGTGACAGGTCCTGGCATCGCCTTGATTAGTTTGTCTACATTTGAATGTAAATGGAAGCAGTGGGGTCAGCCCATCTACACATTTGGTATTGAGTGAGAAGGAAGGGATACACCGAGTTGGCAGTTCATTACCAGTTAGAATCACATATATTGTCACCACGGAACAGAAGATTGACAAGTTTGTCAACATTTGAATGCAGATGGAAGCCGTGAGATCACAATGGCAGATGTAAAACGGAAGTACTTAGTAGGGAGAAAACAGTACATATGTCAATTCTTGGTTTCCGGAACATGAAGAGTTTGACGGGGTTATTTGCAACTGTTTGTTGGAAGTCGTCATAAAATTCGCTGGCTTGTTTTGAGAATCTTAACAATTACTGACAACTTTGACAGGATTTAAGCCCGGAAAAATAGATCCTTGCAAATGGTTGATATGTCCAAATAACACCTGTGTGGGGGAGAAGAGGATAAAGTCACGTGGACAACTTTGGTAGTTTGCCATATAAACTCTAGTTGGGACCAGCTAGGGAGGACTTGAAATTATGCTTTAGTCAGAGTGCCAGGGCACGGCAGCGCCTAGTGGAAATAATATCTACCGTGTGTTAATTAGTGACTTAATTTTACACGTGCCTATAATGGCAGATGTAGATATGATTGATAGGACTGCAGTGGTGCCATTTAAGGTATAACCTATTATAATATATTCGTTATAATTACTTTAGGCAGTAGCCTTGTTAAACTATAGTGTGATGATTAGCACTGTTAGTGGAAACTAGCTAGAGTAGGGAAGTGATACTTGACTCTGTTAGCTAGAATAGATTAGTGAAGTGTTGATAAGCTTTACTAGTTGAGAATTGAGTAATGAGGGATAATTGGGATTTCCCGTAGGTGTCCCTTGTGGGAGGGGTTCCACATTCTGTTTGCTGATTTTTTCTTTGTCATAACCTGATTCGACTCTAGGTGGGTAGCTAATCTGCTCTATGACTAAGTCTAGTTAGCTAACGATCATTAGGCAAGGTGATAGGCTTACACTCAGCCGAAAGAATCATGAACTAGTACTATCACCAGGTGTGTTGTTTCTATCCTAGGTTCCCTACCAGATCCAAGGAAGCTCAATAAAGTTTTGGGAAGGAAGAAAATCCCAGTCGGAAGAACACCAGTTCGGCAATCAATAAAGATTGCTTACAGACGTGATTAAAAGCTAGAGGGAGGTTGATTCACCCAACATAGTGAAGATTACAGTTGCACCATACAGCATTAAACAGTGGTAACGAACCGAGAACCGGTTAAGAGTAACTAGTGTTAGTACAGTAACAATTAACATTAGTAATTAGCACTTGCGGACTGAATGGTTCGATGTGCAACGAGGATGATCTGTCGACTAACACTTAACTTTACTAACTGTGTAAACACTAGAAAAGAACTTGTGCAGTTGGTTAGAGAACATTAGGAACGGACATTGTGTAGAGTGAATCCGGTCCATAAGTAACTGTTCATACCACCGGTGTCTATTTCTCATGTTCATGAAATGGGATTACCAGAGGTCTACAGAAGCAAAGCAGTATCTGGCAGGATGGTTCCGGCAACGGGTGAGACGTACTTGTTCTGACGTAACGTGCTGTGGTCTATCTTTGCTGTGATCAGCGGACTGATCTGATGTCTGAGAGTCAGATTCTCTACACTTTATAGAACACGTCACACATTTTCTTCGCATACACGTCTCATACACGTTACACTTTTATTTTAATAAATTAATCTTTATTAATTTCTAGAAGTAATAGTTGTTGAGTATGTTGCGTTGGGGGAAGTATGAGAAGGGGGCATAGTACGACAGTGTGAGAGTGATAGGAAAAGGTGTCCATAGGCTGATGGAGTGTGTTGGACGGAAGCTGGTGGATTCTCCAGAATATTGAGGGGAAAAAAAAAAAATAATATTATAATGTGGGTGTCGGATCTCCTCACTCCAGGGACGACACTTTAAAGGAGGACACGACAGTACCGTAGGCTTTGGTTGTAATATTCACCTGTGTCTATGTATCTTATGCATGCTACAACCTAAACACCATCATAAATATGCAAAAGAGGTATACCATTTTTAATCCACAACAAAGACTAACAAGGTGAGCAGAATACCTTCAAGAACTAATTACCCCCACATATAGCATAGAAAACCCCAGTTTTGTGCCTAAAAGCTGCGAACAACAAGAATCAAACTTCATACCTACAGAAGTAGAATCAGTTCTACAGAAAAGTCCTAAAAACAAATCACCAGGTCTAGATGGAATAAGCACAAAAGCTATTCAGGCGTGTGGCAAAACAGGAGTTAAATGACTGACGAGACTCCTTAATATGGCATGGGAAGAAAGAAAAGTCTCAGACAATTGGCAACAATGTGTGGTAGACAAGTTTTATTTCTGCAGAGATCTTTAATCTTTGCAATTAGAAATCCAAAATGTTGACGCTGCGCATATCAATCGGACTAGCGTGTATACTTTTTACACTTAAAACGTGCAATTTGAACTACTAAAGTTAGAGAGAATACAAGATTAAAGGTTATTAATAATTTATCTGTATAGTTTTACTATTTTTTATCATTTAACATGACTGAACATATTATTTTTAGTCAGTTTTCATATCAGTCTGTGACCCGGAGTCAATCTCGCACGGACTGGCAGTATAATTTTATTTTGAAATTAACTGTAAATGAGAAAATACTGTTAGATAAGCATTTTTTAAAATCTGCAACATTTCTCTTGTGTTTTTGCATTTCTCATTATTGTGTAGTGTCTGATGGAGACATTTTTCTAGAAAAATATTTTCTATATATTTATATATAGAATTTATAAATAGCAGTTATAAATTGCAGTTAGCATTATAATATATTTATATATTATAAATATATATTTCTCAATATAATTTTCTATACACAAAAATTTGTGGCTGGACACATGATTATTTGACACAAAATTGTGTGAATAGTACGAGCCCCTATTCACAAAAATTTGAAGAAGACTATTATTTTCACTTCTTGTCTGTCTTTTTTTTATGCAAGCTCTTTTTCTTCAAACCTCACAAAGACAATATTTGTCGACAAGGACACACTCTACGTACAGTGATATTTTATTTGGCAAATAAAATTCACGTTAAACAAAGACATCTATTGGATTCATCCGACACTCGATCACTCAGTCGTTGTCTGGGGTCCCCCCTCCCCCATGACGTAGGTTTGACTACATTATTAATGTTTGTGGAAATGTTATTGTGTTCTCGGTGGTGTAGTGGCTAGCATTTCCGCCTTCTACGGTGGAGACTGGGGTTCGGCTATCCGCCAGCAATTTTTTTTTTTTTGTAAATGTTTAATAAACAAAATATTAAACATTATGAACTACAATATAGAACTGAGAAACTCGACGCTTGAACAAGAATCACCATGGCAAAAGTAGCCATTAGCAAGATGAAAAACATACTGACCAATAAAAAGATGTCAACTGAAACGAGAAAAAGAGTGTTGAGGTGTTACATAGAACCTGTACTTTTGTATGGATGTGAAACTTGGACAATGTGCAGTCAAGCTGACAAACATCTGATGGCTGTAGAAAAGTGGTTTCTGAGGAAAATGCACAGAATACCATGGACAGACAAAAACCAATGAACAAGTCCTTCAAGAAACAAATGTAGATCGTAAACTGATTATAGACATTAGACGTAGACAGTCAACATTTTTTGGACATGTTATGAGAAGAAATGAATTGGAGAACTTGGTGACAACTGGCAAGATTGAAGGGAACAGACCAAGGGGAAGGCCTAGACGTAAATACCTGGGCGAGATTGGCAGCGGATTGCATCGCGCTGATTACTTATGGAGGTATGTGAGCCGGTCGTTCAGAAAGCAATGGCAAACTACTGGACTTAAAACTTGCTGCAACAGCAGCTGAAAAATGTTGGTATTGACTGCAATGTCCTTAAAAAAAAGAGTACTCAACAAATAATTATAATTTAACCCTGTGTGAACTTTGTCACCTTTGAACCCTCACTTCGGAGTTCATAAAAACAAATGTTGCAGTGTCATCTACAGGCTTACTTTCATCTCATGCATACGCAAATTCAACGTTAAGAAGTACGGAGTGACTATTCGTAGGTCACGTGATTATTCCTAAGCGTATGTCCATATTACAATATTTTGTTGATCTGTAAACGTGTCTTCAGTAGCACTGTGGTTAGTATCTTCGCCTGGTACATGGGAGTTCGAGGCTCGATTCCCCGCCGGGTAGGCAACATTTTTTTTTTTTTGATTTTCAGGAATTAGGTGACACCAATGCTAGTCTGATGATTTCGCTTTAGGCATATGTTATCTATGGATTTTGTCTATTAAGTGATGCTAGTCTGATGATTTCGCTTTAGGCATATGTTTTCTACGGATTTTGTGTATTAAGTGATGCTAGTCTGATGATTTCGCTTTAGGCATAAGTTTTCTACGGATTTTGTGTATTAGGTGTTGTTTATCTTGCTGCACAAGAACCTGCACACTTGTCTTTCTGTTCTTATCTGTCCTCTACTTTTGTTGTCTTGGGAAAGGAGCTTAGCCACCCAAACATGAGTTCCTCTCTCTCTTTCTGTCTGTCTCTCTCTCTCTCTCTAAGTCTCGATCTCCCACCTCTCCCTTTCTTGTCTTTACCACTCTTTAATGTCTTTCAATACATCTTTCTCATATCTGTCTCTTACACTATCTTCGTTATTTATCTCTTTCCTCTCTCTTTTCCACCTGCTTCAGATATACCGGGTTTTCCTGCACTTTATATGTGTAGCATCTCCTTTTCCTTGTTTATTTATTAATTAATGCGGCCAGTCAATCGAAAGCCTGGTGTTTGAATTGCCTAATCATGTCTCTCTGAGGCGAAGCAATTATAATATTACTGTCAGCTTGGACCAGAACAGAGTCACTCAGAGAGGATGCAATGGAGGCCATAGAAAGTGTCAAATTAAAAGAATCGTCACTGCTGCGATATTATCAGGACATAAATAGTAACGGAAACAAACATGGATGCCTGGTAACAGTAAGTGTACAGAAACGCAATTATTTGTAGGGATCGTTATTTGTATTGGAGAAACCTGTTCTGAAAAATTATTCTTGATTTTTAAACAGGACTAACGTAATGTAAAAATAAAACGGGATGCCAAAAGAACAGACAGAAGTAAAAAAGAAGAGTGATTCATTAAAGATTACGGAGAATTCGCAGAATTAAACTCGCAACAGTGAACAATCCTATTTAAATTAACCACCTTCTTAGACTTCTTAATGGCCCAAACTAAAATTGACTAGTGAGCAGACGCTGTGACATGTTTGTTACTTCCCGCAATTCGATTGCGAATATAATTTTTTTCTATTCGCAATTCCATTGCGAATAGAGCCTCCCTAAGAAGTAAGTAACGTATCTAGGCATTAATTGAGATATGAACATTGAAGTTTTATGGAATAAACTAATGTATGTAGTTGAGATTCAAAAAGAGCTTGAAAACAAAAGACTAGCAGACGGCGGTAGTAAACGTCACTTGACCAGCCGTTTGGGAATAATAATGTACGGAATTATTACCAAACGTTTGTAATAACATCTCTCATTATTACCAAACGTTTGTTAATAAAGTCTCCCTTCACAAAATTGTGTATAAAAACTGTATATTAAATAAATTCTACATGAACTTAAAGTTGAGAAACACAATAAATTAATAAAACAATTTAAAGCTAAAAGTTGAAAAGCGTACTATTTACAATAATTATTATTATAAATTCAATCAATCAATCATGTGCCATGCCGATAACTTATCTGTATAAACATAAACGAAACGTGTGCGTTCATGCTATATAAATTAATAATAATTTAATTATTTATTTTAATAATATAATAATAAATTAAACGAAAATTTAATAAAAATTAAAATAAGGATATTTTTACTTACCCTTTTTATGTTATCTTTGCTGGATGGGTGAAAAAATTTCTTTGTCATATAATTATTAAACCCTTTCCCCATTGTTACTTCTTGGTGAAAGTATCCTCTGACTGTGAAAAAATAATCAATATACACAAAATGTACCGAGCAGACCAACGACAACTACTTCTCTGTCTATTCTATAGTACCACTGCCAGCTAACAATAACACCGGAAGTGGACACACGTTTCGTGTTTCTTTCTTTAAAAGAGTCAAACATAATAAAGTCATGTGTTTTCATATAATTTGACGATTCTAATCGCAGACGAAATAATTATTAAGTTTTTTGTGGTCGATGTCTTTGATCACTCATTTTGCTTGCTGGTTTGTCTGTCTCTCTGAAAGTAAATGTATCTTTCTATTCGAAGTACTTAATGCCACATTAATCAAGGTATTCATGTTCTTTGTTTGTCTCCTATTCTAGAAAGTTATTTTTTAACCACCCTATCCAAGTTATTGCTTTTTAACTTTAAACTACTATTTTTCGAGACAATTATTTCTTTAACTCCTTTTAAGCCAATTATTATTTTAACATAGCTGTTAAGTAAAAAAAAAAAACAATAGTGATGACTGTACAGTGTGTTTGTAAAGTCTCACTACACTTTGTATGTAGGACTTTTTTTTTTTTTTTAAATACCTTTCTTCCGTTGATAACACCATTCTGTTTGGAGTGCAAATAATTACTCCAGCACACGACAGCCATTTGCTGCATATTGCTTCACGGTGGCTTGTAGAGCATATTTTTTATGTTATTATGTACTTCATTTTTCTAATTTGTTCTACAAACAAAGTGTAGTGAGACTTTACAAACACCCGGTAGTACCAATGTATGTATATATGTATGTATGTCCGTATTGGCCGAAAGTGCCATAATGCCATTTGTCAGTCCCAGCGGAGTGATTACACTCAAGAATCGTCTGCTATCGTTAGAGAGGAGCTGTGGCACTATTAGTTTGTGATGACAGTAATTTTAATACAAAGGACTTCTCACTAAAATTACAGGGGGTGGGGGGGGGTAGATATATTGGTTAGACGTATGAATGTATGTCTATTAATGTCACTTAGTGTTACAAGCACATTTGCACAGCAAATTAAAGTCTGTGTGACTCCCAAATGCGATAACACCTTTCAATAGTGTGTCTGAGTGGTCGAGTGTTGAAATACACTTTTTTAATATAACGAACCAGGGACTCATTTGAAAGCCATGGGTACGAAAACACTTTATCTGTTGTTACTTTTTATTTTTGTTGATGCTGTCGTTGCTAGTTATTGTTGTTGCTGTAGTTGTTGTTGCTATTCCCAAACTGCGAGTTCTTTACTATTGATAGCCAATGCCATTCTCATGAACGCGCAGGTCATTCTGCAGCTCTTCCAATGACTCACAGAGTGAACAGAAAAGAACAAGTAAGAACGACGCAGCTGTGCCGGGGATGCTGCTGAAGTGTCGACAGCATACAAAGTAACGATCACAGTCCTCATCTGGAGCAGCATTAGGTTGAAAGCATTGCATGGCTACTCTGCTTCTAGTCCTTTATTGTTGAACTAGCGGTATCCAAGAGATGGTGTATTAGCATTGAAGTCTCAAGTTAGGATAGTTTTAAGTATTGGTTTTAAAAAAAAAAAAAAAGGCTGGCAAACGTGCTACTGAGACCAAAGATCTGTTAATGTGCAAAGTATACTTGTTATTATCTGTTCCCCATAACCGTATTATCTTGTGGTCAATACCGCACACAGTGTAGTTGGTTATGGCAGCTTGAATCTCTAGGGCAGTGGTTCTCAACCGGTGCGGAATTTCCCCCCCCCCCTCCCTTCCCAGGGGGAAATTTTGGGGTTTCCGGGGGGAATGAAGATTATTTCAAGATCACGTTAATACAAGAACCGATTACTTAATCTTGTTTTTCCCTTCATAATTTACGGTTCTGTACGTCTCACCCTTCTAAAAATTCATTTTATAGAGTAAGTAGACCCACAAATCACGTTTTATGTGGACGTCTAGGCTTTTTTTAGTGTGTGCTTCCATTATTACGTATACTGTGTAGGGGCGGGAGGGGAAATTTTAGGTATGAAATACGAAAGGGAGGGATGACGTTCTGAAAATATGGTAAAGGAGGCACGGGCCCAAAAAGGTTGAGAACCACTGCTCTAGGGAGTGCCTCCGCTAGAAACGTTGCTCCATTTACTTGTTTCCTTGTGACCCAACATTCCTGCATCCTATTGCAAATGTAATGGAACAGTCCTTTCTTCCGCCCTTTCACTTAAAATGGAGCACAGGCCCATAACCAACTCACACCAGGCGTTCTATCGTTTGCTATTTCTTTCAGCTACCTCCATATCCTGCCCAGGTCATTCACCTTTGAGAGGCTAATCCTCTCCTACTTGTGTTTTATGTATCCCTCTATTTCGTTGACCAGTTCTGTGGTGAAAGGGTTACGGACGCAACCCGTAATCCCGCATACTGCATTTGAAACACAGTTGCGGGAGATTTGGCAGCAGACCGCCTTGCTTTGTTTTCATACAATGGTATGAGTGCCGGTCGTTCAGAAAGCAATGTCATGGCAAACTATTGAATGTAAACCTGCCAAGAAATCACAAACAGCCAAACCATGCTGGGGTTGACTGTGACGTCCTGTAAAGGATATGCAACTAACTTAACGATTTCGTTGACCCTGTGGGTTAAAGACAAAGAGCTTTCTAATTATATATAATCAGACTTCTCTCAACGTGTGTCCCACCCAGTGTCAGCGTCATTTATTCAACTTTTGTTTCACCGTTTTATTTATGTTATTTTACGTTCGCTCGCTATGAACTCAAGCGCAGTCCATTCACCTGCTGCTACGTATTGTGCACTAGACTGGATTTTGCGTGTGGATTAGCTTTCCCTACTACCAGTGTCTTTCACCATCAGGCGAACCTACTCCGACTTCAGAGGTGCGTGTAATTAAAGTCCCCACATCAAGTACCTGAAGTCGACATTTTAGTTCAACTGACCGGTATATGGGTTGACGGTTGAATCGCTGCTTCGACATCAGAACATCGGATGTTTAAGAACGAGCCTCTTGCCCATTCGGCCATGCTTACCTCCTGATTACCTGTTATTTGTTTAGTTCTCTCTACGAGCTCCACTTTGATGATTTTGTCATATTATTTTATTCCTTCTACCCTGCACAGAGTGTTCATTTAAAATCTTGTAATTATGCTTTCAATTGTGTATAAAACGTAAACAAGCGCCATTATGTTTTGTAGTAGTCAAAAGAATAATTACTTATTTTAGTCCATTCTGTCCTAGTCCGTGAAATTTTCAAAGAAATAACGGCCATAAAGAGAAAACGTGATAACTGGTACAGTTTGAATGTGGAGCATTAATTATCCTCGCGGTAATCGCAAATTTAAAATGAAATCTATTTGACTATTTGCACAAAATTATCTGGAACCGCCTAATTGTTAATGCCTCGACATATGTTTTTAAAATTCTAATATTGTATTTAAAGCGACATTTCACTGTTGAGTCATACTGGGAAAATATTTTGCAAAATTCTTGAGAAAAGATTACGAACTATTATAAAACCCCAGCTAAGCGATACACAGCTTGGATTTAAGAAAAACAAAGGATGCACAGATGTCATTTTTGCTCTTAGACAACTTATAGAAAAATTAATAGAATTCAATGAAACACTCTACTTAGCCTTTGTCGACCAAGAAAAGGCATTTGATAGAGTAGATAGAAACAAGCTGTGGGAAATCCTTAAACAATATGGTGTGAGTACACATCTAACAAACCTATGTAGAAGCTTATATAACAACAATGAATGCATAGTGAGAGCAACTGGAGGACACTCAGAACCCTTCACCATAAGATCCGGAGTACGACAAGGTTGTGTCCTGTCCCCTCTCTTGTTCATAACATATATAGACAACATATGTAAGGAAAGAAGAGATAAGATCAGAAATGAAGAAATCAGGACCAAAGTTGGGTTTATAGCAGCACTATATTTTATTAGAAAGCAGCAAGTCAAATTGTTTGGCCATGCAAGTAGGTTACCAGTCAACAGCATACCACAACAAGCAATAATGTACAGACCAGATGGAAACAGAGGAAGAGGCCGACTACGTAAACGTTGGACGGAGGGAATAGCAGAGTCAATGGGAATATCGATATATGAAGCCCATAATCGGGCACTCTCACGGTGTTTATACTTCACCTCGACACCGCAAGGTACAAGAGGAACATGATGAGATGAGATGAGATGTATTTAAAGGACCATTTTTACGCTCTTTGGGGCGTAGTGGGCATATGGTACTAGTCCCATATTTGTATAGACAAACCGGCACTAGAGAAGTGATGTGGTCAATATCACGCCAGTGGCCCGTACTTTCCAAGGTATTTCCTAGTACCAGATTTAAGCTGAGTCCACCTGCCAGCCCGGGTCAATTTTAACAATCCGCCTCAATGCGAGTTCAAACGCATGAACACCGGGCCGGCAGGCAAGTGTGCTAGCCTCTCCGCTACCCCCCCCCCCCCCCCCAAGTGTATTTATTTACTTTAATGTAAGATAAATTTTAGAAAAGAAAAGTAACAAACAAACAAACAAACAAACCCGTGTCCACGTCTTTGAGACGAACTGGTTTAGTCCCATAATAGTGAAAAGCGTTTTGCGCATTAAAACAAAATGTTTTTAAGCTTTGAGTGCGGTTTTTAACCACGAGGCAAGTGACGATTTGATCCACTGCAAAAGGTGGCTTTACGACATGGTAAATTATTTTTAATATGTGTAAGGTTTCTATGAATAAGTATTCGGGCGTGTATCTTAAGGAGTTCACTCACTAATAATATAGTTGTTGTTTTTTAAAGACTAATCGCCACTCTATCTGTGGTGTCGTCAAGGACGTTCCTAGGACATTAGAACCTGTACTTTTTTATGGATGTGAGCGTGGACAATGAGTAGACAAGCTGAAAAACATCTGATGGCTGTGGAAATGTGGTTTCTAAGGAAAAGGCAAAGAATACCATGGACAGACAGAAAAACCAAGGACCAAGCCCTATAAAAACAAAATGAAAACCGTAAACTGATTAGAGAAATTAGACGCAGACAGTCACACTTTCTTAGAGACGTTATGAGAAGAAATAAATTGGAGAACTTGGTGACAACTGGTAAGATTGAGGGGAAAAGAACAAGGGGAAGGCAGAGAAGTAAGTACCTGAATGGCTTGGCTACGTGGTATGGTCGAGACAAGATCCACGACTCTGGTGATAGTGTGAGATGTCAAAACATGACCGCCAACGCTTTCAGCATGGTACATGATGATGATGATACGAGGATATGATTACATAACCATCGGCCGGCAGACAAACGTGTTAGCCATTTTGCGGTGAGAAGAGCAGTTTGATAATTTCCTGACATACCAGTTCAAAGGTTCGAAATCGAAATGGAATGGAGATATACCACTTTGTATTTAATTCATAGTATGAGACATCGGCACTTCATAAAAGAATGGCATACAATGGTACTGAGGCTGACTACAAAGTCATGTAAAGGACGTGCAACTAACTTTAACAGAAGCCAACCAGTCTGCCCTTTCATTTTTTTTTTTTTGTGTGTGCATATCCTTTACAGGACATCGCTGTCAACAGCATCATCTTTCAGCTGTCTGTTGATTTCTTGGCAAGATTACGCTCAGTAGTTTGCCATTGCTTTCTGAGCGGCCGGCTCAGTATCCCGCAAGTCACCAGCGGGGGTCGAACCGCTCCCAGTTCTCTCCCGCTACGAGACTGCGTGATAAACGGGATTACGGAGAAAGTGTTGTAACCCCTCAGCCAGAGAGACCGGCGCCCTTTCATTGCTGCGGATATAATATCCACACACAATTTCGGATATGTGTCGCACTAACCAAAGACGCCCATACATTCTACATACATCCATTGTTGACCTTCTGTTTCAGTGACCGTGAGTCAGATCGTATGGAGACTGGCATAATTAGTGTTGAGAGGCAGTCGGGCCGCTGCAGTTAATGCCTAAAATTCCATCCGCTTGCTAGAGGTTATGACCGCGTGAACTCTATGGCTTTCTACGACCAATCATGTCACTTCTTTAAATGTTTGTGATATACGGTCTAATGTGTTTTCTGTTGCTTTCACGAGTTTCGGGGTTTTGGCCAGCGTTGTCATCGCTAATGTCAGCCTATATGGCAATTTTTGAGTAAAGAATACAGACACACAGAGTGGATTGTATTTCCACGGGATAAATACTGTCCGTCTCAGCACTTAAAAAGAAAAGTTAGTTGCGTATCCTTTACAGGATGTCGCAGTCAACCCCAGCATGTTTGGTTGTTCGTGATTTCTTGGCAAGTTTACGTTCATTAGTTTGTCATTGCTTTCTGAACGACCGACACACATACCATTTTCAGGAAAAAAAACAACGCAAGTCGGTCTGCTGCTAAATCTCATTCAGTTGCGTTTGTAACGCGTGTATGCGGGATTACGAACCGCGTTGGTAACCCCTTCGCCATGGAGTGAACGCTATGGAAATAAAATCCACTCTGTCTGTCTGTATGCCTGCCTGTCTGTCTGTATGCCTGCCTGCCTGTCTGTATGCCTGCCTGTTTGTCTGTATGCCTGCCTGCCTGCCTGCCTGTGGGAAAGGAAGACGGATGAGACCCATGTGTAGCTGTGTCATAAGTAAGAGAGAGAGAGAGAGAGAGAGAGAGAGAGAGAGAGAGAGAGAGAGAGAGAGAGAGATGTAAATACATTAGCATGTGGAAAATGAAGATAATTGTGTGCAACTGTATCATCAGTCAGAGAGAGAGAGAGAGAGAGCGGGAGAGGACAGGGAGAGAGAGAGAGAGAGAGAGAGAGAGAGATTAAATACACTAGTATGTGGGAAAGGAAGATAAATGTGTGCAACTGTATCATCAGTCAGAGAAAGAGAGAGAGAGAGAGAGAGAGAGAGAGAGAGAGAGAGAGGTGTAAGTACACTAACACGTAGGAAAGGAAGACGGATGAGACCCGTGTGTAGCAGTGTCATAAGTGAGAGAGAGAGGGGGGGGGGATAGAGAGAGAGAGAGAGAGAGAGAGAGAGAGAGAGAGAGAGAGAGATTAAATACACTAGTATGTGGGAAAGGAAGATAAATGTGTGCAACTGTATCATCAGTCAGAGACAGACACAGAGAGAGAGTGAGAGAGAGAGACAGACAGACAGACAGAGAGAGAGAGAGAGAGAGAGAGAGAGAGAGAGAGAGAGAGAGAGAGAGAGAGATTAAATACACTAGTATGTGGGAAAGGAAGATAAATGTGTGCAACTGTATCATCAGTCAGAGACAGACAGAGAGAGAGAGAGAGAGAGAGAGAGAGAGAGAGAGAGAGAGAGAGAGAGAGAGAGATTAAATACACTAGTATGTGGGAAAGGAAGATAATTGTGTGTAACTGTATCACCAGTCAGAAAGAGAGAGAGAGAGAGATGTAAGTACACTAACACGTGGGAAAGGAAGACGGAAGAGACCGTGTGCAGCTGTGTCATAAGTGAGAGAGAGAGAGGAATAGAGAGAGAGTAAATACACTAGTATGTGGGAAAGGAAGATAATTGTGTGCAACTGTATCTTCAGTCAGAGAGAGAGAGAGAGAGAGAGAGAGAGAGAGAGAGAGAGAGAGAGAGAGAGAGAGAGAGAGAGAGAGAGAGAGATGTAAGTACACTGACACGTGGGAAAGGAAGAAGGAAGAATCCTGTGTGCAGCTGCGCTGTCAGTGTACACAAACGCAGTCGTCAGCCCGGTTTCCCAGAGCCCTCAGATGTTAGCTTGGGATATTTAGAAAGATGGAGAATCCCCAAGTGTCCGATTCCCTGGCACATCATCTGTGGCACCCTGGTGCAAGGACTAGGGAATTTATTCTTCACATTTCCCGTAGTCTTTTAATTTTTATTGCGTTTATGAAATGAATCTATGTGTCTGGTATGAGTGGAATGGGACGCCGCAGAAGTTGATGTAAAGAGAGGGAGGGGAAATAGGAAGACGAAATGCCATCCTTCTGTTGATGCTTGTAGTTCGCGCTTACCGTCAGTCTAAACGAGGAGTGAGTACTGCAAATAAATGTTTGGATGTGAGGTGAGGTGAGATAGCACGCACAGAGAGAACTGACGCCGAGCTAGATGCGTTCTCAGCGCAAGGTTGTACGCAAACTTTACACTCGCAGTGTGCATCTGAAGTTTGTAGTTTCTAGTGCCGTTAAGCTGCGCATTCCAGACACCACTGGCTTGGTAAGTGAACATTTCTTGATTGTTTTAGCACAGTAGATAGCCCAACGGCGGTTAGCTTGCTTGAGGCGTGTTCCTCTGTCCACATATGAACGATTCCATCTGTTGTGTTTGTTTGTTTGTTTATTTTAACCCCATGGTTTTTTGAAGGGTCATCAAATCTAAACGCAAAATAAACGCAATGCTGCTGTATACCCGTGTTAACATGGAGTTAACGTTATAAATCAAGGTGAGAAAGAAAGTTCTCAAGATCTATATCAAGGCAAATCTAAAGTAAGGAAGTGAATCATGGACAATCAGCAGATTAGTGAGGAATTGTGTGGAAGCTGCAGATATGCGGTTTTATACAAGAATTTTGAGAACACGGCGGACAGATTTAAAAAAAAAAAAAAGAATAACGAAAATATGAAAGAATTTAACTCACGAAAAGAATTTGGTGCTAGCATCAGAAGAGGACAATCAACTTCTTTTGGGCACGTCATAAGAAGGGGAAATTGTGACAACGGGAAAGCTGGAACTGAGTCAAGGGGAGATAAATAGAGAAGATGCTTGCCAGTTTGATATCATAGCATGGAGGAACATCTGTAGTAGAAAAATATTGGCAGTATATAAGAACAGAAGGCTGTGGAAAGACACATAAACATGGCATGGATTATAAGAAGAAGAATGTTGTCAATTACCTAGATGTATAAACATCAAATGAAGCATTGTTTTACATTGTTTCTTCATAGTTGTCTGCCGTTTCTCGCTGTTCTATTTCTACTTATCATACTTGTGGTGTCACTTTAGACGAATATGAACTTAAAGTTGCAGTTTCGAACGCTGTCTAGAAACAAATATTAAGGCCAATATTAACTCACACACAATACACACACATACACACATACGCTCACTAGACCGATCGCTCCATCTGGGAACTGACCCCATGCAGTCCACGATGGATGAGTGCAATATTACAGTTCTGCCGCATTGGTTTGTTCGTTCGTTGGCAGTTGGTTGGTTCTGAATCAAATAAAAGACTAAGCTTTAATTCTTAAGTGAAATACTGTTCAGGTCGTCTAATCTCTATAAGGGCTTCATCATCATCAAGTGCCCTGCCAGCTGGCGTAGGTGTTCATCGTGACTCTCCACAGATCTCGGTCTTTGGTGTTCTGGATCAACTCTGCTGATGATATTCCTTCATGCCACCGTCTCTGTCCATCCAGCATCATTTTTCTTGGCCAGCCTCTGCCTCTCTTCCCCTCGATCTTTCCAGTTGTCACGATGTTCTCCAATACCTTTCTTCTCATCACATGGCCGAAGAAAGCTGTTTATTGTTTATTGTTGTATATAATGTTCTAGTTTCATTAGCCTATTTCAGGCAATCGTTGTTAGTTACTCTGGCAGTCCAAGGAATTCGCAACATTCGTCTCAGGAACCACATCTCTGTTGCTTCTAATTTCTTCTTAATTTGTTCATTTACATTCGAAGATTCACTGCCATACAGCAAAACTGGTTCTATTTTCTACGTTAGCACTCTTTTCCTTACATTCAGTGATAATGATTTATTGCATAAGATACTCTTCATTTTCTGAAATGCGGCTTTTTCTTGCTCTATTCTGCTCTTAATCTCTGTTGTACATCTTCCATCTGATGTTATAAATGCCCCTAGATATTTAAAATTATCCACTTGGTTAAAAATTGTCCCATTTATTTCTATGTCACATTTTGGTGTCACCATTTTCTTTGATATCACCATTGTAACTGTTTTCTTGATATTCAAGGAGAGTCATTTATTTGCACTCTCTGTTACTACAATGTTCAACAATTGTTGTTGGTCTGTTGCATTATCCGCTACCAATACTGTACCATCTGCATAGCACATATTATTTATATTTAACCTCTGATTAGTAGTCATGGCGTCTCTTTGATCTCTCTCATTATTACTTTACTATGGGGCTTGCGTCAATATCATTGGGAGTGGTTGGTTCTAAAGTGCACTCTGATTATGCTGCAGAGCTCTGCTTCCCTTCTCCTACGAGCTCAGACAAAAGCGGGGTGTGTTAAATTGATATTAGAACTTCACAGTTGCGTGGAGTTATGATGCAACCAAGCCTTGTTCCAGCACAGCACATAGGGATTGGCTAGGATTAGGCCTCGGCTGTTCATAATTCCTCTACTAGTTTCAGGTACTTCATTGTCAACAGACTCCACTGCATTGGCCAATGAGCACATAGATCATGTTTTAAAAAGTTAGTTGCATAGCCTATACAAGACGCCACAGTCAACCCCAGCATGTTTGGGATGTTTGTGATCTCTTGGTAAGTTAACGTTCAGTAGTTTGCCATTGCTTTCTGAACGCCCGGCAACCAAAACATTTTATTTAAAAATAAAACTAACGCAAGGCGGTCTGCTGCCAAATCGCCCGCAGCTGTGTTTCTAAGCAGTTTGCGGAATCACAAACAGCATCCGCTACACCTTTCGCCACGGAGCCGGTAGAACATTAAAGCCGTGTCAAAAACTTATTGCAAACAACTGAGTTCGACGAGTTAAAACGTGTAATATTAGCAACATACACAATCGATTATTTTAGAGACTATTATGCCAAAGAATGTTATGGGGCCAAGGTTCGGCACAGGACAAGTCACTACATGATGATTATGTCAAAGGGGACAGCAACAAGAAAGGAAGCTGCTAGCTACAAAGAGATAGGACAAACAACATTTATGAAATGAAGTGGTCCCCAGGGCAACTCGGGCAACGCTATTATATTCGGCGCGGGTATTATTTTTGTGTGGCTAAAACGATATCGGAGCACATAGTGTTAACCTTGATGGATCATGCAGCACAGATCTTTGTTGGTTATGCAATCATGGTTCTGACATAGTTTTGTTTATACAACAAGATCGCTAGTCTACGCGGATAATATTCCTGAACTCATTCTGTGCAGCAGCACGAGTGAGAGGCTGTTGTCCATGAATGCCAAGCAACCCACGATGTGATCTGACCCTTGATCTTAACACACTGTTGAAATCTGGGTAATGTTTTTTAAAACATGCAGCATAGTATATTTCCTTTATACAAGGAAAACAAGTTTATACAACAACAGTGAATGCATAGTGAGAGCAACTGGAGGACACTCAGAACCCTTCACCATAAGATCTGGAGTACGACAAGGTTGTGTCCTGTCCCCTCTCTTGTTCATAACATATATAGACAACATATGTAAAGAAATCAGCCAAGCAGAGACAGCAAGAATACCGCATGACGAGAACACAGAAGAAGAACCATCTGCAAATCTAACCATTAGAGAACTCCTGTTTGCGGATGACCAAGCACTAATAGCAAAATCAAAAACTGAATTACAAGACCACATGAATAGTTTAAACGAAATGTGTAGGGAACATAACATGAAAATTAGCACAAGCAAAACAGAGGTAATGACTATAACTAAAGAAGAACAAACAACAACAATTCACATAAACGAACATCTCTTGAAACAAGTAAAGAGTTTCAAGTACCTAGGAAGTATAATATCATCAAATGGCAGATCAGAAGACGAGATCGAAAATAGGTGCAATAAGGCAAATCAACTCATTGGACAAATGGCACCAATACTAAAGAACAAACATGTATCAATAACTACTAAGAAAGCACTTTACAACACAGTATTCCTGCCAACTCTATGCTACCAATGCCAAACCTGGACAATGACAGAAAAAGAGAAAAGAAAAATCACATCAACAGAAATGAGGTTCCTGAGAAGAATACTCAACGTATCAAGAAGAGATAAGATCAGAAATGAAGAAATCAGGACTAAAGTGGGGGTTAAATCAGCACTAGATTTTATCAGAGAACAGCAAGTCAAATGGTTTGGCCATGCAAGTAGGTTACCAGTCAACAGCATACCACAGCAAGCAATGATGTACAGACCAGATGGAATCAGAGGAAGAGGCCGACCACGTAAACGTTGGACAGAGGGAATAGCAGAGTCCATGGGAATATCGATATATGAAGCCCATGCTCGGGCATTCTCACGATATTTATACTTCACCTCGACACCACAAGATACAAGAGGAACATGATGAGATGAGATGAGAAGGAAAACAAGTGCTGCCTCTTTAACAATATTGCACTTATGTTTCTTCCATTATGATTATTACCCACTTTGGATATCAGCTGCGAAATATTCCGAGACTCAGTGAGTTAAGGACGTGCATGATAAAGTGATACTCTCCTTTTAAATAGAATGATTTAGATACTGCCACATTTACCATTACCATCAAAACAGAGGTCAGTTTGGCTGAATGGATAAAAGCTCTCGTTCTTGAACATCCGGTGTTCTGATGCTGAGATACCGGGTTCAACCCCTACTCCGTCAGTTCGTCTAAATGTTGACTTCTTGTCCTTGACTTGGGGACGTAAATTACAAGTACTTCTGAAGTCGGAGTTGATTCGCCTGATTACGAGGGACACTGGTAATAGGAAAAGCTAATCAACACGCAAATATCAGTGCAGTGATGATAGAATAGTAGCACGTGTATGGACTACGCTTGAGTTCAAAGCCAGCGATCGTAAAACACAAAACAGGACACCAAAGTGGGTATGTGAAGTCCTAGAACCATCACAGATTTTAGGCCTGAATGCACGGAGGAATAGAGCAGCCAACGACGAGCGCACACATCTACCCTTCGTCCGACATATCTGCATAACGACCAAGCCATTGCACCAACGTGCGTGAATCATTACTGTAACCGTAAATATATTTCAGCAAAGTCATTGGTGAACATTCTGACGAAAGTATGTTCATTCACAAATGAATATAAACGGAAACTGAAATGTATTTGCAGACGTTGTCCACAAGTCGTCGGCGTCTGTGGTTGTAATTTGAAGCTCCATAAGTGTCTCAGTCTCACTACAAAGATCACAATGTGAGATTCTCAACACTGTGCACCAACTCCGTAATACCAGCGAGAATTCAAATATGTGTATACCAAAACCACACATGCTATTCATCATCATATCATCATATCATCATTTTCTTCTTCTTCTTCTTCTTCTTCTTCTTCTTCTTCTTCTTCTTCTTCTTCTTCTTCTTCTTCTTCTTCTTCTTCTTCTTCTTCTTCTTCTTTTTCTTCTACTCCCCTTCCTCTTGCTCTCCATTGGATAGTGTCATTCCGTGTGATTGTAGAATGTTTTTGTTGTCATCAATCCATTTTCTTCTCGGGCGTCCTCTTGCTCTCGTTGCAGATCTTATCTGATGTAAGGCCAGTGCTGGTAGTTGACGGTGTTGCATTCTAACGACATGGCCCAACCACTTGATCTTCTGTCTTTCAATAAATGTAGCACAAGGTGTTGATCGCAATGTCTGTCTGACAACATCATTTCTGACTCGGTCTCGGTTAGATAAGTTGGCAGCGCTCCTCAAGCTCTCATTTTACAGGTGTTGATTTTGCTTAAGTGTTGACCAAGTTTGATAGAGATAGCATAGTGTTGGTGTGGATATATTTATTATTTGTCGTTTTGCGGACATGGGTATATTTCGGTGTTTCAGTATGGGTGATAGTTTATATGTAAGTGTACTTTCTTTTGGACATCTGATGTTCGCAAGCAACAGCCTATTCCGTCTACTCTTAAGTTTTGTAATTAATTAGCGAGGAGGTATTATCGTACCCAAGAAATCCGGGTCCTCCTAGTTTTTTACACATATCAGAGAAGGGTAGGCCACTACCCTAGTATCAAGCGGAAGTATAACATACCTGGTTCCTGATTTAGAAAAGTTCGCAGCGTCATTAAACTAACCAAAAATTGAAATATAGAAATAGATCGGTTCCTACAATTCATGTAATACAGTATGCCGCAAACCTCTGAAGTCGGAGTTGTTCGCCTGATGGCGAGGGACACTATTAATAGGTAAAGTTAATCTACATGCAAAATTCAGTCCAGCACTACTAGAATTGTTGTTGTTTGTCCATCAAGAATGATGATGACCATTCATTTCATCCAGTGGGGTTGAAGGTGTGGAGCCGTGGGTTCTAAGATGGCTGATAAGGCCTATTTTGGCTCGAAATGTTCTTTGACAATGTGGACAAAGAATGCTTGACGTCTCTGGAGGAGGATTTCCTGCAGTGGTTTTTCTGTCCTGCCTTTTCTTCACAGCTCTTGCAGTCCTGGTTGCCTCACATATAACTGCACCTTTGCGCAATGATGCACGCCACGAATTTCGGTCTCTGGCTGCAGCCTCCCAGGTGTCATGATGAATTCCAAAAGCATTCAGTGAAATTTTCAGAGTGTCTTTAAAACGTTTCCTCTGGCCACCTTGGGAGCGTTTACCACAACGCAGTTCGCTGTAAAAAATTCGTTTAGGGAGCCTGTGATCTGGCATGCGAGTCAAGTGACCAGCCCAGCGAATCTGATTCTTCATCAGTAGAGTGTGGATACTGGGCATGGATGCTCTTTCTAGGACTTCAGTATCTGGAATCTTGTCTTGCCATTTAATCTTCAGTAGCTTCCTAAGGCAGACTGTGTGGAAGTGGTTTAATTTCCTAGCGTGTCGCTGATAAACAGTCCAGGTTTCACAAGCATATAGCAGTGTGGATAATACAACTGCTTTGTAGACTTTTAGCTTTGTTTGCAGGCTTATTCCAGTTCTGTCCCATACATTCTTGTACAGTCTGCCAAAGGCTGCACTGGCCTTGGAGATTCTTGCATTCACTTCGTCATCGATTGTGGCAGCTTGTGACACGGTGCTGCCAAGATAGGTAAATTTGTCCACAACACTTAGTCTATGATCATTCACTTTGATATTCGGCACAGTGTGATTATTCCCTGGAGCTGGCTGGTACATAACTACAGTCTTCTCCAAGTTGATATTGAGCCCAAAGTTGGCACAGGCATGTGAGAAAGCTGAAACGTTATGTTGCATGTCCGCCTCTGAGTTGGCGTATAGAGCGCAATCATCAGCAAACAGGAGCTCTCTGACTGTGCCACTGTTAATTTTGGTTTTAGCTTTCAGCCTTCTGAGATTGAATAACTTTCCATCCATACGGTAGTTGATGTCTATTCCAATGTCGTCGTTCTCGAAGGCATTCATCAACATGGCTGAAAACATGAGGCTGAACAGTGTTGGTGCCAGGACACATCCTTGCTTCACTCCATTGGTGACAGGAAAGGGTTCAGACAGCTCACCATTTTCCTGTACTCTTGCCTGCATGCCGTCATGAAATAGCCGCACTATTTGGACAAACTTTCGTGGACAGCCATATTTTGCCATAATCTTCCACAGTCCTTCTCTGCTGACTGTATCAAAAGCCTTGGTAAGGTCAATGAAAGTGGAGAACATTTCACAGTTCTGTTCCTGACATTTCTCTTGCAGCTGCCTCGCAGCGAAAATCATGTCAACAGTTCCACGTTCTTTTCTGAAGCCACATTGACTCTCAGGATTTCATTGACACTACTAGAATTAGTGTGTATGGAATACGCTTGAGTTTAAAACGAGCGAGCGCAAACAAAAAGTATGCCGCAAATGTTCGTTTTAACGACATGGGTTAAATAAAAATGAAGGTATTGGAGATCCGTTTAGAAGACAAAAGAACAAATCAAGAACACATGCGACTGCTCAATATCATTTTAATAACCGTTTATATAAGAAATTATAATGATTCGTGAGGTGACAAGCATCAGAGATCTCCCTGTGTGATATACTTCTTTTTCACTTTATGACAGCCAATCAATACAAATTAGTTAACGTATTTATCTGCTCGGTCTCGGACAGACTGGCGCTAGAAAATACATCCGCTTCCTGCTAGACTCGCTGTGTCTGACTCCATCCGTCGGCAACGTGTCTCAGCCAAACTCGTGAACAAGAATGGCAGAAAATTGTAAATACTTGGCTAGCTCAGGGAACTTCTGTGTGGATAATAAGCGCACACCTGATCATCTGAAAACCGAGTTGTAATGGCTGATTTGGCAAGTAATCACATCAGTTTGTTGTAGTAACAAAGAATTTGTTGTAATCTCATGAGGAGTTTGTTGTAAAGTAGCAATGCATTTGTTGTAAACTGAACGGGGTTTGCTGTAAAGTAGCAAAATGTGTGTTGTAAAGTGACAAGGAGATGTTTTAAATTGACAAAGAAGTTTGCTGTACAATAATAAGTGCTACGACCTTCACATATTCTAGGTTGGGTGACCAGCTTTTGTTTCTCCGCTTTTCCCTCACAGAGAAGTCCTCGTCGATCCGTTTACGCAAAAATGTTTACTCTAGACCTGCACTGATGAGGACACCATTCTACAGGGTGTATTTATAATGACTGTGCAGTGTTGGAAAATATTGCCGGTCCAAGTTTTTTATTCACCCTCTGTAAAGTTCATACAACATAATAGGTAAATACAAAACTTGGACCGGAAATATTTTCAAACACTGCACATTTATTAAACATACACCCTGCTGGAGGAGTCCCGGATTACAATATTAGTGCTCCGCCATTTTACCACTACATCTTCTTCGGCGGTCCATTGTTTCTAGTTTGAGACTTCAATGACCGTTGTCTGAAAACAGTCTGCTGTCGATAAGATACAGATTTGTTGCTCAGAGTTTATTTTCCAGTGTGGCTTTTTGCCGCCAGAACTGGTATTACGTCTCTTGTAGAGATTCCTCCCTAGATCTGATCACTTCCTAATATGACTCTCCACGGATGTGACATTACAGCACCAGCCTTGCACACTCCACTCGTGTATGAGAATGGAAAGATGAAGGAGTGCACTTTAACACAGTCCCTTTGGAGATGGTACTTTGGTGCTGGAGAGTTGAAGGAGAACATTGCAACATTGTCGATGTTGGGATGGTACTTTGGTGCTGGAGAGTTGAATGAGAACATTGCAACATTGTCGATGTGGAGATGGTACTTTGGTGCTGGAGAGTTGAAGGAGAACATTGCAACATTGTCGATGTTGGGATGGTACTTTGGTGCTGGAGAGTTGAATGAGAACATTGCAACATTGTCGATGTGGAGATGGCACTTTGGTGCTGGAGAGTTGAAGGAGAACATTGCAACATTGTCGATGTTGGGATGGTACTTTGGTGCTGGAGAGTTGAATGAGAATATTGCAACATTGTCGATGTGGAGATGGTATTTTGGTGCCGGAGAGTTAAAGGAGAACATTGCAACATTGTCGATGTGGAGATGGTACTTTGGTGCTGGAGAGTTGAAGGAGAACATTGCAACATTGTCGATGTGGAGATGGTACTTTGGTGCTGGAGAGTTGAAGGAGAACATTGCAACATTGTCGATGTGGAGATGGTACTTCGGTGCTGGAGAGTTTCAGGAGAACATTGCAACATTGCCGATGTGGAGAGGTACTTCGGTGCTGGAGAGTTGAAGGAGAACATTGCAACATTGTCGATGTGGAGATGGTACTTTGGTGCTGGAGAGTTGAAGGAGAACATAGCAACATTGTCGATGTGGAGATGATACTTTCGTGCTGGAGAGTTGAATGAGAACATTGCAACATTATCGATGTGGAGATGATACTTTGGTGCTGGAGAGTTGAATGAGAACATTGCAACATTGTCGATGTGGAGATGGTACTTCGGTGCTGGAGAGTTGAAGGAGAACATTGGAACATTGTCGATGTGGAGATGGTACTTCGGTGCTGGAGAGTTGAAGGAGAACATTGCAACATTGTCGATGTGGAGATGGTACTTTGATGCTGGAGAGTTGAAGTTGAACATTGCAATATAATCCCTTTGGATATGGTACTTTGGTGCTGGAGAGTTGAAGGAGAACATTGCAATATAATTCCTTTAGAGATGGTACTTTGGTGCTGGAGAGTTGAATGAGAACATTGTAACATTGTCGTTGTGGAGACGGTACTTTGGTGCTGGAGAGTTGAAGTAGAATATTGCAATATAGTCCCTTTGGAGATGGTACTTTGGTGCTGGAGAGTTGAATGAGAACATTGTAACATTGTCGATGTGGAGATGGTACTTTGGTGCTGGAGAGTTGAAGTAGAACATTGCAATATAATCCCTTTGGAGATGGTACTTTGGTGCTGGAGAGTTGAATGAGAACATTGTAACATTGTCGATGTGGAGATGGTACTTTGGTGCTGGAGAGTTTAAGTAGAACATTGCAATATAATCCCTTTGGAGATGGTACTTTGGTGCTGGAGAGTTGAAGGAGAACATTGCAATATAATCCCTTTAGAGATGGTGCTTCAGTGCTGGAGAGTTGAATGAGAACATTGTAACATTGTCGATGTGGAGATGGTACTTTGGTGCTGGAGAGTTGAATGAGAACATTGCAACATTGTCGATGTGGAGATGGTACTTTGGTGCTGGAGAGTTGAATGAGAACATTGCAACATTGTCGATGTGAAGATGGTACTTTGGTGTTGGAGAGTTGAAGGAGAACATTCTAACATTGTCCCTATGGAGATGATGCTGGTGGCGAATCGGGTGGGCCGTCTCTACACTAACCTAACTCTCGTAGAGGCAAGGCCTTTGCCTCCCAAGCGACCTGGACGTCAATGCATTGGACTTTAAAGAGTTTAAACTCAGTCTTCGAGGGGCCTTATCTGGTAACTAAACCAAACCAGCCAACACCTGAGCAACAAATGTGTTTCCCCGCCGAAGTATCCTTGCTTACCTAAGATTTTCCCCATCATTTCTCGTCAGTTAACCTTCATAACGCAAATGATGCCCTAACCTTGTTTAGGAGGTTCCCGTGTACTTCATCAATCAGCGTCATATAGTAAGCCCTTTGCACAACGTCGCAGTCATAACGGTTAGCCAACAAACTCATCGATCCCTTGTCAGTTCTCCGTATACTTGCACCGCATGCCCAAAGTATCTTCCAGTGTCCATCCTCATGCTAGTCTATCCTTGTCCTTTATTTCAAGAACGGTGCCTTCCCTCACTTATCTCCCAAGCCACTGTAGCGATTAATATGGTCAGTGTTTCAGTTTCCGAGACACGATGCTGTTTATGGGCCAGTCATCTTTGATGTTCAGACCTTGCAGAATGCCAGTATTTGTCCTTCTTCTTGGTTCATGATAGGGCGTAATTTTTAATGACTGTGGGGATTTTTGAAAATATTGCCGTTCCAAGTTTTGTATTCATCCTCTGTGGAGTTTAAGCAACATAATAGGTAAATATAAAACTTGGAACGGCAATATTTTCAAAAAACCCACAGTCATTAAAAATAACACTGTATTCTAAAAACTTATCTGCAACATTTAAGTTTAAAAGACTTAATTTTCTTCTTTCATATATCAAAGCAGCATGTTAAATTAATACGCACACGCTGAGAAACTGTGTAAACGACATTACAATGTATAGACTAAAAACACCCGTAAAATATATTTCAACAAAACCATTTGGTGAACATTCTGCCGTAAAGCATACTCATTCACAGATGAATGCAAATTAAACGTGAAATGTATTTGCAGACGTTTGTTTATTATTGTGTTTTAAAGAAAAATTGCAGGTAATTTTCTAAAAGGTATCTCTTTGTCTGAGCGAGAAGACGTGAAATAAGTGTTCGCAATATGTGTAACAACTTCTCTTATCTTTTCCATCCTCCTCCGTTTCTTCTATTCCTTCTTACGCGGTCTTCGGAACCTGTAATGTATTTTCAAACATATATCATCAATTTACCACCTGCTTTGCTGCTGCTTAACATCGGTTTGAGCTTCTTCATTGGGGTACAAAGTCCTACGGAAAATGCCAGTATGTGCAGGATTTAAATATTAAGTAAGACAACAGTAAAGGCGCCCACTGTTGGGTATGTGGTTTTGCTTATTTTTATAAATAAATCGTCACTCATGCCATGTGTTACCGGGGCAAGTAACGGAAGCAAAAAATAGTAATAATGTAACCTACTATGCATGTCGTAAGAGGCTATCAAGGAGTGTTAGCGTGGGGATGGCCATCCCACCATGAAGAAAACTTTAGCTGCAAAATCACACCAACCACAGAGTTGATTGAGGGCCTAGGCTACACTAGGGAATAAATGACAGAAGAAGACAAGGCATCGGCACTCAAGGACTGAAGTGGTTAATTTCACGCCTTTACTTCCCAGGGCGTTTCCTGGTACCCATTTAGGCTGGGTTGAACTGGGAGCCCGGGACAGTTGTTAAAACAATTCCAGCCTTGACGTGGATTCAAGAACAAACCATTGGGTCGACAGGTAAGCATGCTAGCCACTACGACACCAAGATTTCCGAACCAAAGGGTGATACAGGCAAAATACAACACCGAGACTTCCGAATTAAAGGGTGATACAGGCAAAATACAACACCGAGACTTCCGAATTAAAGGGTGATACAGGCAAAATAAAGCACCGACATGTCCTTACTAAAGGGTGATACAGACAAAATAAAACACCGACACTTCCGAACTAATTAGTGATACAGACAAAATAAAACACCAAGACTTCCGAACTAAAGGACGATACAGACAAACTAAAACAAGAAATATAATCCAATCGGTACCGCCCGACACTGGTGATCTGTAAATAAGAAGGCGTGTTAACTTTCCAAGAAAGGTGAAGGATTCCAACAGGAAAACTACGAACTTACATACTATGAGAAAAAGTGAGATATTCGGACTACCAGAAAATAACAGAAACAGACCAACGACGACTATCATTCTCTTGACAGCAGGGACACGTCATCGTTTTGACAGGCGGTAACAGACTTAACAAGCATATGTACAGGCTAGGTCTGAGTGACCCGCCACTTTGCTCTTGCGGTCTTGAGCTGCCGAGCATGTTCTCAAGGAATTCCCCGAGTACAGTAGCTAATCTACGGGAATACTGGCCTAGTGAGAGAGCACAGCATTCAAAACAATATGGAGTTAAAGAGGAGCTAAAAACATGACTACATCAAGAGAACTCGTCTATCAGTGTAAACATGAAAGAACGAACGCAAGAAGAAGAAGATTAACATAGTTATTATGAAATAAATCCAGTTGATATTCTTCCCATTACTGGAGACATCCACACGGTTATCAGTTTGTGCTTACAACTGAAGTCAAGAATACCCAGAAGCAGCTGCCGCTAGAGGGTTAATATATGCGAAGGTCAATATATATATATATATATATATATATATATATATATATATATATATATATATATATATATATATATATATATATATATATATATATATATATATATATATATATATATAAGATTAGGTTACCATTTTCCTTCATCTAATCCTATTACTTCCTGTATTCAGTCAGATTGCAACCCTGTGTGTCGAATCGAGTTTAAGTCTGACTATCGAAGGTTTGTTTGTGATTTCTTGGCAAGTTTACGTTCAGTAGTTTGCCACTGCTTTCTTAACGACCGGCACTCATACCATTGTATGAAAACCAACGCAAGGCGGTCTGCTACCAAATCGTCCACAGCTGTGTTTCTAAAGCGGTATGCGGGATTACGAATGCGCTCGTAACCTTTTGGCAACAGAGCCGGCTGTTGAAGGTAGTGGGGTGGGTGGGGGATGAAAGGAGTGTCTGGGTTGGGACTCCAACACACAACCATCCGATGGACAGGCCGGCCTGCTAATCACTGTTCTTCCGCAGCTCTTCTATCCAATGTGCATATGTGCACAAGTCAAAGCGTCTTCAGTTAGCCTAATGGAATGCGGCTCTTATAATTAAATTGTGGAGCGGAGATTTGGGACATGAGATGTGTTGCTGTTGCTGGTGAATTCCCTGATGTTTACATGAGAGCATCGAGTCGGGTAGTGTGTGCAGCGTTTAATTGGGGCGTCTCTATAAGAGGGAGTTAGGGTAGCACAGAGGTTAGCACTTTTGTAAGCCAGTCCGGTAGTTATATGTTAGAATCCCGTGTATAGTCACATATGCAATCACGTGCACAATCACATATACAATCAGGTGTACAGTCACATTTACAATCACATGTACAATCACATGTACAATCACATATACAGTCAGGTGTACAGTTACATATTGCCATGCTATATACCGGGATGTAGACAAATTCCTACAATAACTGGATCAACAAACTCGGCTCGAACAGCAATAGGAGGTTACGAAGCCAATTCGAACTGAAATGACTGAGTCCACTCAGTTGAACGTTTAACAATTAAGACGCCATTTAATGTCGCAGCGTACAGGCTTGTCGCAACACCAATAACAATAAATAATTACTTACCTGGCTTTGATCAGGTTGGGTAATAACAATATTATAATAATATTATAATTAAGATCAATGTTGCAAGCCATCATCCGCTCGACTGTTAAAAATGTCTAATGTCCTTGTTCGTCCTCACGGAAACCTTCTGTCAATCCGCCAAGTGTCCTTCGTGCCACTTCACAGATATCAAGTTTTTGGCGTTCGTCCGACTGTTTATTTGTGGCTACGATACGTGTTACTTCTACAGATTGTCTCTTCCATTTCCAAGCAATCATTTAGCCACTGAAGCGCAATCAAGCCATTATCCAGCCGACCTATTGTTGCAGAATCAATACGAGTTGCCGCCTTGATGAAACTCCAAAGTCCGTTTGATGTTGTTTTGACATTGCCCTGTGACGATTCTGTGTAATCACGTCATCATTTCTTAGCGTTGTGGTTCTGGGATTCTAGGATCTTTCCTATTTACGTCATTATGTAGCACCTGCTACTTGGCACGTATACACTCACGTGCACAACCACATACACAATAACGTATACAGTCACATATACAATCACTTGCACAATCACATGCACAATCACATACACAATAACGTATACAGTCATATATACAATCACATGCACAATCACATACACAATAACGTATACAGTCATATATACAATCACATGCACAATCACATACACAATCACGTGTTCAGCGATAAAGACTTGGGTCGAAGCGTTGACCAGGATCTCTGTGTGTGTGTCGTTTCGTAGAGCTTCCTGGTCATTTCTCTGTCTTATTTGGTACATGTCATACATGAGGCCTTCGAATCCCCTTAGATACCTGGGCTCTCAAGTCGACCCAGCCTCAAATGTGTACCAGTAAATTGTCTGGGAAATAAAGGCGACCAGGTGATATTGACCACATTGCCCATCGGGTGTCGACCTGTCTACATATAACAGATTAGCACCGTATAACCAATACGTCTCCTGGCGTGGGGGAAATGTGTCTTGTGCTTTACTTTTCTATACGCCTTTTTTTCTATAAGCATTTATTTTCTATAAACCTTTCTTTTCTATGGGCATTTCTTTTCTATCAGCCTTTTTTTCTATAAGCATGTCTTTTCTATAAACCTTTATTTTCTATAAGCATTTGTTTTCCATAAGTCTTTCTTTTCTATAAGCCTTTCTTTTCTATAAACCTTTCTTTTCTATAAGTATTTATTTTCTATAAACCTTTCTTTTCTATGGGCATTTCTTTTCTATAAGCCTGTTTTTCTATAAGCATGTCTTTTCTATAAACCTTTATTTTCTATAAGCATTTGTTTTCCGTAAGTCTTTCTTTTCTATAAGCCTTTCTTTTCTATAAACCTTTCTTTTCTATAAGTATTTATTTTCTATAAACCTTTCTTTTCTATAAGCTTCTATAAACCTTTCTGTCCTATAGGCTTTTCTTTTCTATAAGCATTTCTTTTCTATAGGCCTTTGTTTTCTATAAGCCTTTCTTTTCTGAAAACCTTTCTTTTCTATAAGCCGTTCTTTTCTATAACCCTTTCTTTTCTATAAGCCGTTCTTTTCTATACCCCTTTCTTGTCTATAAGCCGTTCTTTTCTATAAGTCTTTATTTTCTATATCTTACTCTACCCCATATTCCCCATGATACTTGGCTGTATATATGTGTTCTTAGGGATTCCAAGACAACGCATCCACATAGGGGCAATATAGACAAGATCCCAACAGGAAAATGAGGAGGCAGACGCAATGATCTCAAACCCCCTGCCAGGGGAATTGCGCACTGCCCAGAGCCAGGACGCAACCTTGCTGACCTGTACTAACTCACCTAGAAAGGGTCAATACTATATGAAGAACCGATTGCTCTACTGGAGAGCCGGACGAGGAGACAACCTGTATGTCTCGTAATTCTGTTATGTAAAGCTGCATTACTTGTGTTATTTTATATTGCTTGAAATGCGCGGTTGTTTCTGGGATAACATTTCTACTATGAACAAGAACACAACATACGTCTTATCTGTCGGACATTCGCTTGAAAACAGTATAGCCTTGGACTCTGAGATAAGTAGAAACATTTTTTTTTTCATATTTTCATTTTCTCTTTTAATTGCTCTATTTTTTCCCCATCTTTTTATTCTTCTCATCCCGTCCTTATGCCTATAATAGTCACCGGAGGATCTTCTCTTGTACTATATGTTGTGTTTCGTGCATGTATTTGTTTGCTGATGAAGGCTAGTCGCCGCAACGTCTGCATGTAGTCGTAATTATATTCTGTAAAACTGCATTACTTGTGTTATTTTATATTGCTTGAAAATATCGAACATAATAGTGTGTGTAGGGCCATGCTGCCTAGATCAGAGTGCAGTAATATAACAAGTTCTCTATTCTCTGCCAGACTGCAGTAATATAACAAGTTCTTTATTTTATACCAGACCGCAGTAATTCGAGGGGGATTAAAATGAAAACCTTGTAAATGTGACATAAATTACAATAACCATGCCATTGTCTTGTAACATATCAATATTGTTGTTAAGAATGTTAAGAGTGATAAGCACGTAACATTACGGTGCAGACGAACACTGTGAAGTCCATAAAAACAGTTTAAAAGATGGCCGCTCTACTTTTGACATGCAGCGTTCTGTTATCCTTTATTTTTATTTATTTTTTTTAACAGTGAAGGGGTGAACCTATAGAAATGTATCGGCGAATGAAGGTCAAGTATGGTGATACATGTCTGTCAGTCCAGCAAGTGTATGAGTGGAGTAGGGAGTTTCAAAACGGCATGACTTCTGTGACAGACTGTTCACGATCGGGTCAGGCATCCTGAGTAGTGGACACCAGATATTTTTAAAATATTTTTTGTCTTCAGAAAACCAATCACTTTATCGACGCTGGAGGATTTACATAGGAACATTATGTTTTCGTTACTTTTTCAGAATATATTCACACAGCGCGCCCACACACACACACACACACACACACACACACACACACACACACACACACACACACACACACACACACGCGCGCACACACACACACACACACACACACACATCATACACTCATTCACTCACACACACATGCACTTAATCACGCACATTCACACACACTCAATCACACACATACACACACTCTTTTCAGGTTTTCACGTGAAGCCCCCTCGTATAACCAGTTCTTTATTCTCTACCAGACGCAGTAATATAACTAGTTCCCTGTTATCTAGACCAGTCTGCAGTCATATAACTAATACACTATTCTCTATCCATGATTGTTCTGGTAACTCACTTACTCGCTATCCACATCAATGCTGCCGTGATGGCTTCCACCGCTCATAGTCATGCTAAAGGTTGTAAACCTGATGGCTCCATTTCGCTGTTAAATACCCTGTCGAATATTAAGCGGTGGAGAGCAGGTAAAGGCAGGCGTGAAAGAGGAAGACAGAAAATAAAATCGAAAGTTATAACGTTAGGCGGGAAAGTTGATGTTTGACAAAAGCATCATGAAGAGCATGACAAGACAGACGTGGTTGCGGCCTTGTGGGAGCACGTGTACACCTCGGAGGAGCAAATAGATCACCATAGTCTGGTAAGAATGAGGCAGCGAGGTGTGACGAGGGGATCTGGCCGATGCTCGACGCTCAGAGGAAAGGCGAGACGGACATATAATCATATTGCTACTGGAACTATTAGTGTTGGAACTCTTCGCTGGCTGCTGAGGATGGGACAGAGCGCTTATGGGAATGTCCCGAATGATATGATGTCGGTTCCTAAATCAATCAATCAATAAATCATGAAGATATACAGAAAGTGCCGTAGATCGATTGCAGCCCGTCTTCCGTGTGATGATAGAAACTGATTTTTTATGATTTATATTATGACTAAGATAGCAAATTAGTTGCTCTGAATTCTATTATGATCAAGATAGCATCTTATTTGCTATAATTTCTACAATCACCAAGATAGTAACTGACTTTGGTCTGATTTCTACTATGACCAAGATAGCAACGGACGGACGTGCTCTGATTTCTGCCATGACCAAGATAGCAACTGACTTGCTCTGATTTCTATGACAAATCAGAGAGTCAGTGTCGATGTGTAAAAGATAGTTGTCGACTGCCAGCGAGCTTCGTGCTACGTGGGAGGTCAGCCGGGTAACTTCGTGTTGAGTGAACAAAATAATTTCATTTCATGCCCCGTCGAGAGTTATGTATTTCGCCGTTTGAATATTTTTGTCACAGTTTTAACGATTTTGTATTTGCTGATGTACCAGCAGTGCTAAGACGCGGATTTACGTTCATGTATGAAATGTACCAAACAAAACATTGAAATGGCCAGGAAGCTCGAGGAAATGAAAAAAGAAACATATAGATCCTGGCCAACGTTTCGACCTACGTTTTTATCGTTGAACACGTGCTTGTGTGTGTGATTTTACAAGTTATTGTATATGTGATTACACGTGATTGTATATGTGATTGTACACGTGACTTTATGTGTCTGTACAAGTGATTGAATATGTGATTGTATATGTGACTACACGTGACTGTACATGTGAATGTACATGTGATCGTATATGTGACTGTACACGTGACTGTGTATGTGACTGTGCACGTGATTGTGTATACACTGTACACGTGATTGTATATGCGATTTTACAAGTGATTGCATATGTGATTGTACACATGATTTTATATGTGATTGTACTCGTGATTGTATATGTGATTGTACACGTTATTGTATATGTGATTGCACACATTAATGTATATGCGATTGTACATGTGATTGTATATGTGATTGTACACGTGATTGTATATGTGACCGTACACGTGATTATATATTTGATTGTACACGTGATTGTATATGTGACTGAACACGTGTTTGTATATGTAACTGTACACGTGGTTGTATATGTGACTGTACACGTGGTTGCATATGTGATTGTACACGTGGTTGTATATGTGACTGTACACGTGGTTTCATATGTGATTTTACACGTGATTGTATATGTAATTGTACACGTGGTTTCATATGTGATTTTACACGTGATTGTATATGTGATTTTATACGTGGTTGTATATGTGACTGTACACGAGATTGTATAT
The DNA here is from genome assembly GCA_014155875.1 of Cepaea nemoralis. Classification (NCBI taxonomy): domain Eukaryota; kingdom Metazoa; phylum Mollusca; class Gastropoda; order Stylommatophora; family Helicidae; genus Cepaea; species Cepaea nemoralis. The sequence continues at coordinate 1,294,214 of JACEFZ010026686.1, forward strand.
TTGACTGTACACGTGATTGTATATGTAACTGTACACGAGATTATATATGTGACTGTACACGTGGTTGCATATGTGATTGTACACGTAATTGTATATGTAATTGTACACGTGATTGTATATGTGACTGTACACGAGATTGTATATGTGACTGTACACGTGATTGTATATGTGACTGCACACGTGATTGTATGACTGTACACGTGATTGTATATGTGATTGTACACGCGATTGTATATGTAATTGTACACGTGATTGTATATGTAATTGTACACTTGATTGTATATGTGATTGTACAAGTGATTGTATAGGTGATTTTACACGTGATTGTATATGTGCCCGCACACGTGATTGTATATGTGATTGTACACGTGATTGCATATCTGACCGTACACGTGATTGTATATGTAATTGTACACGTGATTGCATATGTGATTGTACACGTGATTGTATCTGTGATTGTACACGTGATTGTATATGTGACTGTACACGTGTTTGTATATGTGATTGTACACGTGATTGTATATGTGACCGTACACATGATTGTATATGTGATTGTACACGTGATTGTATTATTTATTGTACACGTGATTGTATATGTGATTGTACACGTGATTGTATTTGTGACCGTACACGTGGTTGTATATGTAATTGTACACGTGATTGTATATGTGACTGTACACGAGATTGTATATGTGACTGTACACGTGATTGTATATGTGACTGCACACGTGATTGTATGACTGTACACGTGATTGTATATGTGATTGTACACGCGATTGTATATGTAATTGTACACGTGATTGTATATGTAATTGTACACTTGATTGTATATGTGATTGTACAAGTGATTGTATAGGTGATTATACACGTGATTGTATATGTGCCCGCACACGTGATTGTATATGTGATTGTACACGTGATTGCATATCTGACCGTACACGTGATTGTATATGTAATTGTACACGTGATTGTATATGTGATTGTACACGTGATTATATCTGTGATTGTACACGTGATATGTGATTGTACACGTGATTGTATATGTGACCGTACACATGATTGTATATGTGATTGTACACGTGATTGTATATGTGATTGTACACGTGATTGTATATCTGACTGTACACGTGGTTGTATATGTGATTGTACACGTGATTGTATATGAGACCGTACACGTGGTTGTATATGTGATTGTACACGTCTGTATCTGTTTGTGAATTTCCCTTCGTCGAGCTTCAAAGTCGATGATTGTGAGTTTTATTTTGAATCCAATATCAGCTCAGATCGGATGGCGTTGATTTCCATTATATGAGACGTCGGCAGATCAGAAAGCAATGACAAACTTTTTTTCGCACATCCTTTACATGACATCACTGTCAACACCAGCATTTTACCGCTGTTGTTGATTTTTTGGCAAGATTAGGCTCAGTAGTTTACCATTGCTTTCTGAGCGGCCGGCTCACTTATCCCTTAAGTTACCAGCGCGGCGAGAACAGCTACCAATTCTCGCGCGCTGCGGTAAACGGGGATGAACGTGGACAAACGGGATTACGAAGAAAGTCGTACTGAAGTAAAATTGTCTAGTAGATTACAAACAGCCAATGAACGCTGGGGTTGATTGCAATGTCAAATAAAGGAAATGGAACTAATTGTTAATATCAGCTCGATCACAACCAACTTCCCTATAAACACCATGTATGAAAGTAGTTCACTGGCAATATACATCCTTCCGTCGATTCAAGCCCAGCAAGCTGGGTTAAGCTTTCCTCTTCTCTGAAGTTGATGACAAGTGAAAAATAATTATTGTTACTGCCAGTTGCTAGGACCTGTCATTGTTGAGTCCCTTGCCAATGTAATTTGTGGAGGATATCAGCGTCCTGAGTGAAGGCTGGAAGGATGTGTTAATTGCCAGTTGAAAATTGTGAATACTGACTGTCTTTGAAATAGCTTTAACGAAAATTAATAACCAACAGATGTGGGCTAGAATAACGTAGATTTGACATGGGGCACAAGAAACAGGTAGACATCAAACCAGTGATTTGCTCGTAGTAGCCAATCAATAAAGGCAATATATATATATATATATATATATTGTGAGAGAGAGAGAGAGAGAGAGAGAGAGGAGATGAAGAGAGAGAGAGAGAGAGAGAGAGAGAGAGAGAGAGAGAGAGAGAGAGAGAGAGAGAGAGAGAGAGAGAGAGAGACGGGAACTATTGTCTGTTCACATTTGCGTGCCCTCATTCATATTCAGTTTTCCTGAAAACTATTGCCTCGTTATGAAAATTTTCCTGCCGTCTTATATTTACCACCATCCAAGGAATGTCTTTGATGGGTCCAAAAGCAACTTAAATCACGGAAAGCGGCGACATTTCTTTGATGTTTTGGCGAAAATGTAGTGAATTCACGCTTATAACAATCTTGTTTTACAGTAACGCATCTCAATTCAGGTGAGGAGTCAAGGCGTATCCATATTCGTATGGGAGTGGGTGCAATGTGTATTAATTTCTGCATTCTGCATAGACCTTAATTTGTGTCAATTTCAGTAGGTTGATGACTGCTTTCGGTTCAACCCATCCTTTCCCCAATAGTCATCTTCCTCGTTCAGCACATGGTCCTCACATTTTTTTCCAGTAACTGTTATCAATATTTAATAGCGCGGACTGGGTTAGTATCTTGACGCCAGACAACTTGAATGTAGTATTGTCAGCTGCCACCTGCCCTTTAATGTTAGCACACACAAGTTCTATAGGGTTTACATGAAAATGGTACGATGGAAGTCTCAAGCACCTATGGCCATGCTCTTCTTTCAACTTGTCGATTTGATATTTTTTGCTTTTTTTGCGTCTGTTTTACTAGGGACAACAATTCTAGCTTGAAATATGTTTCTGGAAATGGTATGATTTCCCTTCGGAGCCATATCTTTATTGCTTCCTTATGCTCGATGCCGTGGATAATTTGTCTTCTTGGGCAACAACATTTTGATATGATGCATTGTCCACATTTAGACAAGACGTTCTATCTAGGAATAGAAGCACTGTATTATCGAGCCAATCTCTAAATACATTACCATTCATCTCATTATGATAATCCCTATTGTTTGTATGCTTTGATACGAACACGTAGTAAGCCATTATGAGTACTACCAGCATAGGCTATGACCAAACGCTGCCCTTTACTACTGGGCAAAAATCGCTTTATCTTTCCATCCACTGATTGCCATTCCTTTTCACCTGTGTGGTGCACATTGATCCAGGTTTCATCTAAATACACAATGTCATAATTTTCTTTGCGCATTGGTACGAGTATTTGCTTATCACAGCACCTAAATGCGGTTGCTCGCAAATGATATTTCTACCTCTCTTGTACTTTCTGAACGTGAAGTCTAATGTCCTTATAATTTTCCACAAAGTTGCTTTGGATAGCTTTATGTCATTGTTCTTTCTAAACAACACCCTAAGTTTTCTTACAGTCACTGTTTCTTTGGTATCCAGCATTTTTATAATAGCTCGACTTATGACATCCTTGTCAAAGCTGTCTACAATTGCCTTCTTACCTAACGTTTGCTTATTGCATTGTGGTTTCGTTCAAGATTCTTGAACCCATCAACGAAATGACCGTTTACTCAAACCCACTGTTCTTTTCTCCGGATTTCTAATAGTATGAAACAGTTTCCTGCGATCTTAACAATAATATGTGTACAACTTCATAGCGATGCTTTTAAGTAAAAAAAAATATCACATTCAACCCCATTCAACAATATTCACACATTCAGATGTCAGCAATAAATGGTAAGATGTATAAAAATAATCACGTTTCATGAAAGCACCCACATTATTTACGACACCTCTGAACACTCCCGGTTCCACTACGAGAGGCTCTTGTCATAAGGTCAGTCTCGTGTATCACGAGAAAAGTAACTATCGAACGCTGATGTTTTCGTGTGAATATGCAATACATTTAATAATATGCACTTCATCTCTGACCCGTAAGTTATATACCGCATATAAATAAACTTTGAAATCTGCTGTACAATCTCCAGAACAATTTTTTAACCCCTTCTTTTTGGTGGACGTAATGATAAGGTTATATGCTAAATCTCATCATTTTCCCTCAGTTTGTTACTGAGATATGAAATTTTATATTGGGACAGACCAAAGTAACGGACTATAAATTAAAATGTTAGAAGGGAAAGTTGATGCTTGGCAATGGCATCATGAAGATATACAGAACCGCGGGAGATCGATTGCAGACGATCTTATGTGTGAAAACAGCAACTGACTTGCTCTGATGTCTACTATGACTAAGATAGCAACTGACTTGCTCTGATGTCTACTATGACTAAGATAGCAACTGACTTGCTCTGATGTCTACTATGACTGAGATAGTAACTGTCTTGCTCTGATGTCTACTATGAATGAGATAGTAACTGTCTTGCTCTGATGTCTACTATGACTGAGATAGCAACTGACTTGCTCTGATGTCTACTATGACTGAGATAGCAACTGACTTGCTCTGATGTCTACTATGACTGAGATAGTAACTGTCTTGCTCTGATGTCTACTATGACTGAGATAGTAACTGTCTTGCTTTGATGTCTACTATGACTAAGATAGCAATTGACTTGCTCTGATGTCTACTATTACTAAGATAGCAACAGACTTTCTCTGATTTCTATGACAAATGTTGGGAGAGTCAATATCGATGTGTTGAAGATAGTAGTCGATTGCCAACGAGTTTCGTGCTTCGTGCGAGGTCAGCCTAGGCAAACTTCTTGTCGAGTGAACAAAGTAGTTTAATTTCATAAAGAAAGTAATTTCCGTTCCTCCAGCTTCAGTCATTTTTGTGTTTTTTGTTTTTTTTTCGACTTTAGCACTTCGATCGCTTTGCGTTGATTTCCATGTATGAGTCATCGGTAATTCAAAAATAATGGCAAATTACTGAAGTAAAATTGCCCAGTAAATCACAAACAGCCAATAAATGCTGGAGTTGAATGCAACGTCCTGTAAAGTTCATGTAACATAATAGGTAAATACAAAACTTGGAACGGCAATGTTTCCAAAAACCCCACAGTCATTAAAAATACACCCTTCCCTTTTCGATACCAAAATAGTCAATTTGTGATGTACATCCTTCTGCCGATTCAACACCAGCGAAATAGATAAAGCCTTCCTCACTGAAGTTGATGATAAGTGAACAATTATTCCTGTTAATGCCAGTTGCTGGGACCTGTCATTGCTAATTCCCTTGCCAATGTAATTTGTGGAGGATATCAGCGTCCTGACTGAAGGCTGGAAGGATGTGTTAATTACTAGTGAAAACTGTAAAGATTCTTTGAGGCAGCCGTTATGAAAATTAACAACCAACAGATGTGGGATAGAAAAACGTTAGATGTGACCTATGGCACAGGAATAAAGAAGACATTAAAACAGCTATTAGTTCGTGGTCAATCAATCAAGTGCCTTGTCCGCATTGAAGGTCGGATGTAATGAGTTTTCTAGACTTGGCGTGCAATGTCTTCACCGTGCACTCAAATAGACTTTATATATATTCACCCTTCTTGAATTACACCTACACAGTTAGTGTCATCGTCTCTAATTTGACATGTACGACTAATATCTTCTTGATTATACGAAAGCAATTATCGTCTTGTATAATTAGATATTTATAATATGCAAGTTATCACCAGGCTATTTTATATCAGCTGGAATTAGGCTCGCGTGTTTCACCAGTTCCTGGGTGGTATTTACATATATCTACTTTATACCTTGACAGCGTTGCCTGGGTTTTTACGAATTTGTATGGGTGCCGGTCGTTCAGACAGCAATGGCAAACTACTGAACGTAAATTTGCCAAGAAATCACAACTGGAAAAAATGCTGGTGTTGACTGATACATTCTGTAAAGATGCAGTGAAATCGTTACGCCCGCCAGGCGACTTAGTTCCCAGCAGGGATGCCGTAACTTCGTTACGCCGCCAGGCGAGTAGTAGTTACCTGCCCGCGAGATTGCTGGCTGACCAGACGGCCAGCGGTCAGGCAAGGACGACGCAAGACGCACGCATGCCTCGTGAAGCCACCTCAGGTGGGAGGCAAGTTGCGAACTAGCGGCAGACAGCTCTGGGACGCGGACTGGAACGGACGCATGATGAGAGAAAGGCGTTGTGTGGTTTCTGTGCCTGAAAGTCGAGTGTCTGGACATCTTGAGAGATAGACTGTGAGCTGTATTGTGTATGTAAGTGTATTGAAGTGTAAAGTATATATTGTTGTGATCATCGTACTGTATATGATCTGTAAATAAATCCATTGAACGTTGTGTCGTTGAGTCTCAAGTCAAATCACGTTGTACTTGTACTGTCTCACATGTGTTAGGTTAGCGAGCCAAGTTTAAGACCCTGACAGGTACCTGAGAGTCGCTGCAGACAGGGATCACCCTCTGCATGAAGCCATGGGTATGGTCAAGGGTCATATATTGAGAAGAGACAGGTCCTGGATGACACAGGCCGAAATAACTATCAGCCAGGTGTGTGACATAGAGAACATTAATAGTGAAAAAGAGTGCGTGAAGGTACCGGAAGACATGCCGGACTGGCACAGGGTAAAAGTAACACTGGGTCGTGAGTACAGAGAGTGAGCAGCAGGCCACACGAAGTTTGAGGTACAACGACTGATCCAGGGCAAACACATCAAGGTGAAATAGTGATCTACACCGATGGGTCAGTGGTGAGAAACAGATGTAGTGGCTGGGGTTTCATTGCGAAGGCTAATGGACAGTGCTTGAAAAAGGAGAGTCTGGCATACGAGACTACGACCTCCAGCATTAGAATGGAGGTGAAGGTAATAACAACAGCCATCTGATGGTTGGAGGTGGCATCTGCAACACACATTGCATTCATTGCGGACTCACGGCGTATGCTTAGTAAAGTGGAGATGGCTTGCCTTGCTTCAGAGATCATAGACTGAGAATTGTATGGATTTATGAATTGTTATGGATTTTACGCCGTCCATTCTCTTGCTATCTCAGACAGACTCCTCATATAATTTATCTCTGCCTAATTCTCTTCTCCGTGTGATTTTAAGTCTCCCTCTTTCTCGTTTACCACGTGGGTTTCAGGGAAAGGACTTACCAGTAATACTATTAGCATGTTTTCTCGTGTTTTCCTTCCAGCACCAGCCTCTTGTCCTCACCCCATGATTAACTTGAATATGTCTAGTTTTCTCTGTAAGCTCTGCATTTAAAAACAAAATACAATTTTAGTCCTTTTATTCTGTGCAAGCACCATTTAATTTATGTTTGTAGTTTAATAGTAATATTTTAGCCAAGAAATTACGAACAGCCAAAGAATGCTGGGGTTTACTGCGACGTCATGTAAAGGATATGCAACTAACTAACTCTGAACCATGTACCCATCCACTGAGCAGCGCTGACTCAACGACAAATATTCTATTTTTGGAACTAGGTTTAATGTATTTTGACTCCTATTATAAATGCCCTTGTGGCATGGACACTCCTATTGCCTTTTGTATTCCTATGTTAGTATCCCTACCCGATCCCTCATCTGTGTCTACTAGCACCCAGACAGACGTCTCACACATTCTAGGTTGCGATGATAGTGGTCATGATAGTGGGCCGTATTAATCACCCACACCCATGTCACGAGGCTGGGTCGACCCCCGGACCGTATTAAAGACTCGCACCCATGTCACGAGGCTGGGTCGACTGCCGGGTTGTACTAATCACCCGCACCCATGTCACGAGACTGGGTCGACTCCCGGGCTGTACTAATCACCCGCACCCATGTCATGTGACTGGGTCGACTCCCGGGCTGTACTAATCACCCGCACCCATGTCACGAGGGTGGGTCGACTCCCGGGCCGTACTAATCACCCGCACCCATGTCATGTGACTGGGTCGACTCCCGGGCTGTACTAATCATCCGCACCCATGTCACGAGGCTGGGTCGACTCCCGGGCCGTATTAATCACCCGCACCCATGTCTCGGCCGGTCTCTCTGGCCGAGGGGTTACAACACTTTCTCCGTAATCCCGTTTATGTCGCAGAGTCTCGTAGCGGACGAAAGCTGGGAGCGGTTCGACCCCCGCTGGTGACTTTGCGGGATAACTGAGCCGGCCGCTCAGAAAACAATGGCAAACTACTGAGCGTAATCTTGCCAAGAAATCAACAGACAGCTGAAAGATGCTGCTGTTGACAGCGATGTCCTGTAAAGGATATGCGAAAAAACAACAACCCATGTCACGAGGCTGGGTCGACTCCCGGGCTGTACTAATCGAATGAGGTTTCTGATATTGCTGGGAAATTAAGCTGGTCTACTGTCTTGGTAAACAAGAGCATTATTCATTTGGCTACAGCGTTTGCATGTCTAATTTGCAGTAGCATGAACATCAAGGCCTATTTCAATAAGGTATAACGTTAATTAGTT